>JAQISU010000125.1:7837500-8200000 GCA_029339505.1 Unio delphinus | reverse complement strand
TGCATGAAATGAAAAAATAATATTTAGAACATTAAAGAGATATAGTGAGGTCAGGGCTAGAACTTTATTGATTGAAGAAGGAGACAACGTGAACACATAAGACAGAAATGACGCAAGTAAGACGACAGTCTTTTGGGCTTTTTGTTTTTTTACAGATAGTTTGGATGAAAATAATATGAATCTATGTAAAAAGCGTGAAGTTGCTGCCGTCTATCCTGAAATACTTCATACTCATATAGCTATTCTAGATTCAATGACTTCCTGAAACATTTTAAAACGGTCGTGTAACATATATAGCAGCTATGAGTGTTCTACAAAACAAAACTATCTCATGAAATAAAAAACGGCATATTTCACTTGAGAATTTGTGAGAAAAAAAAATCGTAAATGGACATTTATGAGGCAGTTTCTAGTGAAGGCTATTACTTTATGTGAACTTGGTGAATTATTTTGCATACGGTGGTATGTATGTATGTATGTATGTATGTATGTATGTATGTATGTATGTATGTATGTATGTATGTATGTAAATAGACCGTGGGAATGTTTAGGGTCTATAGAAAATTTAATATGGTGAAAAACCTTGGGATTGTATAGAGTCAATGGAAGTCTCAGTCAAAAAGGTGTCCCAACATTATGGGGTCTATGGGAATTTAACATGGGTGACGTCATGGTGATATCTATTTACAAGGTGAAATGCATTTATAGGGACAAAGGATGATAGGGGCAAACATTGAAATAGAAATACAAACATATACACATTCAAACAAAGAAGAAAACAAGAATGTTCTAAAGAAAGACTCACATATATGATAGAGACTCAAGAAAGAAAAGTCTATTGTATGAGTAAAAAACACTTATTCAAGTATATTCATGTACTCTCTTGCCAGTGCTTTGGTCTAGGCACTATCCATTTGAAACATAAACAGTTGGAGATGAAACAAACCTATGTACGAGTTATTTAGTTCTTGGTTCTAGTAAACTACTTTTTAAAATTAAAGTTCACTACTTTCTAAGTCACTTTATATCAAGGTATTTACATTAAATGTTCATTTATTTTATTTAAAAAACAACGTATAACTAACAATCGAATAGAACAACGTTCATGTTTCTCTCTATCGCCGTCACACACGTTGTTTTAAATCTGGTCAGCTACCACTTTTGACCCAGTCTAGATGTTTCCCATCATTTACTCCCTTTCATTCGTAAATCTGATCTTATGTACATCGTGCTTGTAACACTTTACGGTAAGCAGATCAAGTGCAGTCATCGTTTTCTTTCCATTCCATATGAATCGAAGTTTTTCCATCGGTGATGCCAAATTTTTTACTCATCGTCTGCACGTCTTCAATAGCCTTAAAAAATTTGGAAAACGTTAGTTCATCAGGTATGCTAAACCCGAGACATTCAGGCGAGTTCAAACAGTCGTGATACATAATTAGGCTCAAACGAGCTTTCTCTTTGACTTGGCACTGACGTTTGATTTCCTCTTACAAGTGAGTCAAGTAGGTTCATAATGAAATATGCTGATTCCTCTGGTGGAACGTCAGACGCGAGGTATTTAAGTTTCACCGTGTACGTGTAAGTTGTCGTCCTAAATTTTCTCGAAGTCGCTGTCTGAGTCATTTGGAAGCTGAAATACTCCTTTAGGTCTACTAAATCCTTTCCATTCTTGGATGCACATTGCTGTGTCTGCATGGTGGTGAAAGAGGTCAATGTTTGTTTTTCCTCTTTTTTTCAACTGCGTAGAGTGATTCATCTTTCTCGCCGCTTGTCCTCGCAATGAAATGTTGTTCTTGGAAGTTATTTTTTATACTGGGTGATATCAGCATGTCAATAAGGTAGTCTTGTGGTCTGGAAGTTGCAATGGTTGCACGTAGTTTGTCATGGCATTAGTACATAAACAACTAAGATGTGGTACTGTATTGATGATATGATCGTGAGGCACAACATCACACCTGAGTGTCTCAATGGATTTGAGACTTGAGTCTTACGCTCAATACTTGCTATTTAAAATGATTTATCTTTCTCGACTGTCGTTCGTAGTTACAATTAACTATCGGTCTTGGACGTTGTCCCTTTTTATATGCGAACTAATATCAATGTGACAGTACGGTGAAGTGAAGTGGTTGGGAAGCCGAACCTTCTTCTGGTACACGATTTCGGAGACTTTTTTTCCAAGGGTCGACTTACGATTTAGTGTGTAGGAAACGTGTAATCTTGTGCGGTTCGTAGGTGGTTACTGTAATGTTTTGATCCTGTCCAGACTGTCCAGAATGCTTCTTTGAGCACGTCAAAGTTCACCACTCGACTGTTGCGATAATTGAGAGTCAATCCTTTCATTTTACACTCGGTGTGCACTTCTCCCTGTAATTTTCAGGACCGCCACTAGCAAAACGTAGAATCTTGTCGTCAGGGTTCTCGTCCATCCAGTCTCCTAAACGGACTGCTTCGATGTCGGGGTGACGTTGATCCAGGCGATCGATGTAGATGCAACTGTCCGTGTCAAAGTACAGGGCGCGATCTCCTAACAGTTCGAAAGCTTCGTATAGTTTTAAGAGAGCATGGACTGTCACGTAAGCCGCAATGATGGCGTTTCCAAATTCATCGGCTTCAGTTCTTCTTCGTTATTGACTAAGATCAATTCCTCAAAAATGATATCCACGTGTTTAATGTATTTGGTTTTGTCATGAATCATATGGAAGTAGCGGGAATGTTATGTCAAAGAAAAGTCCTTGGGTAAGAACCGTCGTTGTGCCATTTTACAACACCAGCAATTTAAGCTCACTATGGCAAACAATCGTTTCTTTCGCTGTCTAAATTGATACATTCCTGCTCCCAGTATTTCTCTTTGAATTTATTTTGGTTTTTGGCAGTGTGACCCAGGAAGGATAGCCACTAGCTGCTTGCTTCCGTTTCAAAAAAGAATCCACGTAGTCTGCAAAATACATTTCTGAGTCTCGTCGCTTTGGTGTTTTTTTTCCTTGTGTCTTGGAGAAGTGGTAAATTTCGTATACTTCTAACAGTTGGTATCCCAGGTCCAAAGCTTTTAACAATTCCGCGATGACTCACATTCCCGTCAAAGCGCGTTCTTCCTGGTAGTGCTGACAAAGCTTAGTTCAGCACAAGTACGGCAGAAAGGAAACATCAATTTTCTTTGGCAATGGTGAGGTAAAGCGGGATTGTACAGGTCAGTGGGAGGCACGACTTTGCACTTGATCAATTCTTCGTATTGTCGAATGTTGTTGCCGGCGTCGATGTGTTCGGTCAGCACTTGTTTTTGTTTTTCTTATTTTCATCATTCTGTTTTGATAGTGTATATGAATTTTGTTTTCTTCACTCTGTATGTATAAGTATATAATGGTTATTTTACTGGTGGGCTATTTTCGTCTCACCTCTGTGTGGATAGTGTATATTGTGTTATTGTTTCTTTTCCTCTCTGTGTGCATAGTTGATATGGTGTTTGTTTATTCGTCTTCAGTCAGTGTGGATAGTATATTTTGCTTTGTTTTTTATTGTTCCCTCTATGTGGATAGTAGAGTTTGAGTTTGTTTTCTATTCATACATTCTGTGTGTGTGTGTGTGCGTGTGTGTGTGTGTGTGTGTGTGTTTACGTTTGTTTGGATAATATATATTTTGGGTTTGTATGTGTTCGCGCCCATTTGAGTGGCTAGTATATGGTGTTTTGTTTTGTTTTCTTCCTCACGTATGTGAATGTTATATTTGGGATTTGTTTTCCCTCCCTTATGTGTTCGTAGTATATTTGAGGTTTGTTTTATCTCCTTCCCGTGTGTGTGTGTGTGTGTGTGTGTGTGTGTGTGTGTGTGTGTGTGTGTGGTATATTTTCGTTTGTTATCACTCCCTTCTGTGTGGATAATAGATTTTGTGGTTTGTTTTTTCTCCCTTCTATATGGATAGTATATTTTGTGGGATTTTTTTTTCTCCTTCCCGTTTGTGGATAGTAGATACTGACTTTTTTGATAGTATATTATAGTTTGTTTTTGTATGGATAGTAAATTTGTGGTTTTATCTCCTTCCCGTGTGTAGGGTTTGTGTGTGTGCACGTACGTTGTGTAGATAGTAGATTTTATTGTTGTTTTAGCTTCCTAATGTGTGGATAGTATATTTGGGTGTGTGTGTTATTTAGCTACTTTTTTGTGTGGATAGTAGATATTGGTGTGTCTGTGTATGTGTGTGTATGTGTGTGTGTACGTTTGTGTTGATACATATTGTAGTTATTTGCTTCCCTTCTGTGTTGATAATATATATTGGTTTTTTCGTTCCCTTCTGTGTGGATAGCATATAGTGTACGTGTCTGAGTGTGTAAACCTGAGCGTACTTTTGTGTTGATAGTATAAACTGGGGTTATTTTCTTCCCGTTCTGTGTCGATAGGAGATATTGTGTGTGTGTGTGTGTTCGTGTGTACCTTTGCATACGTTTGTAAGGATAGTAGATATTATGGTTTGTTTTCATTACCATCTGTGTGGATAGTATATTGTGGTTAGATATTTCTCCTTAAAGTGTGGGGATAGTTGATTTGGTCATTGTGGATATTATATAATAATTTTCTCTTACCCTCTGTGTGTGGATAGTATATTTGTGGTTTGTATGAATTCGCGTACGTTTGTGTGAATAGTAGATAATGTTTCTTGCCCTTCCCTTCTGTGTGATTAATTGAGTGTAAGTGATGTTTTCCTTTACGTCCGTGCTTGACACATATAAAGTCAAGTGTCCAAGGCAGCCTAAAAACAGGACAGCCAGTGACTAGGAAAAGGATATGATGATTAAGCGGACCTACACTGAAGACGCTGCTGATGAGAGATTTTCAACGTACACAGAGTGAAGGACTGAGGCAGTTTAGCACGTGGCAGCCTACAAACAGGGCAGTCCGTCGCTATATAGCTGGACCCGAACCGTGTATCGTCTACCGAAATAAAAGAACATTAGCTGTACTGAAGAAATGATGGGCGCCATAGTTAGTTTAATGGAAGACTAAACCAAGCAACTTGGAAACCACCAGGAAAATATATTTGGAAACCCTCATATACTGGAGCATCTGCTCAACCTGAAAAATGCTTGGAAAAAGCAATCACAGAAAAAAGAGAATTGATTGCTTTCATTGCCTGAAATAGAGTTCTTATTTGGTAAGAGAACCCTTTATGACTAAGCTTTATCACAAAACTGACTTGATCATTTAGACACCGCTTCAAAAATTAAAAACCATTTTACCTAATAGTGGCTAAACTCATCCATGTCCTTAGAAATTTATTAACGGAATCTGTTAGGGACATATAGTTATGTACACTATGTACTAGAAACCTTGGAATTCTTAGGTGATGTGAAAAATGAAGGACTATGAAAGATGTTACTTAATTACACAGGTGGCTAACACAATATTGGGGGGCGGGGATTTATCTACTAGTACAACTGGATTGAATTTGATTCAAATAGGCCCTGGTGTTTCAATCTGGAAAGTGTGGAGAAATAGGATACAAGGCTAGCCCTGATTGGATGTTGATAACACGACTGTATATTTTGGGCTATAACCACATTAAGTAACACGCGTTCTGATTGGATGTTAATGTTTTTTTATTTTAATCCCTTTTTGATTTCAAGCTCGGCCGATTCTCATACTTATGTAAAAGTACAACTTGAATCATATGTGATATTTTAATAACTACTCAGACTCTAATTACCTCCCTTAAGAGGTTTTAAGACACCAAAAATATTGGTTTCTGATTAAAATTAAAGTGTCATACTTTGATAACTTTGTTTTGCTGCATAGGATGCCTTCCTGTTTTGACATTTACAGACATATTAATCAAGCCTTTATTACCACTTAACACGGGTGATGGGTGTCTGCGAGAAAACAGCGTAGTGTTGTCCATGATACATTTTCCCCGACCAATTAAATAGCCTGACCCTCTGGCATTAACCGGTCGCACAAGCACACAGTGCGTAAGCGACCTTAATTAATATTACTAAACTCAATTTGCGCCATTGAACCTGTAATAGGCGCATTTTAAAACAACTGAAATAATCACCATAACATAAAAATTTACCCAAATTGCCTCTAGGGAATTAAAACAAGATAGCTCTCATGGAAGCTATCACCCTTAGCATAATGACTCAACTACATCCATCTAACAACATCACAAAATGGAGGTGTGATAAAACTGATTGGGAACATGCTCTCTCCCCAACCATTCTAGCAAAATTAGACCACAATAATGTCAATCAATTAAACCTAAATATAAATAAAGCCATAACCTCAGCAGCTTAACAAAGCATCCCCAGCACAGAATCACGACAACTCAAGTCCACTGTCCCATGGTGGACTAAAAAATGCATTTTAGCCCTTTAAAACATAAAAAGCTTTCAATATGTTCAAACATGCAGGTAACTCCAATCACATTAAACTTTACAAAACTAGGGAAAAGGAATTGCAAACCATCATCAAAACCGCAACGGAAAAATCTTAGCAAAATTACTGTTCAAATCTTGACTTAAAGATAAATGCAAAACAGGTATGGGACAAGTTCAAAGCAATCAAAAGGATAACTGCTTTTCCAGTATGTGTATAAACACCAGCCATACCCCAAACTTCCAAGAACGCCGCCAAATATTAGGAGAAAAAAACCCGCCCTAATTTATTCACCGATCTTGGTACCAAAATATCACCACTAAACGAAGACTTCAATATAACAAAATGGACAGCGGCTCCAGCTAGACAAACGGCAACCTCAAGCGGGAAAGACCAACTTGGTTAAGAAATCTACAAACGTATCACCGAAAACATGACCAAAATAATATTAGACTTCCCCAAAATTAGAAGGAAAAAAAGAGCCTTAGTCATCTCCATACCTTAGCCAGGCAAAGATCCCTCGGATATAAATTCCTGTAGACCCATATCACTTGCTAACAACATGTGCAAAGTCAGGGAAACTATGATAAACAACAGGCTCAACAACCACCTGGAAATGAACAACCTTTTAGCCGAGAAACAAAGCTGCTTTCACAACAAATTGACCACCCTCGATCAATTAATAATACTGAAGCTAGCATACAGGTTGCATTCAATGTCAAACGCAAATGCAACCTAGATCTAGTCACATTATTCATCGATTTTGGAGAAAGCATTTGTTCTAGTCTGACAACGGTCTAATTGCGCAACCAGATTTATATGGAATAACTGGCAAATGCACAGTTGGATATCAAATTTTCTTGGGGATCAATATTCAAGCACGTTCCACCTAGATAATGAAACAACACAATGCAGCGTACTTATCCCCACATTATTTAACATCAATGTAAACGATCTAAATAAAGTAATCAATAGCAGCAAGGTAGACCTATCCCAATTCGCTGATGTTAGCGGGATATGGAAAGCAGGTATATCAGACTAACAATCATAAAGTACCTACAAGATAGTATAAACCTGATTGGTTGGTGGGCAGAAAAAAGGGGTTTCATGTTTTTCCTACGTAAGCAAACGAGCATAGGGTACCCCAAACTATAAATTTAAGGTAAATTAATAAAATTCGCTAAAGTAACTAAATTCTTAGGAATGTACCTTGACGAAACCCTCAGTTGGAAACACCACATTAAAGAACTCATTCAAAAATGCAAAACTGACCTTTATCTACTAAGAAATTACAAAGGCACCACTTGAGGTTCTAATCAGGCAACTCTAATGACACTGCATAAGGCACCTTTAAGATCAAAAATAGACTATGGGCGCCAGGTCTATGCGTCAGCTTGTCAACCAATTTTGTTTTTATTATACAAAACTTGATTCCATACAACATAAGGCCCTAATCATCTGCACTGGAGCACTTAATTCCACCTCCCTATAGGGGCTCTAAATACTTAAAGAAGAGCTACCGCCACAACTCAGAAGAAATGAAAATATATTAAGATATGCAGCACGGGTAGCGATCAGTACATGCCACCCCACTAGGAAAATAATCTAACAATGCAACACCCACTTATATCGGAAATTGTTTCTTCAACCTCCCTGTGCAAATAAAATACACGAACTAACATAAAGACTTCAACCTGCCAGAACCTCAAGCCGAACATCACAACTATCCCGATCCAACACCGTGTACAGGAGGCAAACCTATATGCAATACAACAGCCTCTACTAACGGCTCCAAACAAGATCAGGAACATGAACAAGGAAGATTTCTCGTTGATTGTAGGAATTTTGACAAGAGAACTGAGGAAGACTCAGCAAGAGGATAAGGATATCGGTTACACAATCAGTTGTATGCAAACGTCTGGTAAGCACCCGAATTGACTTGAAATCTTTATGGAAAATACAGCAGTTAAGGCTTTATGGAGTCAGTGGGACAGGTTGGAATTCCGGGGTGGGGTTTTGTACCGTAGATGAGAAGATATGACGAGCAAGCTCATTTCCTGGCAGCTTGTGGTCCCGGCGGTATTTCGGGATGATGTTGCCGTTACTGCTGGTCACCTGGGAGTGAACAAGACTCATTCAACAATACGGGAGCGATTCTACTGGCCGGGTGTAGGAGGAAACATTAAAGACTGGTGTCGTAGTTGTGGCCAGTGTTCTGCACGAAAGAGTCCATGTAGCGCTAACCGAGCCCCAATGAAAATTTATAATGTGGGTGCACCAACGGAACGAATCTACATAGACATTTTGGGACCCTTCTCTGTGTCAAATCATGGAAACAAGTACGTTCTTGTGATATGGGACTATTCCGCAAAATGGATAGAAGCCTTCGCAATGCCAGACCAGGAGGCAGAGACTGTGGCAAAACTTTTAGTGAATCAGTTCATCGTTCGATTCAGTGTACCGATGCAAATTCATACAGATCAAGGAAGGAATATTGAGTTGAATTTGTTCAAGGAGATGTGTAACCTTTATGGGGGTAGATAAAACGCGAGCTACTGCTCTTCACCCACAGTCAGATTTAATGGTAGAACGTTTCAATCAGACTATCGAGAACATTCTGGCTACCCTAGTGTCCAAGGAGTGCTGCTCATGACTCAACAAAATTCTCACCAAAAGAAATGATGCTTGGTCGAGAAGTGAAGTTACCCTTTGATTTGATGTATGGAACTCTAGCGGAAAAGTCCTTGGAGTCCAGGAATTCTACAGAATTTGTTTCAAAATTAAGGACCTACTTGGATTGTGCCCATGATTTAGCTAGGGAACACATAAAAAAATGCGAGCGAAAAGCAGAAATGGTACTACGACTACCGGACACATATTAAAACGTTTAAGACAGGAGACACTGTGTGGCTACATGACCCATAAAGGAAAATTGGGATTAGCCAGAAATTACAGTCAAATTGGGATGGACCCTATCCTATTGTAAAATGTATCAGTGGCCTGGTATATTGCATTCAAATATTTCCAACACACAAACCGCGTGTGGTTCATTATTAAAACCATTCAAATGGCGACAGTACAAACTGGTTGAAGGACAATGTTAACATGAAGAAGGAAATTCCTAGCAGTGGGTCTAGTGACGAAAATGATTCCGACCGGTCTAACAGTGAGACTGGCATTCCGGCTGCTACGGAGTATTGGCAGGGCAAGTGGGTGCGACACCCACCGCATAGATTTGACCTTGAAGTGTAGAGTGATCAAAAACATGATCAGACTCAATAAAGTGACTGTGTTCCGTGTCTATCAAATGACTTAAACTAGTAGAAATGTGCAAGTGACTAAATTGCATTATAAATACTTGTGAACTATTTCGTTGGACGTAAGTGCTTAGTGTGTAAATAGGATTTAGCTGACTTAATTAGAAGAAAAAAATTAAACTTTTATATCTCATTTTATATTTGGTGAATTTGTATAGCAGATGGCTTCATAATTAATGTCGTAAAATCACTGATACGATGATATACTTCCTGCCAAAACACAAAGTTCGTTGTAATTTATATGATGAATTTTAATTGAATCAGTAACATGTGGGACACATGCTTTCAAAGAGGGGAGCAATATGATGAAATTAGGTACCTGGGGAGTGGGATGCTACCATAATGGGGGCAGTTATGTTTTCCCTTTAACACTAGTTTAAACAATTTGAGCGGTTAATTATTACAGAACTGTCTGGCTGGGGGCAGTGACCCTATGGTGTGAGAAACCTATCTGCTTTTGTGTGTCAAGTATCAGGTTTTAAAACTAGACTGAATTATGGACTGGGGAAATGGGTTTAATAAGATTCACAGACTTGAGAGAAGAGAGGCTTTGTAGCTTTCAGTGTGAAAGGATAGACTAGATCTCTTTCTCTCTCTCTCTCTCTCTCTCTCTCTCTCTCTCTCTCTCTCTCTCTCTCTCTCTCTCTCTCTGTGTGTGTGTGTGTTTTAACTGATAGTTAGATGGTAACTCTAGAGAAAAGTAAGTTTTCTTCTTGTGCAATGCAACACAAGGCTAAAGGAGTGTACATAGTGTATAACCATAAGTTTTATAAAATGATGCTTTTTAAATTTTAGTTTATGCGCAATTTGATGATCTCAAGTTATTTTAGGGATATATTGCTGGTTTTATAATCGGATTTCTCTGTAAATGACCATTAAGGGAGTACTTTGTGGTGTGGTCACATGATGTCAATTCAGATTATAACGATCAGTCAGTAACTATAACTTGGAGAGATATGTTGTACATGCGCCTTGAAATAGAGTAGCACACAAGCCTCTTCTTGTCTTCTTGGGGCTTTTGCCACCTGAATTCAAAGAGCCAACCACATTAGATAATCTGACGTAAAACGGCATTAAGTATAGTACCAGGTGATCAGTCAGGGGGTTTTCAAAGGTACCAATAATGAAAATCGGGTTTCACATCACTGGCTTTTCAAAGATACCGGCAATGAAAAAAGGGTTTCACATCACTGGCTTTTCAAAGGTACCGACAATGAAAATAGAGTTTAACATCACTGGCTTTTCAAAGGTAAAGACAACGAATTTAGAGTCTCTGCATCAAAATATTGTTAGGGATTTTTGCTGTCCCTCCATCAACCATATCACCGCCGATTTATAGATATATAGTGGGTTGTTTCCTTACGCTATTCATGCAAATGGGACTGCCATTGGATAGAATATTTTTTCCCCAATCGGACACTCATATGCTATACTACTAACGTTAATTTTTTGTAAAAAATAATTAATTTCATTTGCAGTGCCCATCCAGCCAAATGTGATTTACAATAAATAGTAAAATATATATCGTCGATACAAGGGAAACAGTAGACAGGGAGCATACGACGGTTGACATTTGGTTGCCTTTTTCTCATTCCACTGTATATTTGACTCTAAGGCCCAAATGAAACGATGCATAATCCAATACTGTGAATGATTTATAACTTTCTATATGTTTTCAATGGTTGCAAAATTGCTACTAATACAACAAAAATATGAAACTTACATCATGACTTGTAAAGGGTACTTAACTATTTTTGACTTGCAGCATATTCGAAATTATTATGTATATTATTCTTTTAGTAAAAACAAAGATCATCAATGACAATGAATGCACAAATTACTTGCCTGCCGTGTCAGGACATCAATTAGCAAACAGCATACGAAAAATCCTATATGCCGGAACATTTTTGCACTCCAAGAAAATCAAAACTCCATGCTTGTCACTTTTCTCGAAGCTAAAGTGGGTATACAGCATGTGCACAGGTGTATATGAAAACTGCTCGTCTTATTAACCTGTCTCGAGGTAAATGTACTACCTGGATATATGTCAGCTGCTTAGAATATACTACTTTAAATACTCGTTTGTATTACCATAATACAGGTTGAATACAAATATCAGTGAAGTTTCTTAATCTTCCGCAGTTTTGGTGCAATCTGTTTATGAAAGCATATTTAAGTAGAGTGACTGAGAAAACGGTTGAATAATATTATAAGTAGATTATGAAAGCCAGGGTCTCCAAAAATACAGAATATGCATGAAAGTAAATTTAGAAACATAAGAAGTTATTATAATATTCATCGCGAATTCTGTCATATTCGAGATTTGGAAGAGGTAAACATGTCATTATTACGTGGAAAACAAGCTAGGAGGAAGAGATACTGCAGTAAATACACCATAGATACAGGGACGGACACGGAACCCAGCTAACTAAGCTCTTAAACAGTTATTTATTTATTTGGTCGGTTGGTGATGTCTGCTGCAACTCTTGAAAAATAAGTACACTTGAAAATTATCACAAAGCAATATTCTTTAAGAACTATTTGTCAATGCATTGTATACAGTTGTATAATTGTCATTATAGTTAGCTTATGTTTGAATATATGTAAAAATCTGACACGTTTTTGTATGTGAGACTTCCATATTTAGAGACGGAAATGAAAAAGGAGGTATCCAAGTTTATCTCACAATAGTCATTTGAAACATCCTGTCACCGTTTTATATATATATATATATATATATATATATATATATATATATATATATATATATAAGTAGGGGTGTTATTGGAAGTACGTAAGGGGATTTTATTAAAAATATTGGATTTACAATGATTGTTTTCTGAATTACTTTAATATCCGTACAGTCTAGATACTATGGCGGGCAGATGACTAGCATTCACTATTATAGACAATGCATATTTTGTAAAAGTAATTTGAATAGCATCGAGAGAAAAAAATATTAATTTTAATATTGCACCCGAACCCACCAACCCTGCTTTATGCATGATCTATCACACCTGAAATATGAAATCGACTAAAATAGGTGTACACAAAAGAGTAAATGTTTTCGAAGCAAAGATAACATATAAAATCGACTAAAATATTTTACGCATGAGAGTAAATCTTTTCGAGGGTGGGGAGTGGCTCTGAAAAGGGCCTATTGTTTTCTTCTAATTCTTTCTCTTCTAATCTTTTCTTTTCCTCCACCAATTTCATTATATATCTTCTACTGTTTTTTCTTCTCCTATTTCGCCTCTTTTTTTTCCTCCTCCTCTTTATTCTTTTTTTCGTTGTCTTCTTCTGTTTCTATTTTTCATTCCACTCTCATTCTGTTTTCGTCTCCTTTGCTTTACTTCTATTTCAGAAGCTCTCTCAACCTTTACTTCGTCTTCTTTACACTGTTGTATCTTTCTTGGCTCTGTGAATAGTATAGACACTATGCTCTGATTTCATGATGAATTTTTCCACTATTCCAAGGTTGTCAAAAGTCTCTTGCAGTGTCTTCATTTCGTCAGTCTGGTTCGAAACTATTTTGTATTCAATGTTGAATATCGATAAATGACGAACGCCCGATATTATTTGTCTCACGTTGGACGAAATGAAAACATCCCTTACAATAACTTCACATATTTTCTAATATCCACACAGAAGAGAGTGGAAAACCCTAAATATATTATCCACATACGAGAAGATGAGGAAACAAACCCCAAATATACTATCCACAAACGGGTAGAGGAAAAAGCAAACCCCAAATAGACTATCTAAATACGGAAAATGTAGAAAGACACATCAAATATGCTATCTACTCTACGTACACGCACACATACAAACACATATACACACAAACGTAAGCGAACGCATAAAAACTCACACATACATAGCAGGAGAGGTTTATAAAACCCATTAGTAACTTGAATAGTCTGTTTTCTACTGATCTGGGTAGCCATGAAAAGGCTACTTGATTGGCTTCAGCACCCCAATCTTCCATTTCCGGGATTGTAAAGACTTCCGTTCTTTTCCTATACCACATCCGTGGATGATGAGGTTGTGGTGATGGTAGTGGTGATAATACTGGCTGTCTCGTGCTGGTTGTGGCTATCTAGGCGTCCTCAACTGAGGCTTCACCTCACTCACGGGTCTAATCATCAGGTGAGATAAGATCTTTTCCTTCTCTGTCTTATTTCTCTTCTCCTCGTCTTTCTCAATCCTGACAGATTCGGCTATGGCCTCAATGGCCAGATCATTTAAAATGCGTCTGGCATACTCCAAGCAAAGAATAATGAGTTAGCAAATATGTTGCTTCATTACTCGGTGAAAAGTGTAAAAGTGCGTTTCATTAGATGGCTTATATCTGGTTCAGACAGGAAATTAAGAGAACTACAGTGTAAAAACCAAATAGGAATATAGCTAAAAATGCTCTATCTCCACCAGGAGATAATGTAAAAGAGAGCAAGAAGCAAGAGAAATGCAAAAGAAGGAAAGAGAAAAAGAAATGCAAATATTAAAAGATGAAACGGATATGCTACTTTAATGAAAAGAATTAGAACTGGCAAGTACCGCAAACTCGCTTTCTTTTCACACAATTTCAAGTTTTTATGCTACCAGAGATGTAACCTAATAAGCCCTTGATAATAAAAGATGATCAATGTTGTCCTCATTTTGGGGAACTTGCTGAAAATGTTATATGACCAAGAGAGCATTGGACTTTGTTATTGCACACTGTATGAAGTCTACACTTCACTTGCAGTACAACAAGGTGTATATTATGATGTGGTTAAGGAGTTATCTTGAAGGTTTATTAAATAGTACATGAGCCAGATCGTGAAAAGTTCAAAAACTGTATTAAAAAAAATCAAAATGGACAAAGGTATTTTGAATTTTCATTGGAAAAAGCAACTATTTGATAGTTGGTGTACAACCAAGAAGATTGATAAAGATTATGATCACCTCCGATAACTCATATTAATTCAAGAGTTCAAAAATTGCATTCATAGTGATGTCATTACTTTGATGAGAGAAAGGACGAAACTTTAGAAAATGCTGCTAGCACAGCTAGTGAGTATTCCTTGACACAAAAAGATTCATTGGTCAATAAACCTTCCTCTCAGCATGATTTTAGTTTAAAAAATAAATTCACTCTCACTGTAGTACTTTTCAATCTCAAACTGTCACATCGTTTTGCAATCATACGATAAGACGGATCAGAAATCATTATTTCTTAATTAATTACTTATTACTTATTGCTAAACTTATTTCAACGACTCGTCGTCTTCCTATTGGCATATACTACTACTATAAATAATAATAATAATAATAATAATAATAATAATAATAATAATAATAATAATAATAATAATAAAAATAATAATAATAATAAAAAGAAGAAGATGATGATGATGATGATGATGATGATGATGATGATGATGATGAAGAAGAAGAAGAATAACTGTAATAATAATAATAATAATAATAATAATAATAATAATAATAATAATAATAATAATAAATTTCTCCATGAACAATATTATCTCAACATCATGTACCTTTTAGCCTTCAGATTTATATACAGTATAAACACTTACATCTCACAGTTCCAGTTTAAAATTCCCTGAGTAAAAATAGAAATTGTAGAATTTAAAAAAATAGATATATATCTTTCGAGATCCTAACTTACCTATTTTATATATAGGTGTTCTATTAGGTAACAGTTGTTAGATATCCAAAATAAGTTAATCTAAATAAGTTAATCTATGCTTTGTACATGTTTTTCGGGTCACTCAATTTCATTAATTAGTGATACGTATTATAATGTCCATCAAAAGGCGAGACAGTATATCCATCCATTTCCTGGTTTCACATATTTTCATCTTAAACATTCTGCTAAATCATTCTATAATAAACGCATTTGTCTTTGAGTAAATGGAAACGTAGTATATGCCTTCTTTCTGCAAAAATTAAATTACCAATCGTTTTGTCTAATTCTAACCCTTCCTCGAACATTGCCTTTATGGTCTTAGTTCATTACAAATATCTCCGAGAGTGAGTATGTTGTGTCATCTTCATTTCTTGCTTACACTATTTTTAAAGACATGTATTACTGCCAAAATATATTATGTTCATTGTTGTTTTTATGCGCTTGTTTGCCAACAATATCTCCCTACCATTGGTCATCCATGTGACTAACATATATATTTCGCAAAAGAAAGCCAAATCCTTGGAGGTAGTATAAAATCGCTGCTCTTTACGTAATCTAGCTTACGGTTTTTCTATCTTAAGAACATTACAATTAACGAGCGATGGGCAGGAAGCCAATTAGCCACATCAGCTGGATAGTAGATGGGCTAAAACAACCTATATAGTCAAGCAACTTGTATTAAGTTGAATTATATAAGGATTTAATGCGCTGGCCTAAGTTACCATGCATTTTTTTCTCTCTCGCATGGTTTAATTGTTTTGTTTTTTTTTTGAAAAGATAAAAGACTTGGTAGTTGTCTAAAGTTTACAGCTGTTTTTAATTATTTATCTTTTTGCCTCGAGCGGGTGATTGGTTGGGTGCTAGTTTTCGAAAAATGAAAATAGGGTGTTTTACTCTTAAGCCAGTATTAATCGTGTTTGTATAACTGTGAGTAGAGCCATACTCCTCTTAGTTCTAAATATCCGAATATCTGCCGCCGGAAATTTCACACTGAATGCAAAGATATGTTTCCTAATGGATATTGCCTGACATACAGATGTAATTAATGTATATTGCAGATATTTCTGTCTATGACACTGGTCATATACATTGATATATCATGACACGCTTCCCTATATGTGCCACTGAAAATATGTCATGGTACATACACATTGCAGATGTTTTCCTGTCTGTGATAATGTACATATACAATGATGCAAGGTGTGATGCTTTAAAATATGTGACACTGTACATATGATTGCAGTATCATGAGCTGTTTTGAAATATGTGATACTGTACATATGATTGCAGTATCATGAGCTTTTTTAAAATATGTGAAACTGTCCATATACAATGATGCAAGGCGTGATGCTTTAAAATATGTGACACTGTTCATATGATTGCAGTATCATGAGCTGTTTTAAAATATGTGACACTGTCCATATACAATGATGCAAGGCGTGATGTTTTAAAATATGTGACACTGTACATATCATTGCTGTATCATGAGATGTTTTCATATTTGAGACTAATGAAGATACCAATACAATAACAATATATTTTGTCTGTGATTGAAGATGGCTTTGAAGGAGAAAAATAAAAAAGAATGCATAAACATCCTGAATGACAGCCAAACCAGAAATGATGTTACTGTGGTAAAATATAGCGGTGCCATATCTATGTTGATGTATACATGTACATATATATACTTTTAAGAGATGCATATTTCCATATGTAAAGAAATTTTCTTTTCTTTCCAAGTTAATCTCTTTCTTTCTTCGCTGTTATTTTTCATTTTATAATAATGCACACTCTCTCAATAACTGTTTACGCTTTTGTCTTACTGAAAATGGGTTTAAAATCCTGTTACCTGCTTAGTGTATATATATAACCAATGTCTAACTATGGTATTATAAGGGGCTAGATCGACATGACCAAAGATTCAAGAGTTATTGTTTCTCTAACAAAGACCAAAACAACAGCATATCAACAACAATGGTTGCATTATAAACCGTAGATAAAACTGTAATAATCCATGACGCGCTCAATATGGATTTTTAGGACTGTTGAATGGCGTTGATGATTCAAAACCTTCGTGGATCGAGGAAGTTAAATTCAACGGTGGGTGCGGCTTGCAATGCTGGCATGAGCCGCATGTAGCAGCCCTTTATTGAACGGCTATGGTGTTATTTGGTAAAACATTTTGGTTTTCGTTTTGAGCGATTTAACGTTGTTTTCAGAGCATGATTTGCTACACTAGGCGGCCAGTTTATCTGTGAAGGAAGAACAACTGATTAACAGAAGGCTATTGGCATGCTTTCTCACATACTAGAATTGTTCGAACTGAGACCCGAACTCACGCGGACTGATGGGAGATGTGTAAATGGCCTATAACGGCTTACAAAATCACTCTCATCAGTTGTCGAATCTAAACACCAGTTTGATAATTTAGTGTCTAGAACGAAGTAGCCCAGCCTCTGTACAATGGATTGCGCATTAGAGAATTTAATAAACATGGCATAAATTACATAGATTGCTTCAAATTTAAAAGAATACGTGCTTTATATATTTTTTTTATCTTATTAGCCAAGGTTTACTAATTCTAAGGAAAGCTGTTAGCCTTACCCACATACTGATTTAGAAAATAATCAAAATTAAACCGATACTTGAATGAAGGAGTTCAAACTGACGACTATCCTATAATACCATCTTTGCAGTACATATCTAACATTTGCCCAATATGTAACCTATTTATCTCTCAAATCAAGTCTAAGACCAAATGGAATGGTACATAATCCAAGATTGTGATTGATTTAGAACTGTCCATATGTTATAAATGGTTGAAAAATTGCTACTAATAAAACAAATGTTTGAAACTTACATCATGACTTGTTCAGGGTACTTCACTATTTTTTATTTGCAGTATATTTTAAACGACTATGTATACTATTATCTTTGTAAATACAAAGATCATCAATGACAATGAATGCACAATTTACTTGCCTGCCAGGTCAAAACATCAATTAGCAAACAGCATGCGAAAAATCCTATATGACGGAACATTTTTGCACTCCAGGAAAATCAAAACTCCATGCTTGTCACTTTTCTCGAAGCTAAAGTGGGTGTACAGCATGTGCACAGGTGTATATTAAAACTGCACGTCTTATTAACCGGTGTCGATGTAAATGTACAACCTGGATATATGTCAACTGCTTAGAATATACCAGTTAAATGCTCGATTTTTATTCTATAATACAGGTCGAATTTGAATATGTGTGAAGTTTCTTTATTCTATAATACAGGTCGAATTTGAATATGTATGATGTTTCTTTATTCTTCCGCAGGTTGGTGCAAAAAATCATATTGCTTTGAGCTCGTGTTTATTAACGGAGTGATTAATAAGCGCAAGTCAATATTTTCGTTCTAAAATTACAAATGATCAAACCTTAATTTGATCGATTTATTTTAATCAATTCAAACACGGTCACATTTGTGATGTAACTAACTGAATACATACATAGCCAATTGACTGATACGCAGAATGTTGTGTTTTGTCTGACTCTTTCGCCGACACAAGATTGTGTGTTTAGTTTTGTTCTGTTTTAAAAGGATACATCGGAAAATATTCTTTCATCCATTTGATATGATTTGGAAACTGTTTATGAAATCATATTTAAGTAGAGTGGGTGCAAAACGGTTGAACATTATAAGTGGATTATAAAATCCAAAGTCATGCGCCTCCAAAAATATACAATATGGATGAAAGTAGATTTAAAACCAGATAAGTTACTATTATATTCTTCGTAAATTATGGCATATTCGAGATTTGGAAGAGGTAAACAGATTATTAATTACGTGGAAAACAAGCTAGGAGGAAGGGGGACCGCAGTAGTAAATACACCATAGATACAGGGACGGACACGGAACCCAGCTAACTGAGCTGAGTAACGATACATCGTCCCGTAAAATGATCTGTTAAACAGTATTTTGTGTTTTAATTATGTTATATGTGATTTCTATCCAGGTCATGGATGCCTTCATTCCTAACTATTTAATGCCTACATCTGTACTATTAGAAATAGAAAACGACAGAAATTATCACTGAGGTGGAATGCATGTGATATACACCAATAGCCACTCATTTTGTAAAAGGATTTTGTATGTATGTATGTATGTATGTATGTATGTATGTATGTATGTGTGTGTGTATGTGTGTGTGTACGTATGTATGCATATTTTTTTATTTTTTTTATTTTGTTGAACATGGGCAACCACGGCTGTGTCACACAGCCAGGTAAATTAGACTTATAGTCTCAATATCTATTCCAAAAACTTCAAAACACAGCTGCTTAGATCATCTTTAGAGTACCACGATCAGAGCACACCTACCGCTGCAGTGAACCCTACATTGGGTAGCCATTAGATCCAGAATCAAACACAACATTTATTCTCTGCGCTACGTTTCACTGACGAACTCCAGTCCAGCATATCTATCCGGCCTCACCCATGTGTACACACCAGCAAGATATTTTCGCTCATTTCTGACAATCGTATACTCATTAGTCCCACTATGAAAGCGAAGTCTTATGGACAAAGTTTTTTTTTTCATATCAGTGACCATCAACGTGGAATGAATTTCAAATTAAAATTAGACACAAATACACACTGGTCCCTTTCAAGAGTGCTCTTAAAACGTACCTTTATCGACTGCAAGAACAGACATAAAGATCTAAAAATGTTTCCTACATTACATTTTTTCAGCATATTTTGTTTCCCAATTTCATGGTGTTTGTTTGATGGGGGTATTTTTTTTTTTTTTGTATTCATATCATTGTAGATGTTGTAAAGCGCTTCTAACTTCTGAAGATTAGGCGCTATACAAAGTCCTCTTTATTATGATTAATATTAGGTATTGACAGGTACAAATAGACTTTCATCTGCGTTATGATAGAGGTGATCCGAGTGTCTGAGTGGTCTAAAGCTCTCGCTGTTACGGATCACTGCCATCTTGCCTCTGTCGGCGTGGGTATGTCAGAAAGCTTACCAGTAGCTTCTCCTGGGTCTGTGGTTGTTTCCGATGTTTTTCCGGGTTCTTCCTCCACCATTTATACTGTATAGTCAACATTGTGCTTAAAAAGGTGTTAAACTTAAACCCTATACAAATAAAAACAACATTTATGATACGTAAGGTAGATATACGATCTTCCTGATATCCAGCATTCACAATGCATTTTTAAAAAAAAATCACGTTTCATATTTTATAAAGAGAAGAAAACATAAGTTTACAACAGATGTAAAACTTCATATTCAGAAAATAATACATTTTAATATATAATGACCTGTACATGGATACTAAGTTCTGTTCAACCTATTCCACCATTATCTGATACTATCACGGGGCATGACCTTTTCCGGAGTATTTAGTTTGTATATAAAATGAATATCGTAAGAGATAGTACACAATATAATACATAAATAACCCTTGTAATAAACTGCAAGCGAATAGCTCAGATCTCGAAACCCTGCATTCATTTGCTAGAATATGTTACAGTTATTGAAAATTCTGATTTTAACTTAAACACCCCACCCCATTTCTACCGGACTCAGTAGACATAAGCGATTATTTGGATTTTATAATGTTTAATTGCACAGTAAATACTGCAAAAGCCCAGTGTCCCAATACTCATCGTGTTTGCAGTCTTGGATATCTGTCGACACGAGACCTTGAATCGATTTGAAGAACAACGGCTGAGTATGTGTCTCTTACAGCTAAAGTCAACAGGTGGAGCATACAAACGGATAAGTTTTTAAAGGCTCAAATATTTGCTTTTTAAGGCGTATACAGTCTAACCCTTTCAAATAAACTATGCACCAGTCTATCAACATATGTGTGCAACTAAAACTCATTTTGATAATTATTCGGTTTTATGTTGCATTTAATTGTTGTAGTCACACCAACACGTAATGATTTTTTTAATGCTGAAGTAAGTCGAGTACCTTTCCCATGGCACACCACAGTAGACCGTCAAGGCTGATCTTACGGTCGCGAGTCCGGCACTAAAACCACTGACATACCGGGTTTCCTATTTGGATACATGTACCTGGAAACGCCATTCATGTCAAGACTTTTCATCCAAGAAGGAAGTCGGTTTTGTACATATAAAAAATATTAGAACTTTGCAACGCGCACATATGTAATTTATTTATTATGCTTCTTTTTTCAAATATTTGTATTTGTCAGGAAACAGTGGAATGAAGACGAATGCAAATAGTAAGCAAATGAATAATCAAAGTGACTTAAATAATATGCAGTTTTGTTTTTGCTTTTGTTCTTTTGTTGGTTTGTTGGAGATTTGTGGGAGGGGTGATTCGTTTTTGCGACAGAAATATCAGTCATACATGAAAAAGATGAAAGGAGAATAGCAAAGCGTCGGTCATTGTACTCTACACACCAAGTAGTAATTTTAACGATTTATTTTTGTAAATCATTACATGCCCAGAAATCCTTCAGGGGGTGAGGATCAGGCTAGACGAGTAGTCTAGGGCGCATGCCGTACAGATCGCTCACATATTTCAACTCTGTCCACGCGAGTTAGAGCCTTGTCTCCACCACCGCGGTTAAGTGAGAAAACTTGACAGTAGTCTCTCATAGGTCGGTGGTTTTTCTCGGTCTATCTCTCCATCAAATATAATGACCGCAATACATAGCCTGTCATGTGCTGAAAATGGCTTTAAACCTCACAAACCAAAACATAAAAACTATCAACAAAAGGTCGAAACGCTTGTTCAGAATGCTATTCATTCGTTTGTATGTCATCATTATGTTTCACTGACCCTTCTGTTCTTGATATAGATTTATGAATAAAAACTCATTTTTCAGCTATATTCAGGTGGATATTGTATTTAAATTCTCAGAAATCGTTAGTGATGGTTTTTTTGTGGGTGTTATTCTTCAAATGAGTACTGTCTATTTCAGGGTCATCTGTTACTGGATTTGCTAGTTGAACTCAAGTCTTCAAACCTTACACGCACGCCTGTTGATAGGACAATTACATATGTATGACGAATTTTAATATTTTATGCACAGAAGAAACACTTCATAGTTATCTTATTTTTGTTATACTTATTTGTGTTCACAGAACTATTTCTAATGTTCTTCGGCTCATATAGGTTTGCTCTACATGAAATGATGACTCACTTTGGCCGCGAGTATTCCTCACCCGGAAATTACCTGACAGTCGCTCTGATTTATCCATCCGAAAAGAATAAACAAAATGCAGATGTTTACATGTTATAGGAAACGTCTTGTATATTAGTATGGACCGACTGTTTCAGCTTCTGGAGGATAGGGCTGGAAGTCTCTTTGGAGACTAGTTTAAATATATTTTATTTGAAACATTCGTAGTTGGTTATTATAACATGTACAGCATAGAAGGCTTAACATGAAAGTCAGCTGAGTATGTTGTTCTTCTCCTTTTACGATACAAAAATTTGTAAATATATATGAATTTATCCCTGGTAATATTACAATTTAATTTAAAAAGACTTAAGCGTTTAATGGTCAAAGTGACTAGTCTCATACCTAAACATCAGCATTTATCCAACTATAGAAAAGAGGAGGATGAACAACGCGGCGAAAGACGAGGATATAGAAAAGAAAGAATTTTTTTTTTAAATAAAAAGAAAATGTCAATAATTGCGTTCAAAGCTGAGAAGAACAAAATATAAAAAATGTGAAAAAATAAATAACTAAACAAATTAATGGATAAATAAAAAAAGGGAACAAAATGTCTAAATTAAAAGCGAACAGTGTTTTCTTCTAGAGCGATTCTTTGCGAAAGCGATGGCGAATCATTTGAAGAAAAAACATTAGGGAAATTGCTGCTTGCAGCTGTTCATGACCCGTAGAACTGTGTATATGATAATAATTGCGTTTGAGTAAATCGTTCCAACATTTTAATAATTTTCGAAAGACATTAAAATGACAGATTATTTCATACAAAATATTTCGCCATACAATTAAAGTATTTAGATTACTATAGATACAATTAAAGTATTTAGATTACTATAGATACAATTAAAGTATTTAGATTACTATAGATACAATTAAGGTATTTAGATTACTATAGATACAATTAAAGTATTTAGATTACTATAGATACAATTAAAGTATTTAGATTACTATAGATACAATTAAAGTATTTAGATTACTATAGATACAATTAAAGTATTTAGATTACTATAGATACAATTAAAGTATTTAGATTACTATAGATACAATTAAGGTATTTAGATTACTATAGATACAATTAAAGTATTTAGATTACTATAGATACAATTAAGGTATTTAGATTACTATAGATACAATTAAAGTATTTAGATTACTATAGATACAATTAAAGTATTTAGATTACTATAGATACAATTAAAGTATTTAGATTACTATAGATACAATTAAAGTATTTAGATTACTATAGATACAATTAAAGTATTTAGATTACTATAGATACAATTAAGGTATTTAGATTACTATAGATACAATTAAAGTATTTAGATTACTATAGATACAATTAAGGTATTTAGATTACTATAGATACAATTAAAGTATTTAGATTACTATAGATACAATTAAAGTATTTAGATTACTATAGATACAATTAAAGTATTTAGATTACTATAGATACAATTAAGGTATTTAGATTACTATAGATACAATTAAAGTATTTAGATTACTATAGATACAATTAAAGTATTTAGATTACTATAGATACAATTAAGGTATTTAGATTACTATAGATACAATTAAAGTATTTAGATTACTATAGATACAATTAAAGTATTTAGATTACTATAGATACAATTAAAGTATTTAGATTACTATAGATACAATTAAAGTATTTAGATTACTATAGATACAATTAAGGTATTTAGATTACTATAGATACAATTAAAGTATTTAGATTACTATAGATACAATTAAAGTATTTAGATTACTATAGATACAATTAAAGTATTTAGATTACTATAGATACAATTAAGGTATTTAGATTACTATAGATACAATTAAAGTATTTAGATTACTATAGATACAATTAAAGTATTTAGATTACTATAGATACAATTAAAGTATTTAGATTACTATAGATACAATTAAGGTATTTAGATTACTATAGATACAATTAAAGTATTTAGATTACTATAGATACAATTAAAGTATTTAGATTACTATAGACTGTAAACGAATGAAACACTTCGTTGCGTTTTCTTGGTAATAAACGCAACAATGAAAATGTGTGGTGTTACTTTCTACTGATTCAAGTCTACACGGAGTGATCTGATTATCTTTTTTTGTGTAAATAAATTGGGATTACTGGGGTAAGTTCTAAGTCGGGCATACAGGAACTAACATTTTTGTCCACCCCAATACAAATATGTCTGGAAGCAAAACCATCGTGAATATTTAATGTGTCTTAAAGACATGTTAATGGAGTTTATTTGAAGAGTCTCCAAAATCATGTATTATATTCTAGATTGGCTGAAAGAAGACTTGAGTAATATCACTAAGTGCTGATGAAATCAGAGATGTTGGATTGCGAGGGCATGAAACAATTGTAATTATATACAATAATGTTAGATTGTATTTTGTGCATTCAAAACTTGCCAATCTTATTTCTCTGTATAGCGCTTCAATAGAAGAAAAATATGATGTATCAGTTATAATTATGGCAAAAGTATATTGTAGTGTATACCATATATAATATCATTTATGTACATATAGAAACGTAAATGACCTCAGGCCGATCCTTAAGACAAACTAGTAATATACCACCGCTCTGAAAATATGTCCGGAAGTTTCACTCGTTTTTTTCAGCTTTTAATGTCTGGAAAACAATTGTATAAGGCCTCGTATGGATCAAGTAACTTTCAAAATGTGAACGAATACCCTTTATATCACACTCGAAAACTTTTCTTATGTCCCAAAACTTAACTCTAATTTATTTTGCGAAAAATATTGGTTGGCAGGACGTATCTTAATGGTATGTTAATTGATCAATTCTAGAATTACCCGCAATTAAACCGCACTGGAGAGGTGAAAGCATATTATTTTCGTTGATGCATTTAAATATGTGTATAACAAACTAAAGTCTTTCAACATATTTGCCAATAGTATTGAGAATCAATATTGGTCTGAAATTAGGTCTAATGGATCGGATCACCCTTCATTAAAAATGCACAAACATTTTCTTCCTTCCAAATGTATGAAATGGTAGATTTTCTAAGAGACTGGTTAGTACGTGAACAAAGCCGATGTGGAGTTTATTACACGGCTCACACAGAAATAGTTATTCAATTCATAGGGACCAAAAGCCGTCCGAGTGGAAGGCTTTTGAGAACTGTTACGACTTAATGGTCTAATACTAAGCAACAGACAAGAGCTAAAGCCAACATGTTTAATAGAATTCAAAAACTAAGTTATATCCCTAGAATACAAAGCGAAACTTCAAAAAGAACTTACAGTATTGTGAATTAAATCCAGTATAGTCCTATAAGTTCTCTCGCATATCTAAAAGTATAATGTATTCCGAATGAATTCAAGTGGTGGTCATAATGAATTCAAATCGTGAATGTCCTGGTGTACACATTGCCTGGAATATGCTAATGATTGATGTCAAAGTAATATGTACTAAATGTATCTAAATGAATTTACATTAATCCCAAAGTATTGATTTAGTCCGGAAAGGATCCATAAGAACTTCGTAATTCAAATAAATAAAAATTTAGAGAAATATATCCTAAAACTGAACACAACTAAAAGACTGATTCCACTTCAGATCTTAAGATATGATTGCGTAAGAGTCAAGTGTTAATTTCTAGAACATTCTGAGTTGTCAACCAAATCAGTTATATTACTAAAATATTGAAAGGAAAAAAAACATGGCAAATTTCAGGTACACTAGAAATTCCCGAGCGATAACAGATGTCATGAACTCAAATCCAAGTAAACATGTTACCAAAAACTAATATTAATTTTAAAATATAGCGCACACTTAAAGACAACAATTAACTATGTAATATGATGCTTATCAGATGTTTTTTATTATAAAATACACATTTGTCAGGTAGGCGCAAACTTCTACACTCGACAATTTTATGGACAAGGGTCAATCACGCATTAGAAATCAAATATACATAACAGAACATTTTGTACTATATCCGGTGTTAGACCTGTATAACTAATGGTTACATCCGTATGTGACTGTGCATCAGAAAGGTAAACATTTGTTTTATCCAATACATTTTGCTCCATATAAAGATCGTTAAATAATTCAACTTTGTCAACTTCCGTTATGTTCAAGGCATGAAACAGAGTGTTTACGATGAGGACTGATGAATACCTAAAGGACTGACCACCGGTTTTTGGATGATGTCGTGCATGGTTAGCATGTTGTTGATGGCTTCTCGAATAACATATATTGTTTCTGAGTGTTGACCTATTGATTGATTATGTGATCTGAGGGGGTTCCCATGGTTTAACTTTAACAGTTATCCGTTCTAAATACATTGGCCAAATATCTATAATATATAGTCAGTGATATTTCTGGCACATATGTCAACATTGTCATATTTCAAACTATGATATGTGGTAGTGGATGCTTTATGCTTGAGATGATTATAATCTCCTTGGCAGTATTCATTGTTTAATGCATTTGTATGGATAAAACAAACATGAACGAAGTTTTTTTTTTCGTCAGAGCAATACCGCACAACCTTTTCATATTTTTCCAATACCAATGTACATTCATTTCCTTTTTCTTCTTTGCTGCTTAAGGATTAAAAAAAAATTTTTAAAAAAATTAAAACACATCTAGAGATTCATGAATACACAGTAACAATAGTAATGCGGACATAACACCGCCTAGCGACCTTTGAGCTTCGTCGCACGCACGACATTAGTTTTAACAAAATCTCGTTTTGGTCTACATAATATAGAGATTGATAGTCATGTTTTGAATGTTGGTCTGGAATGAATCGATTTTGTTTGACTGTTGTTCCAACTCAATTCTACTTGTCTGATTATGCTCGACTGGATGTATTGGGTGCATTCAGTGCAATAAGGAGAATGTGATTTCAGTTTAAAATGTAGTCGAAATTACTGTACAATTTTGGTGTGTGTCAGGCTTTCCATGGCATAGCTCATGTGGTATGTATGTTTATTTGTATTGTTTGTTATAATATTGCAAGTTGGAAATAACCTTATCCACACACAAAAATATTTTCTACTTGACCTGAATTATGGATTTATTAATATTTGCTTGTATCATGCAAACAACTAATACATAGCTAAAATAGCCTTGCTGTGGATGGGTTTATTATCAGGATCAGTATTGAAAGAAGCATATATGTTTATTTGGGCCTGGGATGTTATATAAATATATATTATGAACATTAAGAACTTTCTAGAAGGTTAATTTCCATTATGAAATGATTTGTTTTAGAAAATATGAATTGTGACGTGAGGCCAGAGAAGACTATATATTATTTTAATTGGAAACAAATATTCATTCGTGCATCTATCAGAATCAATTTTTGTTTTATTTTTATGCCCAAGCTCACACGCAATTAAATAAACATGGTCATGAAGAAATCTTCTAAGGAAAGAAACGAAGATGATGATGAAGCATAGACAAGCCAAATCAATAATTAATAATCCATTAGAACAAGATGCCGAGTAACATCTCTCTCTCTCTCTCTCTCTCTCTCTCTCTCTCTCTCTCTCTCTCTCTCTCTCTCTCTCTCTCTCTCTCTGTGTGATAAGGCAAGATGTGTTCTATATATGTCTTGTTCTATTTATCAAAATAGGAGTTTGTTGTCGCTAGCCTTCATGAAGCCTATTGACATTGTTTCATGTATAATCTGGTTCCAAGGTTTTGATCTACATCAGGACAATTATTTTTATGTCTGCATAATTAATCAGGAAAGTTATGACTGAGTACCCTAGTAAATCTCAGGTAACAAGTCATTAGAATATCTTAATTATACGAAAATGTGGGTCACTGGTTTTTCTCGTCTTTGTTTCAAACCTTTAATATTTCGCTTTATTTCGCACACAAAAATGTTGCCAAGTTGAAATACATTAATTCCAAGTCTAGGCTAGCCACATTTCATGACAAAAATAACAAGATTCACGAAATAAGGCGGTACTTGGTTTATATATATATATATATATATATATATATATATATATATATATATATATATATATATATATATATATATATCTTAAAATTTAGACACAAAACAATTTATGTACTTGACAATTAAATAATTGATAATTTTTAGAAGATACATATATCTGAACTCATAATTGTAAAAAAAATGACCAACTTCTTTTATAACTGTTTCTCTTACTTTGAAAATTAGATGAACATCAATTTCATATGGAGTTTGGTTTTAAAAAGACAGGAAAATCAATTTAATTGCAGAGATAGGCACTTTATTCTTTCCTGGTTTCGAAAAGAAAAGGAATCTTACTGGATACGCCGCCAAAGAACATAGAAACCAAACGGTTTAAACCAAGATGACTAGAAAAAGACAACCATGCACAAATAAAATTATCTTTTGTAGCTGACACATTATCTTTAAGAACAATGATACCCTAAATTTGCCTTACTGCCCACAATTACTACAATAACAATGCAATATCCGGGATATAATTTGTGCCTATACGGTATAACATTACACGAAACAACAGATGTCGGTATGGCTCATCGATTTCTGGGTCAATACAAATATTGTCCAGCATCCGCAACAAGTTGAAATAAACTAGTTGAAACATTTTACATAAAAAAGTGTAATTCATGTAGAAACAGCCATGTAAAGTTTTTAAAATACAACGGATTTAGTGTTTCATTTGTCTGTCTTTTCTATCTTTTGTATTTGCTATTGAAAAAGACTAAATGAGTCAAAATGCGCATAGGCTTTTTAGATACTGTAGTCTCAGGTTATATCCCCGTTTGTTCGTACCCATCACCCCCCCCCCCCCCCCGACGATTTCAGTAACGAAAAGCATAAACAAGATAAAAATAATCAATAAATCTTACTCAGTTCATTCAATGATTTATAATTTCTAACCCGATTGCGACCAGGGTGTCCATAACACCTTCATCCTCTGCGCGTCTCATGCTTAACGGAAGTTTTCATTATCAACCATGGTCATGTTCGAGTTCAATTTCCAGTTCCTGGACGAGTCCATTTTCAGCGAAGGGTTAGATACATAAGGACACATGTATGTCTATATAGACGGTATATACGACGTAGTATTTACTGAAGTATCCGGTAGTAACCAAATAGGAACAATGACCTCACTCTATTTGCGAAAAATAGACTTGCTCAAATTGTAATATGGCGTCGTGTTAGTATGGAAACTTCCGTTAAGCATGAGACACGCACAAACAAACGGGGATATAGCCTCAGACTATAGTTTTGCACTGTTCTTGCAATTATCTGAATCAATCCATGATATACTTGATCCCTTGTACTTGAAAGGACTTTTATTCGCCATATGATATGTATTATATATATATATATATATATATATATATATATATATATATATATATATATATATATATATATATATATATATATATATATATATATACTCAGGTGTTTGAAAGTTATACATAACGTTAATGCTGCATCAAAGTACAAATATGGCAGTACATGCAAATGTGCCTCTTTGTTTTAACATATTGGTCTTAAATAATACAAAAGGAATCATTAATAAAATGAAGCTATTAAAGTCATTATCGAGTAGCGTTAGAAAAGTAGACCAGACCGACACGAGAAGAGACAGAAATGTTATAGTGTACAGAAATACGTTGTTGGTATAAATAAACACTGGATACTTGGGACAAATCCTGTTGTAGTGCATATCGTGGATTGGTTTGAATTTTAAATAGAGTACATTAATAGAATGCTTCATTTATCGAGGAAGTAAAATTCACTACAGGGTAATGTATATGGTAATGTGGTATAACGATTACAATTGCGCAAACCGGTAGGTGGTGTAGCTGGGTGCAGAGCGTAAAGCGCAAGGTTCATGGTATTCAGAAATAAAGAGCAAAGTAGTCGGAACATACCTCCCCTCTTGTTTGTACCCTACTCCCGATTTCAGTAATGTAAATAGTTAACGTGAGATAAAGTGCACAGAATTTTGTGTATTCATTGTGACATAATTTCTAACCTGACTGTGACCAGAGTGGCCATAAAACTGGCATCGTCTGCGCCTTTCATGCCAAACGGACTTTCCATACCAATACGGCGCTTATTGCTTACGCTTAGCAGCAGAAACGGCGAATAGACCTTTCGTTGAAATGTAATTTGCTTAAAAATAAAGCTTCCTACGAAAATAAAAATATAAGCTTGATAACGCCAAACCGAAGCCTCTGACCGAGACTTACTCTAATTGGGTTAGTTTATTTTGTAACTTTATCCGTCGTTAATGTTTTTTTAAATTTGTATATATGTTCATTTACACATAGAACGTTTCATTGAAATCGCGCCCTCTATGTTGCTATTATCCTAATATTTTATCAAAATCATTACGATGATGCTATCTAGGATCCTGTAAATGTATCATTATAAAACTGGGTGGGGTAATTTGCGCGAGTGAAACGTTTTTGAACTTAATTATATCCATGTTACCACTATAACAGGTTTAATGAAAATTTCGTCAAATATGTGTATCGACTCCATTAAACACAGCTTAAATAGTACAGTTATTTATGATCACTGAAGGTATTTGTGTATATCGGTGAGTAACATAAATCATATCTGTGATATTATGCCTTCCTCGAGAAAATATTCGTGCTATATTTGATTGCTTCTCCATCATCACATCACCGTATACTACACGATTATTAATAAATCCATCGGTGTCATCTACGGATGGGGCTTCATCAATATCAGTAATGAAATTAATAATATAATCACCATTTTCATCCATCAATTATGCGTTTTCAATAAATTCTTTTAGCACATCGTATCATCGTTGATCATCTACAGATGGTGCAACTAAATACAACTTATCCCACTGAAACCATCTCATTATTAGATTAAGTAACAATTGCGTCTTACCATACCCAGAAGGACCTATGATATTTCCTCTGAGTTTGGTAGAGCTGAATGAAATTTAACTAGTTCTTGTTTTCGTGTCGCATATAAATCAATGACATCCATGTTGTACAAATATAATAACTAAGATGGATTTATATTGTATTCGATGCAAAGCATCCAACCCGAACAAGTGTATTAACAATAATCATGACAAAAAGTCGTAAACATGCACATACAGACAAGTGTGTAAAATGTGGTACAAAAGATACAAATTTGTCTCTCTTTACAAAAGTAGGTGATGTCATTGCATCTTCATTACAACAATTACCCAGGAGAAAAGCATTTGCCTGCATTACGTCAAAGTCAAATTAGGACATGTCGTAATTCATCGTGATCAGGCAATCGTTGAGCGATTTAATCGAACACTTTCTGGGCAGTTATTTGGATATCCGTATGCAAAGGAAGTCCATAAACAAAAACTACCGGGTGCGATAGTTGCAATAAATAATGAAAATAGTCGTGCGATTTCTATGAGACCCGTTATTGTGTTTATAAAAGACATATACCAATACAACGACATGAGTTTTCAAAACAACCATTATTAGACAGTGTTGCCGTAATATATTTATATGAATCTGGTGAACTTGAAGGTGATTAAAAAAGAGTGACTGATCCTATCTGGAATGTAACTACACATACCATTTTTAACGTGACTGATCCTATCTAGAGTGTAACTACACATACAATTTTTAACGTGGTAAGATCTATCGGTAGTCCTGCAATCTATAGACTTTCAACTGCTCCTCAAAGCGGCTTTATACGTGAACAATTATAAGTAATTCCTGAATATACACATTTACCACCATCTTCACTTTTGCAAAACGTCAGCTCCCTTACGTCGATTACATTAAAGACATGTGAGCAACACATTTTCACGTGTGTGACCAAGACTATTATCATTTCTATCTACGGTAAATTGTCATGGATAATTATTTGAATACTGCCACAACATTACTGTTACAGCTCGCAAACTGATTGTTCTGTAATTATTTTAATGTCATGATGAACTCAATATCAAGATCCAAGTTGTGCTTACTATTTGTGTCAAATAGTTTAATACTAATTTATTTTCTTACTACATCATCGCCATTGCCAGTATTTTAGTTATTTTATGCAATGATAAACCTCCGCAGTTGAGATATTCTTCTGACTCAAGCACTACGATATAAACTAAGTTTGACCATTCGATAAGGTCATCATTATTCCAAATATTTGTGTCAGAAATGGTTAATCCTTATGACGAATTAATTGTTTTTAGCATATCCTAGTGTCCATGGAGTTATGTCCACAGCCATTGCGCTCTCAACAACACTGACAAGAACAACAACGATACCATTCAACACAAGAATTGGTTTCCTCCTTGGCTCCGTCAAGTCTCCTGGTATAGCAACTTAATTATTTTGCTGTCAAGTATCTGCTGGCCGATAACACAATGGTACACGTAAATTTGAAAACTTTTCTTTGTGTAAATGCAGTAATTGTTTCTGTAGTGTATCAGAAGTATCTTTCAACTTGCAACTTTCAATTTAGCTGGTCTTTTACACTTGCTGAAAATAGTTTATAGGAGTTTGTGAAATTATCTCGCGTATTATTTCACACTGAGTTTTTTTTTGTAGTCTGATTACTTTCTTTAACTCTCTTAACTGGGGCAAGTGCTCTATGATCATCAGTTATTTCTTCATAATAATTTACGCAGTTTTTAGCTATTCCTGTGAAGACATTCCAACAAAGGGTGGCGGTTGACTGTAATCACCGCACATGATAACAGTGGTATTTATTTGCTAATAACCAATAGAGAAATATTTTTAACCTTTCAAACGACGCGGTACTTATTTTATCACAAATAAAAATATTTCAACCATTTGATCAGGAATCCATTTATATCCTTTCCTCCGAAATAATTTATGATAAGGGCGTGATTTAACATTTATTTATGACATTTATCTCGCTAGTCTGTGTGTAGTGTTTAAAACGATCATATGAAAATATAGAAATGATTCAATGGCACGGGTTGTTTTACCAAAATTTCCAGGCCCATTAAGATAGACTGCATTATGTCTTGTCACAGGATCCTATACCGATGGTAAAGATGATCATCTTAATGTTTGAATTTTTTAATTAATAAATAGCATTGATGGCGTATTTAAACGGTGCGTCGGCAGATTCAGAATAATCATCTTTTCTTGTTTTATTCTCCATTCACCCATGAATCACAAGTACTGAAATTCCATTTTTCCAACAATCCTGCATAATTTTTCATATATAAAATGAATCTGTAACGACTATGACAACAAGCTCAGAAACTATCATCGATACTAGATTTATCGAAACGTACGCATTGAAGATCTTAAATAATGAAACTGCGGTGATTCGCCATCAATATAACTAACAAGTGTACCTAATTCAGTTTCGTTAGACGAGTAATTACTACTTCGACTTATAAACGTACCTCTCTTTTTTGTACCATCAATAATAAAATTGAGTGCATGATTTTCTCTAATCAGTCGTGTACAATGTCTTTTATGATCATATGATCCTCTTTGAGTAAATTTGCCAATTATATATATATATATATATATATATATATATATATATATATATATATATATATATATATATATATATATATATATATATATATATATATATATATATATACCTGACCCAATCAGCAGCTTTTAGAATTTGAACATACTCATGTTTTACATATTTGTCTCTTTCTTGATTTCCATGTGCGGAAATATCCTTTGATATCGTTAATACCTTCAAGCGTAAATGTATATATTATCCTCGTGTTTGGCTTTTGGCAGAGGTTGTGGTTTAACTTTGGGTTGTGGTTGAAGAGGTTGCTGGGGGCGGGGTTACCTGCTTGAAGATGGCCAGGAATAGCAAGAGATTTTGTGTTGCCTCAGTTGGTGTTACAATTTTCTTGGTTCGACAATCAGTTTAAATAATTGTCATGATACTTCTGCAAATTTATCCTGAGACTCCTGACGCGCTTGTAAATTTAGTCTGACAGAATCACGGATGGAAAGATATTTTTTGATTGCCTCTAGCCGCTCTCGAGTTATTCAAGATGTATAAAATTCCATAGCTAGTGCCATAGTATTGGTACAATATTGATTTATTTCTTAAAACATACAGAGTTGAAGAGAGAGGGTGTGACCTAGATGAAACGTCAAGTGGGTAAATGAACATACATACATATTTTAAAAACACTAACAACGGGTAAAGTAACCATCTAAACTAACACAGAGAAATTCTGAGTCATTTAAAGGCTTCGGTTTGGTTTTATTACGTTTATTATTGTATTTTCGTAGGAGCTTTATTTTTAAGCAAATGACGTTTTAGCAAAAGGTCTGTTCGCCGTCTCTGCTGATCGCTATGGGCTATTGTTTTGCTCAGACAACGGGGTGATGTTGTTCAACATATTCGTTAACTGTCGATTATTCCATAAATTACTATGATGTTGCTAGGTTAGAGTTATATAGCTTTGCGGACATGAACCGCTTGTTAAATGCACGTAAAAGGCATAATTGTAGTTGATATTCTATTTCTTTGCTGCTTCGTCATTGTAATTATCGGAAGCTGACGACGTTGTCTTTCCCATCTGTGTACGTACATGCGTAGTCCTACATACACACCTTCGCTGAAAATGGACTTGTCCAGGAACTGGAAAGGAACATCAGAAGGTTAGTCTTTTACGCTGAAACTTCCGTTTGGAATTAAACGCGTAGACCATAATGGTATTAGGACACACACACACACACACACACACACACACACACACACACACACGGTGTGTAATCAGGTTTGAAATTATAAATCAATCAATGAAGTAAGTTATATGCATCTTTTATCTTATCTGTGCTTGTCGTTTCTTAACTCGGTAGAAGGGAACACGCAAATTGGGAAGCATATTCAGTGATTTATGCGTGATATACGAACTGATTGACGCGTGACGTACGTGTTTGAGTGTTTTCTTAGGTTTTGTATTTGATACAATTTTCAAAACAAAATGTTATACAGATAACGTATCTGTTTTGACTGAGTAATTCTTACCCCTATCAAATTCTTGCTGAATTATCTCCATAGAAAAATGGAGTTCATTGATCGGTACATGTCAAACTGACAAATAACATTGCTCTCTATGTGTTACACGCATGCTTAAGGTAAATATAATGTATATCTACTGTACCAAACTATAAAATTAAAGTCTATAGAAAACTAATTGATACCGTGATATCATGTGTGGCTGGCACGGGTTATAATTAGCAAGATTATAATGTGATGTAGTCATCGTTAAACGTGAAGATGTTTTTCCTCAAAATATTTTGACCAGACATGCCAAGAAAACAGTTTGGTGCAAATTCAGTAAATCCATAATGTATGGGGTATCACCTAATCACTAGGGGCAAAATTATTTCAAAATAATCTATAAGCTCAGATATTCAAGCAAACGGTATCAAGAATGTTGCCATAGGAAACACGTCATTTAAGACATGTTTTGATTCTTCCCATTGTGACCTATATAGCGTTTGATTCTTGAGATGAGATGGAATAGCACATGTGTATAAATCATAGTAGTAAAGTGGGTTACATTGACGATTTAATGTTTAAAATGGGTATATCCACTTTGGCGACAATGGGAATTTAATATGGGGAAATTTAACATTGAGTGAATAGGGAATTGAACATTGCGACAATGGATTGAGTCACTTTAGCAACAAGGAGATTTTAACGTTATAAAGTGTTGGTTTCTTTAGCAGTGACTTTACGATGGCAGTTTTGAAAATGTATCCACTTTGGCGACTATGGGAATTTTACATGGAGAAATTTAGCATGGATTGAATGGAGAATTGAACATAGCGACAATGGCTGGATATATATATATATATATATATATATATATATATATATATATATATATATATATATATATATATATATATATATATATATACTCTAGCCTCAAGGGGTATTTAGGCATTTAACATGGGGAATTTTATATCTACTTTACAACAATACAAATATAATAGAGGTTGGACCTGTATACTGCATGTTCCCCAGCCACCAAATGCAGAGTATCAGTAAAAGAAAAAGTGTTCTCCATGGTATAGCAGTGTTAGGGACCAGCTTCGCACTGCTAAAAGACATCGTACGGACAATCGTGTTGAAAAGTGCACCAAAGTCTTGTGAACTTGATCCAATTTCGACAGCAATGCTGCTTGAGTGCTTAGACCCAATATTGCCTTCACTAACTAATGTTATTAATATCCCTCTCTCTCATCGGGGGAATTCCCATCATTTTTCAAAACTGCCATCGTAAAGTCACTGCTAAAGAAACCAACACTTTACCAAAACGATTTAAAGAACAATCGCCCAGTTTCTAATCTTTCATTCATATCCAAAATCTTAGAAAAGGTTTTTCTAACCCAACTTGTGTCTCATTTGAATTCAAACAGTCTTTTTAGCAATGTACAGTCTGCATATCGCCCTTGCCACAGTACGGAAACTACTCTTCTGAAAGTATTTAATGACATTCTCTCAGCTTTGGATAGTGGAAAGATTACAGTCCGCACTCTCCCGGATTTATCTGCAGCATTTTACACAATAGACCATTATATTTTACTTCACCGTCTCCAGCATGTATTCGGCATTCAGAATATAGCCTTACAGTGGTTCAAGTCCTACTTAGTCAGCAGGACACCAATTATATCTGCAAATGGAATACATTCCAGCCCAGTTGACGTATGTTGTACAGGGGTTTGTTCTTGGACCTGTTCTCTTCATTATATACACTCAGCCGCTCTCAAGTATCATAGATCATCACCCAGTGTCGCACCAATTGTACGCTGATGACACCCAAATACACAAGTCAAGCCACCCAACTGAAGTTGATGCTACAATCCATGGAGTAGAAATGTGCATTTCTGATGCGAAATCATGGATGACATGTCAGAAGCTGCAGATAAATGATGATAAAACTGAGACTATTCGGATCACAACACAAAGACTTTCTCATTCACATCCTTTACCTCAGACAATAAATATCAGCAACACCAATATTAAATTCTCAGTCAGTACGAAACCTAGGTGTTACGCTAGACATTACTCTAACATTGCACCAACATGTCATGAACATATGCAAGGCTGCATATCTTGAACTGAGACGCATCAGTTCCATTCGTAAATATCTTTAAGTTGATGCCACTAAAACACTTGTGTGTTCATTAGTACTTTCAAGACTGGACTATTGTAACTCAATTCTGCCTGGTTCGTCACAATATTTACTCCAGAAACTTCAAAAATTTCAAAACACAGCTGTACGGGTCATCTTTAGAGTACCTCGATCAGAGTACACCTCATCACTGCTCTGTATCCTACACTGTCTATCAAGTCGATACAGAATCAAACACACAATTTGTTCTCAGTGCTATGTTTCACTGACAGACTCCAGTCCAACATACCTATCCAGCCTCACCCATGTGTATACACCAGCTAGATACTTACGCTCTTCTTCTTACAATAGTATACTCATTGTTCCCACGGTGAAAGCAAAGTCATATGGACAACGTTCTTTTGCATACCAGGGCCCAGCGACGTGGAACTAATTGCCCATTGAAATTAGACAACGATACAGTGGTCCCTTTTATGATTGCTCTTAAAACTCACCTGTTTCGACTGCAGGACAAACTTAGAGACCTAATAATGTTTTGTATCTTATATGTTTTCAGCATGTTTTTATGTTTTCCAGCTTCAATGTTTTTGTCATTTGTTTTTCTGTAGTGTAGTCATATCATTATAGGTGGTGTAAAGCGCTTAGAGCTTCTAAAGATTAAGCGCTATACAAAGTCCTCATTATTATTATTATTATTATTATTATTATTATTATTATTATTATTATTATTGTATAGGGACAAGGGGAAATGAACATTGGGATGCATATTGATAATGGATTGGGACTGTATAGGGACATAGGGGAATTTAACATAGAGATGTAGAGTGACAATGGATTGGGACTATCCAGCGACAATTTTGAATTTAACATGGAAAATACAGAGCCAACACTCTGGGGACAATATTGGGCTTGTATAGGGACACAAATATTGGATTTGTATTGGTATAATAGGAATGATTACACCACTGTACTGGACATTGACAACAATGTCCGCCATGCGTTAAATAAAATTAAATTTCCAGCTCGACCAGGCGTTATATAAGTTATATGCCTCTCCCCGCCAAGCATGATAGCTTTTCACGGCGATTCACATACATTGGAAATCTCAGTCCAAAAGGTCGTGGGACACGTTGGGGACAAGGGGAATTTAACATGGGTAATACACGACCGGCACTATGGGGGCAACGGGACTTTAACATAGGAATATTGGGCCTGTATTGGGTAAAAACATATTGGGTCTGTATTGGGACAATGTGAATGAAACAGGTGGATGACATCACGGTACTACACATTGGCAACAATGTTGCAAGTTACTGACCTCACTTAAGCAAAGCAGTGACAGCGAAAGTCTGCAGACGTTGTTTTATGTTGTACTTTGATATGATTCAAAAGGAACATTTGTTTGGACCTGTAAGCGGAAAAAGAAAGTGCTGATTATTTTGACTTCAAATTATTTTGGAACTGTTGTGAATTATTCAAAAGAATTCTGGAAGATACCATCATGACAACATCATGAACCTAGGCGGATCAGTACATTTCTGGTTTTCGAAATTATACAGAACATTTCATTCATTTAAAAGCTTTCATAAAATTTGATCAGGATTAATCTGCATTCTCATTGTTATACTGTAAGTTCCTCTCACATTTTCATTTATGACTTCAATATCCAAATTCTTTGCTACTTAAAGTCTTAACAATGTATTAAAATATACAATATGTATGAGTGTAGATTAATATACAATAAGCATTATTCTGGATTGATATACAGTATGTATGATTGTGGATTAATATACAGTATGTACGATTTGGGATTAATATACAGTATGTATAAGTGTGGATTAATATACAGTATTTATGGTTGTGGATTAATATACAGTATGTATGAGTGGATTAATATACAGTATTATGATTTTGGATTAATATACAATATGTATGAGTATGGATTAATAACATAAGCATTATTGTGGATTCATTGTGGATTCATATACAGTATAAATGTGTGGATTAATATACAATAAACATTATTGTGGATTAATATACAGTATGAATGAGTGTGGATTAATAACATAAGCATTATTGTGGATTCATATACAGTATAAATGTGTGGATTAATATACAATAAACATTATTGTGCATCAATATACAGTATGAATGAGTGTGAATTAATATATAGTATATATGAGTGTGAATTAATATACAGTATATATGTGTGGATAAATATGCATGTGCATGAGTGTGCATTAATATACTTTATGATTCATGATTGTGAAAAAATACAATAAGGATTATTGTGGATTAATACATATTATGAATGAGTGTTGAATAAGATACAGTATGTATAAGTGTTGAATAATATGCAATATGTATGAGTGGATTAATAAACACATTATGTACTAGTGTGGATTAATGTACACTATGTGTGAGTGTGGATTAATGTACACTGTGAGTGAGTGTGGATTAATATATAGTATGTATTAGTGTGGATTGATGTACATTATGTGTGAGTGTGGATTAATGTACACTATGTGTGAGTGGATTAAATACAATATGTATGAGTGTGGATTAATCTAAAGTATGTATGAGTGGATTAATATACAGTATGATGGATGATTGTGCAATAAGACAATATTGTGGATTAATGTACAGTAGGAATGAGTGTTGATTAATGTACAGTAGGAATGAGTGTTGATTAATGTACAGTAGGAATGAGTGTTGATTAATGTACAGTAGGAATGAGTGTTGATTAATGTACAGTAGGAATGAGTGTTGATTAATGTACAGTAGGAATGAGTGTTGATTAATGTACAGTAGGAATGAGTGTTGATTAATATACAATATGTATGAGTGTTGATTAATATACAATATGTATGAGTGTGGATTAATTTACAGTGTGTATGAGTGGTGTGGATGAATATGAGTGTAGATTTTTTATAGTCTGTGTGCGTGTGGAATAATGAACACTAAGTGTGAGTGTGGATTAATATACAGTATATTTGAGTGTGGATTTGTGATCGGATAGGCATTACAATCACTTTTCACTAAATCATTCTTCGTGAATTCTGACAATCACAGTGAAGATTAGGTACACGCAACTATTTTGTGGAACAAGAGTACACACGTTGCATGTTCGCATGATCACCGTTGCTTGTTAGAAATGATAACTTCCTTGCTATCGGCGAATAATGAGGCACTGGATATTGACAGCCACCCAGTCGACGTGAATCAAAAGTCGAATTGTGTACAACAGCTGATATGGTATCGGTGTTCACGTGATTATGTATGAATAACAATATCGAAACAGCCAGTACCAAATCTTAAAATTTGTTATCAAATAGGCAGCAAAATAAAGACAGAAATAAGTATTTGCATTTTCAAAACTGAATATGTGTATAATTTATCCCAAAATAATAAATAGTTTTTTGACGTATAAACACTGTTTATATAATGTTCCTTGTTACTGTCGCACGCTTGTATATACATTGGATTCTATATGTTACAAATATACCGCTGCCCCCCTCCCCATCCACCGCCATCAAATAAGCAATACCCTTAGTTGCACGTTTCATTGTTGTTCTTGTCTTGTAGTTTTACGCCATTTTTCTCATTTCAATATTGTTTTACATGACATTACAGCCTCCTATGGAGGTAACATATCCATATCCAGACAATGGAGATAATTTTTACCAATTTCCTTTCGCGACTCCAGTTCACAAATTGCAGCCGAAAAGGATCATTTAAAACAAATATTCCAGAAGGCGGGCTTAAAAGCGTTCTTTCACGATCCCAGCCAATCAGTAAAGAGAATACTGAACAATAATTTCATGGGCTTATTTGGAGCAATCAGAATCACATAAAGTGATATTTTAACGTGTGGTAAAATCAAAAATATGAAACTGCACATACTATAGGTAAACTATAACTACTACGCGATAATACAAAAAAATATATACTTATGATGTATGACATCACGGAAGAATCATCAACTGAATGGACTTTGTTTACTAAATCCACATAATGCGACCATCATTATGGTATCACAGCCCTATAGCCCTGTTCAATAAGGGTTGTTATCTCCCCTGATTTATCTTGCTACCACCTCTAGAATCATGTACATAAATAGTTTATATACAGTTGATAATATATGTCCAAGAGGACCTGTCGAGGTCAATGCACCCATCTTACGATCTCTAAAACGGCCACCATCACATATTATCAATCCAAATGCTTTGCATAAAAACAAGCAAACAAGTACCAAATACGTTTTACCTTTGCACAAGAAAACTATCATATTATCATTATCAAAATCAAATCAGTATAGTTTTCTATAGGAATGATGCCATCCTTAACAATAAAATCAGTATAGTTTTCTATAGGAATGATGCCATACTTAACAATAAAATCGGTATAGTTTTCTATAGGAATGATGCCATCCTAAACAATAAAATCAGTATAGTCTTCTTTAGGAATGATGCAATCCTTAACAATAAAATCAGTATAGTTTTCTATAGGAATGATGCCATCCTTAACAATAAATCAGTATAGTTTCTATAGGAATGATGCCATCCTTAACAATAAAATCAGTATAGTCTTCTATAGGAATGCTGCCATCCTTAACAATAAAATCAGTATAGTTTTCTATAGGAATGATGCAATCCTTAACAATAAAATCAGTATAGTTTTCTATAGGAATGATGCCATCCTTAACAATAAATCAGTATAGTTTTCTATAGGAATGATGCCATCCTTTACAATAAAATCAGTATAGTTTTCTATAGGAATGATGCCATCCTTAACAATAAATCAGTATAGTTTTCTATAGGAATGATGCCATCCTTGACAATAAAATCAGTATAGTCTTCTATAGGAATGATGCCATCCTTAACAATAAAATCAGTATAGTTTTCTATAGGAATGATGCCATCCTTAACAATAAAATCAGTTTAGTTTTCTATAGGAATGATGCCATCTTTGACAATAAAAGCAGGGCTTGAAACAGTCCTTACAGTTATATCGCCAGTTACGATACAATCAACGCTTTCAGATTTTAATTTTTTGTTTACGTATTTTATAAAAAATAATAATTTGTTAACAAATTGTACGTGAATATATTTTACATCATAGAGCTATTTAATGTACCATATATAACTATTTACGATGATATAATATATACATGAAAATCAAAAAGCAGTATGCTAACAAGGACACTTTTTCATACGGAAAATTAAGTTCAACATAAAACATCAAATCTTTATTTATATAAAAAATACAAGAAGATATTTGTACTGCAGACTTCCAATTGGAGCGTGGAGACGTCAAACAACAACAGAAAGAAGAATATGCTCGACCCTTACGAGAAAATGCTAAAACTGAGAGCGAAATAAACTAATTTTTAAAGGAAAATTCCTGGATTTGGTGACAAAATGAAACATTAGCTATAAGAGCTGAGCATGGACCTTTTGTCCCATTTAAGAATGTCCTTACCAGCCCAATATACAATTTAGATTGAATTTATTTATTGACTGGTGTATTCATAGCCAACTTAAAAGTAACGTAAATTGTCACAAGGCTCTACTGTTATGAAATGTAAGATTTTGCACAAACTACTTCCCACGTGTTTTTATTTCTTCGTACAACTATTATGATTTTTGAACAGAAGTAGAAATCTGAGTTGTTTTATACATGGTCTCCCCATATTTAGACTAGTAATACGTTTTACAATGTGTTTATCTCACATACCTTACACAAATTAACATTCGGCTGCCTTGCGTTTTCTTCTCACGGACATTTCATTGGCAGTCAGATTAGGTATGCTTGATTTAACCGCGGTGTTAACTTGTTAGAGATCGCTGAATCAATACGTTATGTGCAAGACCTGGATTATATTAGACTCACGCGAGATCTGAAGTCATTGTTACATTTATACCGAAGTCAATCACAGCTACTTGAAATTTCGTGGGATCATTCATTTGACACAGTACAGTACAATACAATACAATATAGTACAATATAATACAATACAATGCAATACAATACAATATAATACAATACAATACAATATAATATAGTACAATATAATACAATACAATGCAATACAATACAATACTGTTCAATTCAGTTCAATTCAATTCAATACAATACAATATAATGCAGTGCAATACAATACTAAACAATACAATACTATTCAATTCAGTTCAATTCAATTCAATGCAACACAATACAATACAGTACAATATAATATGCAGAAAGCTCTCCGATCAGCATGGGTTTTTGTTTTGTTTACTAAAGACGAGCTTTATTGTAGCGCTTTTAAGGCGGTACGACGGTTTTGTACGTTTAATCATTAGTTTTCATCAAGGATTTTGCAATTTGCTGACGTTGATACACACGAGTAACTGAATAATGGTATTGAATGTCGCATAAGATTTCTGCCGTACGATTTTAAGATCAAAACCAGTGACATGATGTTTTAATTTGCAACCAAGCCCAAAAGCAACAACAAAAAAAGAAGTGACGCAATCAAACGCTGTAAGTTAGATCAAGTTACCATAAAGATTACCTTAAACTGTTTTGTATCCTATTTCATAAATGTACTGCATATACACACACACACACACACACACACACACACAAATATACTATGCACAACGAAACTCTCTCATACAAAGGTCCCAAAGGAGTTATTAAATTAAATGTTTTCTTGTTACAAGCAAACCTAAGAAATGAATCAACCCAGCAAAAATGTTATGATGTATGAGAAAATATTTTCGTTTTATTCTGACATTCGGATCCTAAGTTTGGATCTATTACATAAATAATTTCCAAAATTGTTGAGTAACTGGAAATTTAAAGAATAAATACACAATATTTGTTCTCTCCTTACAAAAGTAGCCGTTTACAATATCATCATAGTGAATCTGTGCTTTGCTGCAACATTTATATTAAGAAATCTCAAATCAGGCTCGTATGGATTATACAAAACCTTAGGAAAAACAAAAGAATGCTTCATCATCACTTACGCAGTTTAAATGCAATGAGAAAATGTCATGTTTACAATTTCGCTTTTTTACCTAAAATAATGAAATTTGATCGACATAAAAACTCAGAGAAATACATTTTGTTGACTTTTACCAAACTCTTTACTTTCGTTTCTTTCTATTACTTAGTTGAAGACGATGGATGGAGTCATATCAGATGGGATCCAAATTTCCTCAGAGATATGAAAAAATTGTTCTTAAAATTTAATTCAGAGTTTTCATTGACAGATTTTGTTTTAATTAACAAGCATTCACTCATCTAATGTAATGAACATTGTGTTTTTAAATCCTACCCAGGAGAAGTTCGATTTTATAAAAGAAACGAGTTGCCGGACATTATGATATTTTGTAATTAAAGACTTCTTTAACAAAACAATAAATAAACACTAGTTTGGTTAATTATTTGGTGGGAAAGAAAGTTTTGGATATTAGTATTTTGGATTTGATGAGTAATTCTGTCTCTGGCATTGATAAGAAATTAAAAGAGCCAATTTAAAAAGAATAAAACAAAGCAAAGCAAGATGGAATCGGAATTCAGAAAGCTTTCGCTTCAGAGGGATGGGAGAGGAATGGAACGGAAAGGAAACAAGTGCAAAAAGAGGAAAAAGAGAAAAATATAACAAATGCAGATGCAGAAAATTGCTGAAAACTCGAAATGGTCAAGAGAACATTAGATATTCCTAAAGTGTACTTACTGGCATAGCTTGTCAAACATTGACTATAAGTACAGACAAGGAATGGGATATCGATGTTCATTTGCTGGTGTTTTCTGTCAATTCGTCAGTTTAAGAATCATGGTGTTTAAGTCCTATTTAACTAGCTTTTAGACTTACTGTTCGTGAACCATTAAATTTATTAATAAAAAAAAGTCTTTCTAAGGAAGATTCCAAGATTAATCTACTTGATTATGTCTCCGATTTCAAATATGAGTTGTCAAAGACGTGTGAAGTAACGATAACTAATTTACACTGTCAAAATTTAAATTAAGCTACGACGCAAATGCAAAGGAAAGTATTTTTCAACCTAGTGATATGTTCTTGCCTCAAAATTCTCTTCGATCTAAAGTAAAATGTCATTGTACATTTGAAAACAGCATAAATGCATTACATTACATAATTTATAGTCCTGAAAGTCGGAAACAGAAACAAATTTGTGTTTTAAATATGTTAAACAGTTATTCTAGTTGTTATAACCCAGTTCAATATTCATTCGATTCAGTTGTACCTGTTTCATGTAATGTAGATATAAACGATGGGATGCAATCTGACCTTAACTACTTAGTTTAAGTCCAAAAACCAATTTTGTGAATTATATCCTAAATATTCCTAAATATCATATCTCAAGTCTAAACATATAGAATGTTTGGAATGAATTCCAATTGTCTTTAACATTTTGAAGTATCTTGTCTGGAACGTCTCTGAATGGGATCTCTTTAAGCCTAAAGAAGTGTTTCATCATTTTTAAGCGTCTTCATTAATAGATGACTATCAACACCTGACAAAGTGTGAATCAATATTGGGATTAGTTTGGATATGTGAGATCTAAATTACAGTCTGTCTGAGTATAACTTCTTTAATTGCCGCTTAGGTGATCGCTGTCTCATCTCTAATTCATTTAATATTTTATTTTCACTTGTATGGCATGCGCCTGCGTCGTTAAAATGTTTCCCTAAGTCATCAGTGCATACAATAGATTTTGCATTTTCAGTCGTTGTAAACTTGTCTTGCTATCCTATCCAACAAACCTTTTGATGTTAATTTCATGACTCCACTGTATTTAGCTTCAACAACTCAACACATAGTTAAGGAGATACCTTGTTCAAATTCAATTACTTTCAAAATATTGTAATGCTGTTTGGAATTTAACTGCATTTTGATGGTCTGCATACATAATAATCTGCCAGTCATATTGGTTTTTTTTTATACATTTGTGACATTTTTAAAATTTTCACCTATTTTGGTAAATCGATGTAGGAGATTCCAGCTTATACCTATTTTCGTACAGTCCTTAGTATATAATCCTTCAAACATCAACATTGTAACTTTGATTATTTCATATCAAAATTTAATATGCAAAATGTCGAATAATCAGTCAGTGACATCATCCATTTCATCTTTGTTCATAAATTCCTTGTATTCAATGTTAGATGCAGACTGCATATTGCGGGTCGCTAATGATATGCCATAGTTAGATTCATTAGTATATTTGGTAACATGCTTACAAACCAACCTGCCAATATAATATTTTATTTCATTAGTCACTCAGATTAGTGACTGCCGGATACAGACGTAGTGTACATTTAATTATCTGCTGGGCTTTGAAACTTGTCTCTTACGTTCTATAATTATTATGGGTGTGTCGATGTTTATCAGGGTTATAGTGAAAATAAATGCAGAGATCATATTTGTAGATCTTCCTGGTCGTATTGAATCTGTTTTACCTGGATCATGCAATATTCGTTTTTGTACTATCAACACTTCGTATCGTGATGTATATTGGTAAAAGAAGATTTAACCATAGTTTGTTCAACCATATAATTACCTCAGGAAAGGAGAAAAACCACAAAAACTGCTAACAATATTGCAATGAATTTTGCAAATAAAATTAAGGCTGTGTCAATTTACAGGCAAGTGAAAAGCTGAAATCATTGAAGCATACGTTATCATGTCCAATGAATAAAGGGCATAACAGTCAGGCATAGACCTATAAGGAACCTTTTCAAGGCTACATCCTGTTACTCTATCACGAACACACCATGACAGACTCGACTTTTGCTGCTAACTCATCCGGGTTAATGTTGCAATTGACTATAATGTATGGATATGAAACAGAAATGGATGGTTTAAAATATTAGCAATTCTAATAAATCAGATAACGATTACTAATTAATATATGTACGAATCTAGCATTTTGAAAATGAACACGTTTGTAAATTCTAATGTCAAATATTTTCAACAAGACAGCTAATTGCGTTGTTGACACGTTATGAGGGAATAGAAACATTCTCTCAGCTGAGTTGTTTACACGTTATAAGGGGATAAAAACATTTTCTCAGCTAGTCGAGTTGTTTGCACATTAAGAGGTGATATAAACGTACTCGCAGCTATTTGCGTTATTTACACGTTAAAGGGACACAAACCCAGTATGCATAATATAGCAATTTAATCAATGCGATAAACAAATGAAATTGAAAAATACATTTGAGTGATACATTCTCTCTTACAAGTAAAATTACCAATTTGTTTTAAAACTTGTACTTAGCCATTCTGATTAAACCGATCAGACATATTTTATAATTAAATTGATAAAATATCCACAAAAAAACTAGAGACAAACAGTTATGTATATAAATATTTTGTTATGAAGGATATACAATATATCAATTTAAATTATACAATTTTATATATTTCACTGGCATTAAGTCCATTAGGATACAAAGTATCTAACTTATGAATCCAATAAGAATATATTATGAGTCTATTCATGTTACCATGCACAATATCTATTGTATTGGCATGAAAGACAAATCGAGTAAAGAGTGATTATTGGTGTTAAAGTGTGTTGAAATATTATGTATGCACACTGAAAGCACCGGCTTCTGTTACATTTCGATTTCTGTTACATTTCGATGACGAAAAATGGATTTCTTTATTATATTTTTCTGTCTGTTTATTTCTAATTAAAAAATCTTGCACGTTCTTGGGTCTTCTAAAAGCGAGAATTGATTTAGTTTTGTAAAGCGATTTAACGCTAGTTTTATTGGATAAATTGCTCTCAAAGTGTAAACATAAGAGAAAGCACTTCTTTGTTATATGCAATAATGCAAACAATACAGCAATTGCTATAAATAAGTTTTGGCAATGATATAGATTTTCTTCCAACACTCTTGAGCTGAAAAGATGAAAACAAAAAAATGAAATTGGCGCAGACAATGCTTTCAGAGAAAAATTCTCAAAAAGCAAAGAACTGAAGAAAATTAAAAGTTTGATGAGGAAAAACAGTTTTACAGGAGGAACGTAAGGATTTTCCGGACAATGAAAGCACTGCATGCTTTTCAACCTATTGACAATATTTATAGTGGAGATGGGGTTTCTTTTAGAACCATAACGACTTGTATGTGAAATATTTCAGTCCAATTTAAACCAGAAAAATGTTTGCGATTTACTAACGATAATTGAGAGGTATAAAATCGCTCATCGCAGACCAATAAATATGACTCCAGGTAATTCAGGTGAAAAGGAAAGCAGATCAAAAGTATTGAACAGTCAAATTGATTACCGATATCGGTAACCATGTATGCATCTAGATAAATGGTGACTATATGATTAAACTGATGAGTCAAAAATCAATAGAACACGACCTCTTAACGATGTCCAGTGTTTCTAATTCTTAATGATTAGATCTACATTTTGATCCGAATGACTGTCCCACCATCCATCTGTACACACTAAAGTGTTTGTTTTGTATTTGAAAGTTGTTGTTCTTTAAGATGGATTGTATTCAACCCATAGCTTTCCCTTTTGTGTCTCCGTTGAAAAAATAGCCTGAAAGACTGGAATCTCAGATATCAATAAGTCCACCTTCAGATATGGCTATATAGGAGAGACTGAAACAAATAATTATTTCATTAAAAATATTCGTTTTAAAAGAGTCATTTAAAAAGTCACTGCTTAGTGGCACTTAGACTTTAACCTGATAAAGTTATTGGCAAAGGTGGCAAATGTAAAATCAAATTTACATTGTTAACTTTTTTGGCTTGTAAATTGTATACATAAAAGACAAACGGATACACGTCATCCCAAAACAGGCATGAAACCATCTCAGACGTATTTTTTTAAAACTCTAACTTTTTCTCCTGGAGGGAAAATATACAATGGACGAATTATTCAAAAATGAGTGTCCGCCACGGAAGCGGGAGGTCGTGGGTTCGATACCAGCCCAAGTCATACCAAAGACTTACAAAAATGGTACTATCAGCTGCCTCGCTTGGCGCTCAGCATTAAGAGGTTACGGTAATGTTAGGACTGGTCGTCCTGGTGTCAGGATACTGTGACTGGGTGGGACATCATACTACATGTATGTGGCATGATGCCCCAGTGCTAAACATCACTATAAACTGCCTCACTGCAGACATCGTAGCGATATGATTGAAAACTTGTTAAAGCTACGTTAAAAATACTATTCAAACACACACTTTATATATCTACATGATTCCCTTGTTCTAATGGTAACATTTATGTAAATATAGAAAACCCCATATATAATGTGATATAATTACACTTTGTTCTTATCGTGTCTGTAAATATCTACAGACCACTCTGTTTCAAGAAATCTCGCAACATGATTAAGTGGTATATTATCCTCGAAAGCTAATGCGCATTTACCTTCCATTATTGAAGCCATGGATATATTTGTCTTCTATCAGTCAATTTAGTCATTTGACGCCATTATCTTAGCTGCTCTGTTCAGTATCGATTTCGACTGACGTAACACCGCATTCAAATACAAACTCTTAAAAGGACCATTTCTAAGTACTCACCTGAATGCATTTTGAAAGAAATTATTTGCCAACTTTGAGCGTTCTCTATGTGTTTGAAGCGTCATTCCGCTACTTCACACAATGCTCTAAAATTGGTTTATATCACGTTTTCAAGGTTAACAATAATGTTTTAACTGCACATGTTTCTCAAACATTTTGAAGGCACTGTGTTCACAAAATGAATCAAAGCTATCTCCCATTCAAAATAATAGTTAGTGGCAATGAAACCTTTTCTTGATCTGCAAAAATACTATATACAACCTATTTCAAAACCCATTTTGGCGCCCCCACTCGTCTGGCGCCCATAGACATCTGTCCCCCTCTGCCCCCCCCCCCGCCTCTGCATGCATGACATACAAACGGGGTACTGTGAATACTTCATGCAACGACACACACCCAATAAAACATCTTCAACGTGCAGCGGTGTGAATGCCTTATCACTAATTGTCTATGGATTTGCATCGCGAACAGTAACAAAAGCAGAATTAACGCTTTTCCGTCTAAATCTAGTTAAACAAGCAGTAATATCGTATAGTATCGGTTTATCTTTATCGCATTTTCACCAAAAGAACTGAATTTAGGCAGACACACACACACACAATACATACATGCATGCATACATACGTACGTACGTACATAGATACATACATACATACATGCATGCATGCATGCATGCATGCATGCATGCATACATACATACATACATACATACATACATACATACATACATACATACATACATACATACATACATACATACATACATACATACATACATACATATTCACGAACAAGGAAATTTTATGCGAAACAATGATATAAACCCAAACAATCTGGCATAACAAGCTTGAGTTGAGGTTTATAAATTAAGTCAGGTCTTGTCGATTCACAACTGAGTAATGATCTAAAAACCTTGAAGCGGATTCAATCATATCCAATCATCAAAGGATACAAAAGCCACTCATATATCTTAGAACGGTATTCTTCAAGACTCTATACAATTAGCGTACAAAGAATACACTTTGACAATATGATTTTGTTGCGAACTGGTCCCAGCACGTATTTCACCTGATTGCAATGCACATTTATGAACTCAGACAGCAATTTCGTTGTGCTAGGATATATGTTTTGGTAAAATTACTAAGACTGCCATTTTCTTTAAATTGTATTAAAGTAATGTTTTATTCATTTATGTTAAAGTTAGTTTCTAAAATATATTATTTCTAAAGCACAGCTGTATATGTTAATGGAATGAAAATAGTTGTTGCGCAAGCGAAAACAAAAAGGCAATGTATATCGCCGTATTGTATAAAACCAGTAAGATACTAAAAGCTATACCAATGTACAATGCTGTGTGGAATAAACGTATTATATTACTAAAAATATTATAGTGCCATTCGCTGATTCGGCGAGAGCCCTAAGTTTTTCAGTAAAAATATATAATTTTGCAAACCATACAAATTTCAGGATTATGATTGGCGAGTTTCCAACTCGGTTACTAAAAGTGGGTTAACAAGTTTCTCTGCTAGTTTACTAAAAGATAACCATATTTGGTGTGACGGCGCCAAACGAATATAAATAAACCACAAGGTTGAGTCTTACCTTATGTCACATGACGTAAAACAAAATGGTTCCTGCCTGCCTGATCATGAGTAGACATATTTTGCTAACCGGTATACTAAGGGTATGACCTTATTTAGCCCTGACTTGAGCCAAATGCGTATAAATAAGTCTCGTAGATAGCCCAGGTCAGTTCCTGCACAGGCAAGATAGCAATATGTTTGTCTCTTCATTACAGGTAAGAACTGTATATGTCGTAAACTTCTTTCAGGAATAAGTACTTTTAATGTTTGAGATTTTAATGGTAAAACTTATATGTTAGCAACATTGTTCACTTAATTCTTTTATTTATAATAGATTGTAATGGAATGTTTAAATGTTTTAAAGAATTCAAATTTAATTATATTTATGTAATTTTTATGTTAAAAGTTGAATTCGCTACCAACTTCTTGTTTAGATTTAATGTTGAAATAAAGTATTCCTTAAGCAAGAAAGAATAATATCTAGCAACATATTCTAAATCAATATTCTAATTTAAAATGATTAATATGCATTTATTTAAATGAATCGTTGCATCAAATACAGTTATTACATTTTATACTTTGGCTATCTTGAAATTAATCGAGAATTAATTATTTGTATAATATTCTAAAGTGCAGAGATTATACGAATCAATGAAGGAGGAAAACTTAAAGAGGAAAGTGTAGTTTTATATGTATTTCATGAATTTTGATTATAAAGTTTATAGATGTGTTTCTAGAATGTAGTAATATATGTGTGTTAATTATTTAAATAAAGTTTCTGCACCGGCAAGATAGCAATATGTTTGTCTCTTCATTACAGATACGATTCCGTACCTGAATTTTCCCAAGGCATTTCCATCATCATGTGACATCCTTTATTTAGGAACTCGTTCGTCTCTTCTTCTTTCTATCGTCCTGAGTTTCTAGTAAGTGTTTATGAGAACAAGTCGTAAACCTTCACATAAAACTTCTCATAAAAAGATCTCATAAAAGTTGTATATCAAGACAGATGTCAGGATAGTATCCCACTGTACATTATGGTGTACAACAAAAAAAATACAAATGTGGTGAAATCATTTTTTTAAAAATGTAGCTTTAAGTTAATACAAAACGAAAGCTAGCTAAATATTTCCAAAACATATTCTATAAAACTTTTGGAAAGAAATAGTTACGTATCAGTGGAGGTAACTCAATCTAACATATTAGGATGATCATATTTAGATTTACCTCCCCTAACAGACGCCCCAATTCAGAAGTGAATGTGTCAAAATGAATGCAAATGGGAAAATAAATAAAAGTTATCATAACACCAAATTAGGAACAAAACATTCATGTGCAATTCTGAATCTGTGAACATCCCTTTATGCACTATGTCTGAAACTGTGGAGAATAATACATCAGTGAACATCACCCTACGCACTATGTGTCAAACTGGAGAACAATCAATATGTTAACATCACTCCACGCACTATGTATCAAAGTGTGGAGAATAAACAGTCTGTGAACATCCCTTTATGCACTATGTGCCAAACTGTGGAGAATAATCAGAATGTGACCTTTTCGTGGAGCGTCTATTTTTAAAAATAAAGCTTCCTATGAAATTGAAAAATATTAGATTGATAACGCGAAACCAAAGCCTTTAACAATATCAGAGAGTTTCTCTAATTGAGATACTAGTACCTCATTTTGTTACTTTTTCTTTGTTGTTCGTGTATTGTAAAATTCGTATGTGCGTTCATTATCCAACCGGATGAATCATTAGGTCAGACTCTCTCTCTGCTGCTGTTTACGTTGGTTGAGCATCGGGGCTCGATGAAGTCAATCTTGCGCTGCTCTTCGCTGATGGGTTCTAATGTGGCTGATAAGCCCGATAGGAGATGCGTCTGTCCTGGAGCAATGTGTACATTGGAGGCAGTGATTGGTTGCTGTCGTTGAGGCCTTCCTGCGTTCCCTGGCGTCGACGATTTTCATTCTGCGAGCAACATTCGTAGGTTTTAAACCCTTTACTCATAGCTGCACGTCAGCCATGTATATCCTTACCTCAGGACTTGATGATTGCCACAGATATCGATCAGCATCTTAGGCTGTCCTTGATGGAATCTTTGCATCGTTTCTTCGGTGACCAGTTTTCCTGTATCCACTATATTGAGCTCCATACAAAATCTGACATGACAAATCCACCGGAGCTATGCTCTCGTGACCATCGCTTCGATACTGGTTTCTGCTCTATCCAGTACTTCTAGGTTCATCACTCTGTCTTGTCATCTGACACCCATAATCCAACGCAGGGCTCTCATGTGGAATAGATCAAGCTTATTCTATGCTTTCCAGGTTTCACATCCATGTGTAATGTGTGAGTATTGAAATCATTATTAGATATCAAAAATGGCGCCAGCTATGGAGTCTTATACAGCTAGATTACCTTGAGAGCGACTAGAGGCAAATAAGAAATATATTTGTGTCCGTGAATCATCTGTCAGACAAAAAAAACAAACCCATCAGGATTTTCATGTATAATTTGCATAGGGTTCAGAACAATTATTTAAACCAATTTTCTAACCAACCGAGAAAATTGTTACAGAAACTGAGTAACACAAAATGCTCTTTGAGACATAGCCTGTTGATACTGTTGGCCGTCTTCAAGCACCTCAACCACCACCCCAGCAACCTATCAACCACAACTTCTGCCAAGAGCTAAAACAAGAATAATCACATTTTCACCAGGTAAGAAAGAAGCAGAAGAAACAACAGGAATCGATATTGCCACTCAAGGAAGTGACCTTGTTATTTCATGTCTTAAGAAAACGTCCTTGCCAACGTTGAACGATTATAAATTATTATAGGCGGAAAACGAGTCGTTAATAATTCCCCAGAAGTAGCTGATATTTGCAAACGATTATTTACCGGCGGTATCAGTCTCTTATTAATGAAATCGTTGATAATTAATACAGTGATTAAATAAATAAATAACAAATAAGATGCTCATGCATAACTCTCAACGTGGACCGTTGTTATATATAAGTGATCAATACGAAGTGTGTTAGGATGGCCTGAATTTCCGCCAAAATATCAAGGACCACCAGAGCCCCAATGTGGTGATCTTATCACAGATATAAAAACAGTATAAACACCCCAAAATATCGAGGAAATTTTCCATGGGATGGAACTAGTGGTGTGTATCGTCGTTATATTTCCCATGGTGAGATAACTTACAAAGACGTTTATAAAATCTATTTTGATCCCATTAATGCTGAAATTGATCGATAAATTAATTAATAAAATACAGAACTGTTTTCGTTGTTATCACAACATTACAACAATGATACAAAACAACAGATCAATGAAACAATACAAGATTTAAATCAAATAGAATCAGATTCCGATAAGGTTAATAGAACTTTCATTGAAGCAGTATCAAAGCATGCTCTTCTCTTTCGTGGAAACACATTTATCAATTATTATACAATAACAAAAAGAATATGAAGATTTAGGCGATTTCACATTTGGAGTACCACAATTTAGCAAAGAGGAACTAAACAAATAATTGATGAATAATTTCACAAACCGTTGAGTCATGGAGAACCAGCAACTATTCTCAACCATAACAAAACAAAATCCACGGTGAAGGTCCACATATTTTACCAGGAATTGTTAATATAACATCAACAGTTGCAATTAACCTTGTAATGTGATGTAAATGATGCCAGCCATCAAGTAGATCTTTACGAATCCACTCATGTCCAACAGGGATATGTTTTATATTCCTCACGCACCTCCTGGATATTTGATTGTAAAAGAACCCATTAATCCGTTGTCATAATCCGTTATTATCAAGAATACATTTCAAACGTTCTGACCAAATCTGACACGTTCTTTATTTAAGAAACAAACTTTCTATTTGAATCCATATGCAAAATCTTAACAATTTTAATCATAAAGATATTTTTAAAGAGTCTAAGTTGGCGTTTCACAAATTAATCAAGAGGCATTACATAATGTACCAACACATGAGGGTTTCTATACACAACAAATATGTACTTGAAAATGACGTCGGAACAATATTTACACTGCCCCCAGTCAGAAAGATTTAGTATTAATATAATTATTGATGAATGCGGCGATTGTTTTTTTTTTTTTTGACGCAGGAACAATTAAATGAACTGCAGCAAGAACATATGCATATGATTACATTTGATAGAGAGCACATTCTTATATTAAATTTGATTTCTATAATTTGTTTGGGTAAATGATACTAAAAAAGACTAAAATCAGCCAGATTTTATAATTTGATAGGGTGACATAGTACCAATGAAAATCTCATTAAAACAAACAGAAAGTTACATAATAATAATAATAATAATAATAATAATAATAATAATAATAATAATAATGTTACCGAATTGTATAAACACTTTTTATTTATTTATTAAATTCTCGTACTAGAGTTTCGTTTTAGGCCTAAAACGATACCCGAGGGTGATCAATGTATATTGTGTCTTATTTCAAAATAGTGAGTTCGGTTCATCCTATGCCGCACGTGCGAAGTGCTTTTGATGAGATGAACCGAGTGCCTTCAATGTACAGACAATATATGTGTAAAAATACATCACCGCATGTAAAGCTCTTTACATTATGGAATGTCTAGTCAGTCGGCGGTCTACTATAAAGACTCGAAAACAACATGGAAATTAAAAGAACAAAGATTATTCTAATGGAACTACCAAATAAGTGATATTAATTTTGAAATTATTTGAAAGCCATTTGGACATGCACAACCAAACAAATATGTTATTGTGAGTATTTTCGTTTTGAAATCTTGAGAACGTGGAGAATTTGACTACGGGGAAAAAGGGATGGATATACAAGTGATCTAGACAAATCTCATTGTGGAAAAGGATGAACATGCGACTATTCCCCAATATGTAAATATAACTTTAGTATAATGAAACCTTTATAAACCTTTAAATTTCCTGGTGTTTCGCTTGAAGTCTTGAGGAGCTGGAGTTTTGAAGACGGTGAAATAGAGATGGATATGCGAGTGATCCAGACCTTTTGCTGGCACTATGTCTGAAATCTCTACGGATCAGGAACAAATATGATGTGGAACTTGGATGAAGATGTGACTCTTCTCGAATGTGTGTTATCTCTATCGGAAGTCTCTATGGACAATAATATAACTTATGTGAACTTAAAAAAATACCTGAACATAATTATAAAAGAACAATCTGAAAATGGAACATTATATATTTATTTTTAATGAATTGATTATAAGACAGTAAAAAATTATGTCTACGGAAATCTACTATGCACTGCTCTCAGCTTATCAGACATAAAGCATGCAGCAGGAGACACCATGAGCAATTCCTACTGGTGTGTGACGGGTGCAAATGCTCATATGCACTAGCCATTTGATTTTGATTTGAACTTAATGCTAAGCAAAACTATACTATTACCAGTGTTATAACTTGAACTGCAACATATAATCTTGAATTATGATATACAAAACTATATACTAAAAATAACAAAAATCGAACTTTCTGCTTTAATGAATATACTATACTTAATTGTTGTAATACTTATATAAATTATATCTTATACCTACTTGCCTACAATTATCGAATTAAGATGTATATGATTATAATAGGAATCCTTAAGCTATCAACAACCATCTACATAAAAAATACTAATATTTAGATACACTAAACTGCTTCTATAAATAAATTATTTATAATTTAATTTTTTTTAAAAAACTGAAATGAAACTTGACCAATACAAAGCCAGTCCAAACAAAAATACAAAGGGTAACGTACAATACAATAGAGCAACATACACAACAGCATTTCACTGGACACAATAGATCCACTGGGCTGGATCACTTATTTAAATAACTCCATGACTAGTCATGGTTGAAGATTAGCGGTACACTAGTTAGGGAGGTGTAAAACCCTATATCAAAATTATTAAAAAATGAAAGTATAATAAACTAAAAACAAAGACACATATTACGGGGAAAACAGAGGAACATAAAATGTATTAACTTTCGATACTAGGGGGTCCGTCAAATGATGTCCATCTGAGACTGGCCACACCAATAAGCTATAAGGACTGACACATCTCCAGCTGTAGATGTATGTAATTTTAAATCATTTCTTGTATATACCATAACACAATTGTACTACCACGTCAATTTCTGCATGACTTGTATCTTTGCTTTACGCATAATAATGCACACGGTTATATTCTTGTTTACGATTTAGCGAAGGATTCATATTAGTAATATAAGGCTACATTTTTAAGAAATGTTTTGTCCAGATTTTCAACCAGGGCTATGTTTAGTTCTGAACTTGTTGTTTTGAAATTATTGTGCCGGTAGTATAATATGTATAACTTACCGTGTATAACGTTATTGAGTTTTAATGCAATATATACGGTAGTGGATATGTTTTCAATATCTGGAGTATCCTATATCTGGAGTATCCGGTGGTGTCCAGAATGATTAGAGGGAACCGAGCGTTCCAAGTATCGGAGGAATTGAGGTCTACGTGGTGCAAGCTGTAAAACGAACCACATGAATTATTTGTAATATTTTTGAAGCTGAACATTATCAGCCGTGTGGCTGAAATAAAGTGTTTAGACAACGGAGTGGATCTCTTTGCATGTAATATTGTAGCTGTAGGCTAAATTTTGAGGTTCGAAAACCCATTGTATCTTTCCGGACGGTAATATTTAGTTATATATGTCCTTTTTCATTAGCATAATTTCACTATGAGTGAATTCATTTTACTGCATGAGTAAAATTCTACATTGTTTGCTAGCTGAGTAAACTATATCCATCATTCCATTGTTTAGTCACTGTGAATCATTCACGCTTTGTGTTTGTCTTTTATAGAGTAATTTGTTTGTATTTTTCTTTATTATATTTGTGCGCTATTATGTTAATAATCCAATATTTGGACTAAATGTGCACGCGCGTGTTTAAAATTTATTTGCTCATTCAAGTTATTCATCATAAAACATTGCATATATATCATCGTCAAAACTGCTCTGTTATGAATCCGAAAATCCAACCCGGTTATCATGTTACAATGGTGTCTGAAGTGGGATCATTTCAGATTTAACGGAACACTAATATTATTTGGTTATATTTGTATGCTCTTTTGGATGTTTCAGACGCTCTTGAGAAGACAGTGAGGTTAAGTAGATACATGACTTTATTTTTTGTACACATTTCAATAAAAGGAAAATAAAGGGTTTGTTAAAATAGTATTTACTCATTTGGTGTAATACTGCACTTTAAGTTGATGACACCAAACTTTTGAAAATGCCATAAATGAAAGAACTTGTTGAACTGGGGAAACACTTTGGCTACGAGGGTGAGTCCCTTAGAAATTTTTTTTGTGAAGAACAGGATAAGGAAAGGGATCAGAGGTTAAAGGAGAGAGAAATTGAAAGAGAAAACGTAGATCTAGAAAAGGAAGCCATGAGGGAGTTGATAGAATTAGAAAAGAATGCCGAAGTGGAAAAACTAGAGCTAGAAAGGGATAAAGAAGAAAGAAAAACAGCATTTGAAAGGGAAAATATAGGATTAGAGAAAGGAAAGATAGAATTAGAAACATAGGCCGAAAAGGAAAGGATAGAATGGGAAAGGGAAGCAGAAACGGAAAAGATAGAACTGCTAAAAGAAGTAGAGGATAGGAAGTTCGAAAGGAAAAAACACATGAGATTAGAAGCTTTGCAGATAGAAGATAGAAATAGGGAGAGGGAGTATCAAAGACATTCTGAGCTATTGCAAAATTAAAGGGAGTGAGAACATGGGTTTTGATTGAGAGGTCCAAAGTTGCCCCCATTTGAAGATTATAAAGATAACATTGATAGTTATCTAAACAGGTTTGAAAGGTATGCCGCTGTACAAAAATGGAAATAAGAAGATTGGTCTCTGCATCTTAGTGCATTATTAAAAAGTAAAGCATTAGACGTTTATTCGCGTTTATCCTAGGCCAATTCGTTAAATTAGCTCGCTTTGAAAGACGCACTTCTGAAGAAATACGAGCTAAATGAGCAAGGGCTTCGCAATAAGTTTAAGTATAACAAACCCGAGAGAGGCGAGACATTCACCCAGTTCGTCAGTACGACGTCCATTTACTTGCAGCGATGGATGGAATGTGGCAAAGTCTTCAAGACATTTGAGGGTCTTGTCGATTTCTTGCTTCGGGACCAGCTATTGACAACTTGTGGCAAAGAATTATATTTGTTCTTGAGGAAAAGTCCTTCACAAATAAAATGACATGGCCACACATGCGAATTTATTCGCTGAAGCTCGGGGAGGTTCTCAGAATGTTATCTCGCGAGACAGCAAAGGTGGAAATCAGCTCAAGGACCAAAAACCCAGGGAACCCGAGAAGCCTAGCAGGGATAAACAGGTAAGGCATAAGGACAAGCAATGTTTCACTTGCAAGGAGTGCGGTCAAATTTCCCTCAATTGTCCTAAACGGAAGGGACCACTCTAAAGAGTAATGGCAGCCATCGAAGACATAGATCGAAATCTCGATGTTTCTCAGCAGGCAAAGCAGGCTGCAATACACTAGCCAGTGCCGCATGCCGAGGTCAGTCGCGATGCATTCCAAACGATTGGCACGTGTATTTTCCCCGTGGCAAGGGTACCGACGGCAAATGGCACTGTCAATAGACAAGAAGTGACTATTTTAGGAGACACAGTGTGCACTAATGTAGTCGTGAAACGGAGCCTACACCGCAACAATCAATTGCTTGGGTTTAAATCGCCATGTATGCTACTAGACCAAACAATTTACCAATGTCCTGTCGTCAGGATAGTAATCGAAACACCTGTCTCGTGAGGAATTTCAGAATGAGCAAGAACATGACGCGTTTCTACGTGCAACCGCAGAGAGATCATTATCGGGTACCATGAGGAAGTGTAAGAACGGAGGTTCCTCTAAATTTATGTTTCAGAAAGGTTTAATGTATACGAAATGCTCTACCCTTGATAGAAAGTTCTTGCAACTAGTGGTTCCCGTAGAAATTAAGGTCGTATGTACTAAAGGTTACGCACGAGTCGAGTATGGCGGGTCATTTAAGTACGAAGAAAACAACGGATAAGAGAATTGTATTGGCCTCGTGTCAATGGCGACGTATCGCGGTTGTATCGCTCGTGCTATGTTTGCCAAAATACTATCTCTAAGGGCAGGGTAACTAGAGTACCGCTAGGTCAGATACCCTTTATAGATACTCCGTTTAAAAGAGTGGCTTTTGACATTGTAGGACCTATATTTCAACATATGGATCAAAAAAACGATACATATTGACATTGGTAGATTACGCTACTAGATAAACCGAACCCATAGCCGAAGCGCTCGTAGACATTTTCAGCAGGGTTGGAATGCCCGAAGAGGTTCGTATGGATTGTGGAGCGCAATTTAACTCAGATCTCATAGCAGAAATTAGTTGGTTTTATCCCTTAAACAGTTGCGCACAACACCCTACCACCCTATGTGCAATGGGTTGGTAGAGAAATTCAAAGGGACGTTGAAGCAAATGTTGCGACGGGTGTATGCGGAAAGACCTCATGATTGGGATAGATACCTAAACGCTTGGGCTTCTCCACGTTTGAACTATTGTACAGTAGGACATTTCGTGGTCCTATGTATATTCTACGCGAACTGTAGTCAGACGAAGTCAAAACCACTTACCTATACCAATACCTGGTGGATTTACGCGAACAGTTAGAGAATACGTATCGAATGGTGCAAGACGAACTCGCGAAATCTAGTCGAATACGCGAAGTATTACAACCGAGAAACGTAGAGTAAAAGGTTTGATGTAGGCAATCAAGTGTTGGTGCTTCTACCAACAAATAAAAACAAGCTGCTAGTCCAATGGATAGGGCCATTCGAAGTCAAACGGGTGAAAGGCGAGATGGACTACATCATCGACATAGAAGGTAAGACCAAGATATTTAACGCTAATATGCTAAAACTCTACGTAGAAAGACATTGTCAAACAATTGATAAAGGTGTCTAGAATGTAGTATGCGTGGCGGTGATAGAGGATATGTCGTGTGACGAATCGGAATTCGTCTCCAGTACTGAATTTCCCCTTGATTGCTTCATTGACGGAGGGAAAGAATGTATAGATCAGATCAAGGTTGCCCGGATTTATCCGATGGTCCGCGTACGCAAATCTAGGAGTTTGTCCCAATACCCGGACGTGTTTACGGACAAACCAGGCCGTACTGGATTGATTCAACACGAGATCAAGTTGAACACCTCGGAGCCAATCAGGATTAAAGGATAACCAATACCCTTCAATGCGCAGGAGACTATCAACGAAGAAGTGTGGAAAATGTTAGACCAGGAAGTGATCGAACCTTCCAGTTCCCTGTACTCGTCCCCCGTTGTCTTAGAAAGAAAGACGGGACAACCCGTTTATGCGTTGACTTTCGGCAACTGAACAAAATCGTAGTTTTCGACGCAGACCCGATGCCAGACATGGAAAACAAATTTTTAAATTGGCAGGTCATAAATACATTTCCAAATTAAACCTTACCAAGGGATATTGACAGATAACAATCGCTGATAATGCCCTCGAGTTAACAGAAATCGCGACCCTAAAAGTCTTTATCAATTTAAAGTTATGTGTTTGTCTCATGTGCAAACTATTAAGTGGCATGGAAACGGTCAACAGTTTCGTAGATGATATATTTGTATATACACATGTATGGGATAAACATGTTATGGTATTAATGCACATGCTAATTCAGGAGGGGGGAATTTGGGTATGCCTAAAACTATTTGATTTTTTCCGTTGTATATGAGTACAACGTTACCTTGGGTGAATAGGTATTTTTCCGGGTAAGCGACGGAACATGTATCTCGCCGGAAATTACTTGCGACGAGGGACATTATAATCGTGATATGCACGGGTATTTTACCCTGAATATTACTCACTCTCCTATGGATTTAGGAAAATCAATTTATAACCGACACACTAGTCATTTTGGATCTCGTCAAGGTGTGTAGGCTCTCCATTGTGTTTTTCAGCCATAGGGGTGAGTGTTATATTACATTTTATTTAATATCCGAAGCTTGCTGAGTTTGTAATGTTATATTGTGTAATGATTCATTTATTACAACGCAGGTTTAAAACGTTGTGAACTTTGAATTACAAGTTGCTATTAGAGTTTAATGTATTTGCATATATCTAGAGATTTTTCAGAACCCATTATTATTACTAGTTTGATTTTATTGTAGCTGATGATAGAGCTGTCTTTACATGGGGTTCCATTTCATTCCAAAGAAGTCACCTCTTTATGTATGTACACAGAAACGTGCTTGTGTTTTGTGGAATTTAAACGTAGATTTTACAATTTTAGTCATGTCGTTACAATGTCTGCAGTGTGCCAGTTTATAGTGATGCTTAGTAATTGGGCATCATACAGCAGACATGTAGCATCTTTTCCTATCTAGACTTCCAGCATCCGAGGCGGACGCTCTAACTGCTTAGGTCACCAGAATATTGACTTGCTATTAATCTACAAGGCGGACTTACTGAATATTGGCTTGTTATTGATCTACTAGGGGGAAAACCTGAATAATGACATGCTATTGCTCTACGATGCGGGCTAAGTTAATAATGACTTGCTATTGATCTAAAAGGGGCGGGGGAAGACTTGCAATCCTGTGTCAATTATACTTTCTGTTCAGTATTGCATTATTTCATGAAATAACTAAATTTTAAAGTAAAACATGCTTCTCAAAATTGTATGCACACTTTCAAAGAATACAAGCTAAAATAAAGTCCTATTCGAAAGGATTCTGGCAAATTCAACAGACGAAAAGGACAAAAGAAATTCCTGCCTTCATTAATTCAGATAGGCTTTAACAAGATAAAGTAATGTCGATTGGGATACAATGTTCAGCTTGAACTTTCCAATGTTTAATGAACATAATTACATTTGTATAGATAATTGCGACGCTTAAATCAATGACGTCAAAATCCACTACACCTACAAAGTTGACTTACAAAACAATTATGAAGTTCTTCGATTGACTCAGTGACGCACATTTGACCATTAATTTAAGTAAAAGTGAGTTTTGCTTGCTTGTGTCACATTTATTGGACATATCATAGGATAAGGACAAGTTAAACATACAGAAGTTAAAAGTGAAGTTTATCTCTAAAATTAACCGCTCCGGTGGCCTAGTGGCTAGATCTTCCGTCGTGGAAGCGGGAGGTCGTGCGTTCGATCCCTGGCCAAGTCATACCAAAGACTTATAAAATGGTACTAACAGCTGCCTCGCTTGGTGCTCAGCATTAAGAGGCTAGTGTTAGGACTGGTCGGCCTGGTGTCAGGATAATGTGACTGGGTGGGACATCATGCTACATGTATGTGGCATGATGCCCCGGTGCTAGACATCCCTATAAACTGCCTCACTGCAGCGATATGACTGAACAATTGCTAAAGATACGTTAAAAATCCTAATCAAACAAACAAACAAATCTCTAAATTTCCTGTGCCTAGCAGCAAAAAGAAAATTTTGCAATTGTTAGGTACGGCTGGATACTATCAGAAATGTTGCTTAAAGTTTTCCATATATGCTAAACCCATGGCCAAATTGTTGAGTAAGTAAACAAAGTTTCATTGATCTGTAAATGTCAGAATGCTTTTGATAAGTTAAAGGCTAACTTAGAGTTAACCAGGTGTTTGGGGTTTTTTTAAACTTTTTTTTCTTTTAAATTTCAGTCAATTGTTTACAATGCATATTGATGCAAGTGAGTGCTGATGGGGTTGGTGGAGTATTTTTTCAAGAAGACACAATTGATGTAGTTATACAAGTTATTTTTTTATGAACACAATTAAAATAAGTATCAGAGATATAATTCTACAATCGAGAAGGAATGTTTAGCTTTAGCTTTGATATTAGCTTTGCAAAACGTTGGATTGTATATTAGTTCAGCTCCTCGTATTATTGTATTCATCACAACGTCCTTCCTTTCAGTAGCAAAATGATAAAACAATGATAAGAAATTATGACGGTGGAGTTTTATGGTTCATGAATACAATATTGACATCAGGCACAACAAGGCAAAATATAAATCTAATTGCAGATGCACTTTCAGTTGCATACAAGTATTGCTTCGTGTATATTTTGTGTCAGGCATGAGATTTCATCTTATGTAATTGTTAACCATTTGCTTCACTAGGACTTAAAGTTTTTAGTGTATAAATCTGTGTTATGCGTGAATGTGTTATGTACATTTAATTTGTATTTCTTAAGGGATTTTTTCTCCATAATTTCGTGTATAATTGTATTTTGGATCTGAGCTCGTCCAAAATCAAGTTCACTGTGTACCTGACCAGCAACTCTTTTTTTTGTGTAAATAAATGATACATCATCATCATCATCATCAGTCTTTTGACCTAGTTTGGATGTTGAGGCACTGTGCTGCTGAACATCCAGTCCCGGATTACCCATTAGGCAGAGTAGGCAACTGCCTATGGGCCCCGCGACTTTTATGGGCCCCATCAGGGGCCCCCATGAGACCGTGACCGTGGGTCTGGGGCCCCAAAAGTTTGACTGCCTATGGGCCTCCACGGTGCTTAATCCGGCGCTGTGAACATCTGACCAGTTTCCTCCACTTGTCTCGATTATGTGCCAATGCCTGTGTCTCTGCAAAACTTTTCCTGGTCCATTCTGAGATGTTGTCACTCCACTTTTTTCTGTCTACCTCTCCTTCCACCACCTTGGACACTACCCTGCAGTACTGTTGTGGATAGACTGTTGGCTCTAGTGATGGCCATACCATTTCAGCTTTCTCTTTTTGATAGCGGTGAGGAGGTCTTCATAATGGCCTACTTTGTGCCTGATGGTGTTACGTACTTCTTCATTTGTGATGTGGTCCATGTAAGAGATACCAAGGATGGTTCTGTGGCATCTCATTTTAAGTGTCTGGATTCTTCGTTCTAATTCTGCTATCAGGGTCCAGGCCTCACATGAATGATACATAGTTAATAATTATATGTTAGATCATTATCACTAGAGGTAAACATGTTTATTTGTGTCTGAGTCCAGGACATTGGAATTCCGACATTATAAAACCTGGTCTACAGATGTTTAACACATTCCTGGATGAAAAGATTAATAGTTGACCTCACCACCACGTTTAGAACATAGATTTTCAGTTAGATGGAATCCATATGGGGAGCAATTTTGTTAAAAAAATATTTATCAACGATGCGCAGGAACAACATGATATAATTTATCAGCCTACTGTCAGCTTTTTTCACTGATGTTTTGGGAGCCGTCATTTTAAAGGAGTGTGAATAAAATCAAATGTAGTTCCTACTAGCGTGAATTTGAAAAAGCTGTTGTTCCAATACTTTTCACCAATGCAAAAGCATTGTATTTAGTTACTGGAGAAGAAATTCAGTTCGAAGGAATCCATATTTCTCCGGATGCATACTTTACTGTCTTTGATATTTGCGTTTACCATTAAATTTATTATTACAAATAAGTGATGGATTCTGACCGTGGTGAGAAAGTTGCGGAATCTGTCAACAGAGATTTGATTGGCGGACGAATATATACATTAGTCTGGTCTTAACACCGATATATAATCATACTAAGCATCAAGTAAAAACTTACAGTTGGGACCACCATGATGTACTAATAGTCCAGTTTAACGTTATAGCATTAACAGGTGAAAACATCTGGTCGCATATTGCAAAAGACTGCCATAAAAGCACTTGAGGGTTGTTTATGCAATGGTGTGGCGTCCGCCAGCAAATCTATCCTGGCTGCACCCCTTGTTGCATCAACATTACCTTAACCAAACAGGGAAAAATCTTAGTCTGTTATTGAACAACGACGCACAATGTTTAAATGTTTGGGCAAAAACTAAAACCATCGTTTCAGTCATCATTTAATGGCGTAATCAGTATAGTTTAATATACTAAGCCTCAATAATGCACAATCTCCGGAAATTTAAATATTTCCAAAGTAGGCATATTCTTAACAGCGCCGGTGCATGGCATTTTGGTGCCCTAGGCGAGATCAGATATATGGCGCCCCTCTGCCCACTCACACCCTCCTCCACCCGCCCATCGTGAAATAAACCCCTTAGCCCAGCGCCCTAGGCGATTGCCTACGTCGCCTAGTGGAAGCGCCGGCCCTGATTCTTAAATTGTATGAGAGTTGTACCAGGGGGAAAAAAAACGGTCATTGGTTAAGTGCATGTGCGAGCTGCAGCCAAAAAAAACGCTCAGCCTGTTAAACAGTTATACCAAGCGACATAATTAAAATAAATTATGACAAACTTAACAGCGTGAACTAAAATGATTGAAGTGAAACAAGAGCTGCAAAACGAAATCAAGAAAGAACCACCACTCACATAATATAAATGCTATTGTATGCTTTGCGAAGCTATTTCCGGAATCAACCGCATTTGGTCTTGGTGTGACTGGAATCGCTGCAAGAGCAACTATAAACTATTTGAATTTTTGTTGGAGGTATATCAATAGTAACCACTGAGTGATGATAGCCATGCTATTCGAGTAGTGAATCATACCATGTGAGTGCCAAGAGCCATACCCTGCGAGTGACAAAAGCCATACAAGGCGAGTGCTGAGTCATTCCATGCGAGGATTTATTGTATTCTCTACCCCGTATAAGTTTATACTCATCTCTTTCTGATATCAAAATAGAAATGAAAGTTGACCAAGGTAATTAATCATCTGATAAGAATTATAAAATCTCATACTTAACGCAATGATAACTTTATTGCATGATAAAAATCTCATACTTTTTATTTACAAATTTGGCAAATATTTCATAAACATTTTTTCTGAGAGAAATTTAGCTGCAACTTGCATGAAAAATGTATTTGGCTTGCCCTCCTCCACATCTTATCATGGTATAAATACTCTGTAGGCATCTGTAGAACCTTGAAGAAAGGAATTAGAACTCCACGATTCAGTTTCAATCCAGACAATTATCTTTGAGGAAAAGAGTCTGACCTCCAGGATAGACTTTCAGTCGAGACACTTCCCTTGTTGTCTTCGACACGTCTAAATAAAGCATATAAGATTCTTTATATATCTGAACATACAAGTTGAGATCATCATGCAGGGCTCAAGGGAGAATAGTCCAGGACTAAATGAGTCACCCACTCTGAGCAAAGAATTATTGTGTTTGACTCTTTATAACCAATGAATGATATCGAATATAATATGAAGATTTGAATTCCTATGAAATTTAGCCTAGTTTCAAAACATATAAAAACATAATCCTGTTTATTTTTCTAACTAGTATGTAGACAATGAATACAGATATAAATGCACAAGTTATTGATACCTTCTTAAACACTGAAAATACAGGAAACAAAATATGCTGAGAAGTTACGCATATAAACTGTGTTGCACCAGTTCAGTTTAAATAGGAGAAGCAACAAGAAAGAATTTTAAAAATGTTATAATTTATTTAATTGATCGACCTCTCCATTTGTTGTCATCCAATTCACTCCCATAAATAGCAAATAAATTTGTAATATCACATGCTGATACAACATTCTTGCAACTCCCTCTTGTACATTGTTTTTGAAATAATATCATTCAACATTATTGATATAGTTAACATACAATTAGATTTAATATACATTACTGCTAAAGTTAACATACAATTAGATTTAATATACATTACTGATATAGTTAACATACAATTAGATTTAATATACATTACTGATATAGTTAACATACAATTAAATTTAATATACATTACTGATATAGTTAACATACAATTAGATTTAATATACATTACTGTGGTTGATCAATATACTCACATCAATTTTTGATTGATCAGAAATATGTAATATACCAGTCTCTAAATGCATGAATCATCTAAATACATACACTGTAGCAAATTGCTGAGATACATACACTGTAGCAAATTGCTGAGATACATACACTGTAGCAAATTGCTGATATATACACTGTAGCAAATTGCTAAGATACATACATTATAGCAAATTGCTGATACATACACTGTAGCGAATTGATGAGATACACTGTAGCAAATTGTCTAGATACATACAATGAACCAAACATTCTAAATATATATACACTGTACCAAATAGTCTAAATAATACACTGTACCAATTATCTAAACACACTGAACCAAACTGTATAAATACATGCACTTTACCAAATTGTCAAAGTACCAAATCATCTAAATGCATACACTATACCGAATCTTCTAAATACATAGACTTCATCAAAACAGCTAAATAGCTATACTGTCCCAATGCTTCTAAATACTGTCAAGACCAAAGCTATTCAAGTTTAAAACTTAAATTTAATTCTAGTTCTGTTCTAAAAGAACATTTTAAAACATGTTTCATGTGAAAATAAAATTTTATGTTCTTTGACTTCCAATTTTGAAGATTATCTTTTCTTGTATATCAGATACATAATCTTCATTTGTATATCAGATACACAAGTAAACAGCTACATCAATTTTTTTTAAACCTATCAATAAAAAACTTCAAAATTTCAGACCACTCCAGTGGCCTAAATTATTACAGCATCTGCCATGGATGAGGGAGGTTGAGGGTTCAAACCCTAGTCAAAATCATACCAAAGACTCATAAAAATGATACTATCAGCTACCTCACTTGGCATTCAACATCAAGATGCTAGTTTTACAAGCCTGGTGTCATGATATTACTATAAAATACCACACTGCAGACACTGTAGCAATGTGACTATAACTGTTAAATCTAAAATTTCAAAAAAACACTCAAAATTTCTTATTCTAAAATGAAAGTGCATAGCAAAGAAACCACTGACTAATATCATTAGCCTTGTTCAAACAATACAGTGGGGCCTTGACTTACGAGTGTCCCAACTAACGAGTTTTTTGAGATACGAGTCGTCTTTCGGCCGATTTTTTGCTTTGAGTTGCGAGCTAAAATTCGGGTTACGAGCCAGCTTCAGATACCCCACCGCTAGTTGGCGCAGCGAACGTCACAGTGAACGCATGAACATCCGCCAATCATCCCGTGTCTCACTCGTTCACTTTAAGCGGTCAGCTCGCAGTGGAAGCATTAGTGTTGTGCTCGCATTTGTGCTTGCGGTTATTTTGCAAAGAAGCAGATGATATTCATTGAATTAAAGAAAGAAATTATGGAAAAACATGACTAAGGTGTGCGTGTTACGAGCCAGCTTCAGATACCCCACCGCTAGTTGGCGCAGCGAACGTCACAGTGAACGCATGAACATCCGCCAATCATCCTGTGTCTCACTCGTTCACTTTAAGCGGTCAGCTCGCAGTGGAAGCATTAGTGTTGTGCTCGCATTTGTGCTTGCGGTTATTTTGCAAAGAAGCAGATGATATTCATTGAATTAAAGAAAGAAATTATGGAAAAACATGACTAAGGTGTGCGTGTAGTCGACTTGACGAAGCAGTACGAGCGAAGCACTTCCACGATCTGCACCATACTGAAGCTGAAGGAGTCAATACAGGCAATCACGCTAGCCAAGGGCGTTAAAATAATTAATAAATAGCGGACGTCTCTCCGTTAAAATATGGAGAACTTACTGAGAAGCTGCTGATGGTGGGTTGACGGAGAAGCAGCTCGCCGGAGATACCGTGACGAAGGCTATAATCTGCGAGGAGGCACGAGCTATTTACGCTGATTTGCTGCAGGTTCTCTACCTTCCACCCAACATCACCCCTATCCTGCAGCCCATGGACCAGCAGTTGATTTCTAATTTCAAGAAACTCTTTACCAAGCACCTGTTCCGACGCGGATTTGAGGTGACGGAGAGCAAAAACCGCAACCTTAGAGAGTTCTGGAAAGACGTTTATAACATCAAGATATGCTTCATAATTATCGATATTGCGGTGTTTTTTAGAGGTCCGGAACGGATTAATTCCATTTCAATTCATTTCTATGGGGAAAATGGATTTGACATACGAGTAATTTGAGTTACGAGCTCTGTCACGGAACGAATTAAACTCGTAAGTCAAGGCCCCACTGTATCTGGCTTTGTCTCAAAAGAGGATTTCAAATATTGTATCTACATGTCCGACCAGATGCATTATTGGTTAGTGACATTTCAGTCATGATATGCAACAGGCAACAAAACATTAAAGATTGGAAGAGACCTGTTCATTTTTTATGTGGTATCAAACATGTCTCATGAGGATATCATTTTAAAAATCATATGAAGGCAAAAGATGGTCTAAAAATTTAAAGCAATTTCTGTAATGAACTGTATGGTGTAAAAAGCATGCAGATAGGTTTGTAAACAATACTGTTTGACAGCCTCCTATGTTGACAATGTTACTGATCAGTAAAAATATTCTGCTTCTTTCCAAACATCAGAAAAAAAAGGGTTGGCATCAAGATTTGTATGCAAGTATGCAATTTCATGCACATCCCCATTCAATAAGGTAAATTATATATATATATATATATAAGCTTCAAAAATACATATGCCACCTCAGCATGTTTCGTTTACAAGTGAAGTTTCCATGCTTATTCCATGTCACACAGTTGAAAGAGGTTTCTATAATTAAACCATGTCACAGTGAGATTTCCATAATTACTCCTTGATTATTCAACATGTTGCACATTTTTAAAGTGAGGTTTCTATAATTATTCCATGATTATGTTTTGCTAATTATTCAAACACTCATAATCCTTCATTATGCAAAAACCCAATCAAATCACCAGACTTCTTAAAATATGACAACTGAATGATTACCATGCATTCTTCATTTCTGTTGTTTTAGGGTTTAACGCCATTTTTCAGCACACGATAGACTATACATGGCAGCCAGTATTATTGGTGGCGGATGAACCCGGAAAAAATGAAAGCTTGGCAATAGTGTTCTAATGTATCCCTTTTATTAATTGGTTTTAAACTATGAAACTAAAATCTGTTTTCTTTTTACCTCTTATATTAAATATTTGTTCACTTGCCCTAAAAAAATAACCAGGCTGAATTTCCACCATACACTAACTCCTATATCACTTCTTTAGTTTTGATACTATTGTTGTTGTAGGGTTTAATGCCATTTTTCAGCACACAATAAGCTATACATGGCAGCCAATATAAATGGTGGAGGAAGAACCCAGGGAGAAAAAATGTAAAGAACCACCGACCCATGAGAAGCTATTGGCAAGCTTTCTCACATACCCATATTGGCCAAATCTTTGACTCGAACCCATGCAAACAGGTGAAAAGACAGTGATGTGTAACGGAAAGTGTTTTCGGCCACGGCCACTCGGGGTCCCTAGTATTGAGACTGAACTGAATATCTAAAACTTTGCTGTCACAAGAAAGTACAACTGCAATAAGGAATTTACAAAAACACATCCAATGCTGACTTTTCTTTGAAAGTATAGCACAGAATTGTGAGTCAACATGCAGCTGAAAATTATGTATGGGGTGCTGGCATTACTATTATTTTGGTTAATGTCAATCAATCCAATTCATAAATTGAACAGAAAGGTGTTGATTACAATCTGCTATTAATGTCAATCAATCAAATTCAAATATAACACAAAAAGGTGTAGATTATGATCTGCTGGAGCATTATATGATTCTAGTCTGCCAATACATGTCATACACCAGATAGGCATGATGGGGTGGTTGGGTCGACATTCTACTCAGTGAATCCTGTTCCAACATTACTCACATTAAAAGTGGAGCATCTAGTCAAACTGCTGTATGTGACATAATTTAGTGGTTGCACTTTTCAAACTCTTATGGCCATTATTTCAGTTCCTTGAAGAGCAATGGCACTAGAGGAATGCTTAAGTTGGTTGAATAGGGCTGCAAGTTTTTATTGGTACAAATATGACTAATCACATTCAACCATGCGACTATAGACATATTATTATCACTAAGTTAACTTAACTGGTAGTACATCCAATTCAGCATCCCTTGATGAATATCGCTTTTTGAAATGGCAGTTCACAATAACACTATAAAATGACTGTCCATAGGCAACTTCTAGCATTCTTGGAAATAATGTGTACACTGGCCAAAAAAAATGGGACTTTATCCTTATTTAGGTACAATTATGCCTGCGCTCATTAAAAATATGTTTAGCAAGATTTGATGTCGGTCTTACACAGTGTCTGTGGCAGTTTGTTCATGGTTTCTCAAAGTGTTTATATGTGAAAGTGTGTCTGTGGTCTCTCAGTGTCGATATATGTGGCAGTGTGATTGATCTGCTACATGTGGCAGTGTGTGGTCTTTGTGTCTGTACGTAGTAGTGTCTTTGGTCATTGTGTGTACATGTGGCAGTGTGTATGTGGTCTCTGTCTATATTTGGCAGTGTGTATGACCTTTCATCTTGTCTATATTTGGCAGTGTCTATGGTCTCTATATATATGGCAGTGTGTGTATGGCCTTTCATTTTGTCTATATGTGGCAGTGTACCTGTGGTTTCTGTGTATATATATGGCAGTGTGTGTATGGCCTTTCATCTTGTCTATATGTGGCAGTGTACCTGTGGTCTCTGGTCTATATATGGCAGTGTGTATGACCTTTCATCTTGTCTATATGTGGCAGTGTACCTGTGGTCTCTGGTCTATATATGGCAGTGTGTATGACCTTTCATCTTGTCTATATTTGGCAGTGTCTATGGTCTCTATATATATGGCAGTGTGTGTATGACCTTTCATTTTGTCTATATGTGGCAATGTGACTGTGGTTTCTGTGTATATATATGGCAGTGTGTGTATGGCCTTTCATCTTGTCTATATGTGGCAGTGTACCTGTGGTCTCTGGTCTATATATGGCAGTGTGTATGACCTTTCGTCTTGTCTATATTTGGCAGTGTCTATGGTCTATATATATATGGCAGTGTGTGTATGACCTTTCATTTTGTCTATATGTGGCAGTGTACCTGTGGTCTCTGTCTATATGTGCCAGTGTCTTTTGTCTCTCTTATGTGACATAATGCTTGCAAATACAAGACCTTAAAATAGTATACATGTAAGTTATGCCTTAATCAGAAGCTTAGAAATACACAAGCAACTAAACTAACCTTCACTGTCACGCTTCAACAGGGTTCCTTCAACAAATTTTTATTAAAGAAATTCCAGACTTTTTCAATACCAAAAATAAAAATTGCCTAACCTCACAAAGAGTTCTGAATCTGTACACGCAAACATCTCCCACACACAAAAGAATCTGGCACAACACCAGTTCCTGATAGACACTTATAATAATGAAAAGTTATGATTTTGTCATAAGTTGTTATTCATTTTTTTTATAAATTTCAGACATTTTCAAGACCTGGAAAAGCCGTTTTAAAATTTTAAACCTTTTCTAGAATAACAGAACTGTGCTGGACCCTGTTAATAAACTTTTCTGGGGAAGATTTAAACAGATGTATGTTCTTAGTCCTAGTACGGCCCATTAATTTTTTTATATGCAAAAGGTATAGATATATTTAAAATACATATTAAAACACTAAGTAAGATGCAGCAAACATTTTTTAAATAAGAAAAAAGAATAGAAGAGGTACAAACGATGAATAATTAAAGAACAGTTCTAAACATGAATAACAAATCCAAATTGAAGCTTTTATGAACATATATATTAATGATGTAAATTCATCTTTTGGCATTATTTACAACTATTAACATTTTCTTTCAACTTTTTTAACAAAATGGTATAAAGAAGAGATGTGTTCAAACAAATGCCATCCACAAGAGGCATATTCAAACTAACAAATGCTATCCCCATGAGATGTTCAAACAAAAGGTTTCCACAAGAGGGTGTCCTCAAATTAACAAATGCTATCCCAAAGAGGTGTATTCAAACAAAAGATTTCCACAAGAGGGGTGTCCTCAAACTAACAAATGCTATCCCCAAGAGGTGTGTTCAAACAAAAGATTTCCACAAGAGGGGTGTCCTCAAGCTAACAAATGGTATCCACACGAGTTGTGTTCTAACAGATCACTTCTGTCAAAGACCAATTCATATTATGTTCTGAATTCCTTGTCATTGTAACACTAACACACAAGCTTAAGAAATAGCTGTGAAACTTATGAAAACCAGGCTGTGAGAAAACTGGTCATCCTAAATAAAACTTAATAAACCTAGGCTGTAATAAAAGTGGTCTTCTAATTATAACAAGTGTTATTATTTATAGTAGTCTATTCAAAAGATTGGACAACTGTAAATCTATGTGAAAAGCCATGGCACGAGATTACTGATTTCTTTAAGTTCCAATGCTTGTGCTAAACTGTCTTTTTTTTAATTCTAATATATCTTCTTCATGAAAGGTCGGTTCTTTCTGTTCACAGAACATCTATGAAGAGTTTAATTTCTGCAATTGTGAAAAAATTGATATTTACTCACAAGATCATTTTTGTTTAAATTAAATGTATGCTTCTTTTCAAATATATTGCAAAATCCGAACTTTTTGTAGTTTTTTATTTCTCTGCTTCACATATCAAAATATCGACTGATATAAATTTCAATTTTTCAGTAGTTTTTATAGTCAGAAGGCAATGTAAGGATTGGCTAGTATAAGGCTTCCATATATAATCTAGCAAAATGAGCACATAAAAAGAAATTAATGTCTTTCTTGTGATATTGCGCAAAAAGCTGATTATAATAGATTAATTAATTTTGAATCTGAGACAAATACAGAGGTCTTGGAAACGCTTAATTACGCATATCTGGATGCAAATATTTTATCTGAACTCAAAAAATCGGGTACTATTTTGCGCATCTAAGGTCACCAACATTGGTGCAAAACCCATACTGAATTCAACTGAAGAAAATAAAATCCTGCAATGCTTACCAATTGAAAAGTGACAATTGTCACCAGAATATTCTAGTCAAAATAACACTAATTTTGGACAGACAGGATATCCACCCAATGTTTTCACGATTCCACATATGGCTGACTATTCTGCACACGGCTTTGAAAAGATGTCATGTTTATGCATCATGCAATGGAAATGAAAATGCATTACTTTAGAATCATTCTGTCAGCATTTCAGCATAAACTGACTTTATAACCAAAACAGCATGTAATCCAATGTTTATAGAAACGATGTATCGTTGTGCAGAATTACCCAACACGTTGAATAGGCTGAAACAGTTGTACATGTTAGCGTTTTAAAGAATGTGGAAATTAAACCGAATGGCAACAAATAGTTCTTCTAATCTGCAATGTTCAACATTTTCTGGTAGGGGACTGCAACTTTTGCTGGTGGGACTCTATTTTTACTAAAATGGGAGTCCTGGTCTCCTCATGTTAAAATCCTAGCACTACTTCTGAAATAACTTTATGAAGTTAAAGGTTTAATTCCTGAGATATGCAAATGAAAATGAGAACTACATATTTCTTTTCACACACTACTGAGAATTATTTCAGTATCTTCATACAATACAGAAAATAAGCAATGAACAAATGTTTTACAATTGGTCAAGAGATGATACCATCCCAATAATTTACTGGGATATCTAGACCATGAAGTCAAAAACTTATTTATGAAGAAACAAAAACAACCCCACTTCAAATAATATCATAATGTGTGAAGAAAACAATAATAATTCATAAAGCAAACAATTTTGACGATTAAGAATTAAAATGAATACTGTCCAACCAAATTTTGGTGGATTTTATATTTTCTATAAACCACAGAAATGTAAACACCCACTGAACAAATATCATTATATTGAAGAAATAGGATTCCCTTCTTCCCAGTCCACACTTTTAGGTACCTACAAACTTGTCATGTTTTTTAATATCCATGATGACAAAATAACATCAATGTAGTTTACCATAACATATATAGTGCTGGACAGTGGTTCACAATAACACATACAATACCATATTGATGTTTTACCCAGTAACAATACACACACAACACTATATAGTAATTTACAGCAATAAACACCCAAACACATGATGCTATACTGTAGCTTACAGCAATAAACACCCAAACACATGATGCTATACTGTAGCTTACAGCAATAAACACCCAAACACATGATGATATACTGTAGCTTACAGCAACAGATGCTCATATAAATACAACACTATACAGTAGTCTGAAAGACACTCAAATACAATACGGTACAGTATTCTAACAGACACTCAAATATAATAATGTACAGTAGTCTAACAGACACTCAAATACTGTACAGTATTCTAACAGACACTCAAATACAATAATGTACAGTAGTCGAAAATATTAAAACAGATACATTACACATTACAGTACAATAGTTTACAGTAAGAGGCAGTATAGCTGACACTCAAATACTCTACAGCACTGTACAATAGCAGCCACAACACATACAATACTGTACATTAACAGATACTCAAACACATACAATACTGTACTGTACTCTACTACTGAACAGTATTGTATTTTAGTGTCTAAGCTATTGTACAGTAATGTATATGAGCCTGTTAGACTACTGTACAATATTGTATTTGAGTGTCTGTTAGACTACTGTACAGTATTGTACTTGAGTGTCTGTTAGACTACTGTACAATATTGTACTTGAGTGTCTGTTAGACTACTGTACAGTATTGTACTTGAGTGTCTGTTAGACTACTGTACAGCATTGTACTTGAGTGTCTGTTAGACTACTGTACAGTATTGTATTTGAGTATATGTTGCTGTACAGACACTCAAAACACATAATACTGCCTAGTAGTTTACTGTAACAGACACCAAAACACATTCAATAAGTAGATGACTGAGTCACCAATACACATTCAACAAGTAGCTGACTACGACAGACACCAAAAGACACAATACACTATAATAGTCTAAACAGACTCTGATACCAAACTGAACAGTAGTTTACAGTAATCAGTGTCCCAAACACAAATAATACTGTAGAATCTTGCCAATTAAAAACCAAAGGGCATATCAAACATGTCTCAACTTTTTAGCTTAAGATTTTTATCAGCATTATATCAAACCTTAAACCTTAAAACCATGGTGCTCGAGTCCACATGACTCTTCAGTAAATAAATTGTACCTGAATTACACTAATGTTGACTAAACAATTATAAAAATGTCTCTTGGAACAATTTTGAACACTAACTGTAATGTCAAGGACAGATCAAAATGTCTGTACTGTTTCAAAAACAAAATGAAAATTAAATATAAAAGTACTGCAACAATAGAAACAAAGACTAAAATGCACAAAACAATGCATTAAATAACTAAAATGGCATAAATGCAAGAACAATGCATACAATAACTGAAATGGCATTATATTATAATAGTGATGTTGTTATATAAAGATATGACAAGTATCTACTAGCAACCATAATCAGATTCCCCCTTACTCCTAACAGTTTTCATGCACCCTTTTAGTCATCGCATGCTTTCATATTCTGAATACCATATCAACTCTAGTGTCCTATTTTTAATCATTTACATTTGAAATTATGTCTAAGTCAATGAGATTCATGCCATGCCACTAATTCACACATGCAGCTTGGAGAACTGAGCAAAAGTCCATACATAAGTAGGAAACTATAATTTTTTGGATTAAAGATTGATCGCAATTACAAGTAAACAAGTTTGTTTATTTCATATTTAATCCTGTAAAAGAAAGTTTATTTCATATTTAATCCTGTAAAAAATAAGGCCAGGGATGTAAACAAGTTATTTCACATGTTATGCTATAAAGTAAACAAGTTTATTTCATATTTTGTGATGTAAAAATATTGTGAGGGATTACACCATATCGCCTGACTTAAACAAGGAGAGGGATTATACTACAGTCACCTGTATTATTTTAATAACCAATTTTCAATGTTACCATCTTTTTCACAATCAGTCACACAATTATATTACTGAATGAAACAGAAAATTTTGAACATTTTCATAAAGTTCAATTTATTTTACTTTTTGCTATTATATTATTGGGCTCAAAAACTGAGTTGAACATAATTAATCATCACCATAATTCATGAACTAATTCCTATATCCTATCACTTAACCCTATTCTGGTTGGAGTCACTTCAAACTAATAATTTTATCCAGCATGGACCCTAATGTTTTATGTATCGTTAAATATTAATCTACAAATTAGTCTAGAGTCAAGTTAAACACAGATGGCATAACGATATAGCATACATGACTTTTGCATGAACACTTCATAAACAATCTGGCATTAGGACTTTCTAAACGAAACAATTTAATTACTATAGAACAATATAACTCATAAATTACTGATGTCACAAATAGGTATATAACAATATAAATCATAAATTACTTAAATAATAAATAGGTAGAAATACCAGCTTAGAATTAAAAATAGTATTTACACTTTGATACAAGTTTAACATCATAATTGAACACATTTTCTGGAAGAACATTTTACTGCTGCAACTTGTAAACACTATATGAAAGACATTATCTCGATCAGTCTTCTTTATGGCAAAAGCTGTTCTTTCCTGTCTGTATCTGGATGCTAGCCATAAGATTGCTTGTGGTTGAATCGGTTGATGAACAGTAACTCAGTGTTATTTAAACTTCTCTAACATTACTTGATGAATCAAGATTGTAGAGAAGTTCTTTGCTATTCTTTTAGTCTTAATAACAGTCCGGATGTTGTCTGTATGCTGCAATAATAATAATAATAATAATAATAATAATAATAATAATATAGGTTGCAGAAAAGAAAAAAAACAGCTCTATAAAAATATGATCATTTACTTCTCTCACAAGTCTCATTTAATAATGATTTAGAAGATGCCAAACCTTCATATTTGCAAAACAAAGGTGAAAGATTTGAAACACAAATATCTCATTGCACAATATTTCATGTTGGATACTATGAACAATATTCATCACCTGTGCCGATATTTACAATGACATAATTCATGGTTAAAATACCCCCAGATGTGCCTGCTGTATTTATAAGAGTACATCAAAAGAACATGTTGCAATAGCTGGGTGGCAAGTTCAAAGACTCTGACTAGCAGCTTGGGTGGGAAAATGTGCTGATATTTACAATGACTGAATTCAGAGACAGAAAGACCCGGAGATGTACATTTGATTGTTATAAGAGTACACCAGAACTGTAGCTTCCATTATTGTGTTCATTTCTAACTGTAGCCAAATAAATAGTGTGTGACCCCGAAATGAAGACACTTCAAGACTTGTACTAAATATTGTTTGCAAATTTGGATATTACGCATTTAGGAGTTAAATGGCAAACTGACAAGTGCTTAAGCTTCTTAAACAGGCAGTTTGGATGGAATAGTAGCCAGTGTAAGAAAGTGTGCGATGACTGGTTTAATGTTTGGAATATGATATTTCCTTGGATTGACAAAATTCAGTCTCACCCTGAAGAACTAAACAAGAATTACACCACTTTCAGGCTATTCTGCACATCTAAGGTCATCAATATTGGCACAAAACATATACCTAATTCAACTCACAAAAATAAAAATATGCAATGCTTACCAAAAGCGAAGTTGTCACTAGAATATTATATTAAAAATAATACTTATTTTGGACAAACGGGATACCTCCCCTATGATTCCATGAATCGAGATATGACAGTCAATTCTTCGCATGGTTTTGAAAAGCTGTAATGTTTATGAATCAGGCTATGGAAATGAAATACATTACTTTGGACTCTTTCTGACATTTCAGTAAAAAATTGAATTTTCAGCCAAAACAACACGTGAAGCAATGTTTACAGAAATTGACGTATCGTTTTAAGAATTTCCAGATGCGCCGAATAAGCTGACATGGTTGTACATGTCAGTGGTATAAAGAATGTGGAAATTAAAACTCAACGACAGCCAGCAGTTCTTCTAGCCTGCAAAGTTCAGCATTGTCTGGGATGAAACTGCAATTTTTTTATTTTACAAAAATGGGAGTCCTGGTCTCCTAGTTTTAAAATCCTAGCAAGACCTCTGTAACCCTATTCAAAAAGTGAAACTGCAGTGCCACCAATATCCCTGACTTACAACAAGTGAATAAAAACTGCTTCCTGTCTATCAGTAATCAGTAACGATGTCTATGTTCAGGTAAAAATTAGGCAATAATTAAAATGATACTGCTAAAATTTTATAAGATAGGACAAATAATAAGATTTACTCACCATTTAACAAGATCAGCTCCAATTATATCATGAATGTGATATGCCAACCCAAGCCGTGCTGTTTTAGGCCAGTTTCTTATTTCAAGATCCTGTAAGAAACATTACATATTATTCTACAGTGGTTAATGTTTTCATACTAGCCAGTCAGAAGAGATATGATGGACATCATTCTAACCTCTCCAAAGTATAAAAATGATAAACAGAAGTCAAACTAATTAAAATTAGAGTAGTGAAAACAATAATGCCTTGCAGGATTGAATACTAATTTACATATTATCAGACAAAGAACAATACTCCTCAGTTATTGCTATTCATGGTTATTTGCACAAGCAAAAACAGACTGTTTTAAATAATCTAATTTTATCATACATGTCAACTTTTCAAAAGCCAAGTAGGGACATTGAAAGAAAACATCGAGAGAATGGGACATAAAATCTGGAGGTTTTTCACTGCATTTTTTAAGACTTATGTTCACTACATATTGATCAATCTTGTGGATCCAATATGCATGAAATTCTCAAAGAAGTATCACACCATTTCTCCATGTGACATGCCTTATCTTTTCCCAGGACATGTCCTCTTTTCATATTCTGGTCAACTGTTGTCAAACTGCACAATAAAGGTTAGTCTTAAGAAAACAAGCAAGAAAGCCAGCATGTCTAATTAACAGTTCATCCATATTACTGCAATTATCTTATGAAAAGGAATTCAACATAATTTATATAAACCATGTTGCAAGTTATGTAACTGATTGGCAAATAATAATATTTTGTTGCAACTAGCAGTACCTAAATATGCACTCTTAAGCTACATGTGATAAACTTATTTCTCATATTTTATTTCCTTTTTTATTCTCAATCAAAAGGTATGTAAATTGTCTACTAAATAAAATATTTATTCTGAATAATTTTTTGAGGGCATATAAGCCATTTGATATGTTTATCCATTCCTTCTTTTAATTTAATGTTAAATAACATTTGTATATATGGTACAATAATGCCAGGTGTTTGCTCATGCAAGTTTCTTTGGTGGGAATGAAGATCCAACAGCTTCGCAGTGATCTTTCATGGGATTGAAACTAATTGCTGACAATTTTCATGTTGTGGTTTATTGTTTGTCGTGGTTTACTGTCTGATTTTAGTATTGTTGTAAGAATAGAAATATTCAAAAATTGACATGAATAATGCAAAAACTGGGTGATAATACGAAATCACGAGGTAGGCGTGGAATGGCCCCAACATCAGCAGCTTTGTTCTCTTGCCAGAAGATGTATGCCTTATTCCTAATTTTCTTTTCTTTATATACCATGAAAATTTATTTAAATATACGAAAAATTATTTGAGGAATTCTAGTGCTAATATCCTTTCTACTAGAGTTTCAATTATTACTATAAAGTATAATATCCAAGAAAGATAAACAAAAATGTCTACTCATTTACCCTATTTCTAAATTACCTTCCTTGACTTTACATTGACATATCATGGGGTTATTATGCAATGTAGTTCTATGCTGAGTGTATCAATGTAATATAGCCCTATGATAGGTGTTATTAATGTAATGGTGTTATATCATGGGTGTTATTATGCAAAATAGTCCTATCCTGAGTGTATCAATGTAATATAGCCCTATGATGTGTATTATTAATGTAATGGTGTTATATCATGGGTGTTATTATGCAAAATAGTCCTATCCTGAGTGTATCAATGTAATATAGCCCTATGATGTGCGTTATTAATGTAATGGTGTTATATCATAGGTGTTATTAATGCAATATAGCCCTATGATGGGTGTTATTAATGTAATGGTATTCTATCATGGGTGTTATTATGCAAAATAGTCCTATCCTGAGTGTATCAATGTAATATAGCCCTATGATGTGCGTTATTAATGTAATGGTGTTATATCATGGGTGTTATTATGCAAAATAGTCCTATCCTAAGTGTATCAATGTAATATAGCCCTATGATGTGTGTTATTAATGTAATGGTGTTATATCATGGGTGTTATTATGCAAAATAGTCCTATCCTTAGTGTTATTATTGCGCTCCAGAAATATTATGTTGTCACCTTGATATAAGGCAGCAATAAAGAGAACTGGTTAAGAAAATCAGCTTTATGCTATCCACTGAAATGAATGACAATGTTTTGTCTACATGACTGGTAAAAACATCAGAAATGAATTTGTAATGTCTTGTCTATAAGACAGGTACCAACATCTGAAATGAATTTGTAATGTCTTGTCTATAAGACAGGTACCAACATCTGAAATAAGTTGTAATGTCTTGTCTATATGACAGGTACCAACATCTGAAATAAGTTGTAATGTCTTGTCTATATGACAGGTACCAACATCTGAAATAAGTTGTATAATGTCTTGTCTATATGACAGGTACCAACATCTGAAATGAATTTGTAATGTCTTGTCTATAAGACAGGTACCAACATCTGAAATAAGTTGTAATGTCTTGTCTATAAGACAAGTACCAACATCTGAAATGAATTTGTAATGTCTTGTCTATATGATAAGTACCAACATCTGAAATAAGTTGTAATGTCTTGTCTATATGACAGGTACCAACATCTGAAATAAGTTGTAATGTCTTGTCTATATGACAGGTACCAACATCTGAAATAAGTTGTAATGTCTTGTCTATATGACAGGTACCAACATCTGAAATAAGTTGTAATGTCTTGTCTATAAGACAGGTACCAACATCTGAAATGAATTTGTAATGTCTTGTCTATAAGACAGGTACCAACATCTGAAATAAGTTGTAATGTCTTGTCTATATGACAGGTACCAACATCTGAAATAAGTTGTAATGTCTTGTCTATAAGACAGGTACCAACATCTGAAATGAATTTGTAATGTCTTGTCTATAAGACACGTACCAACATCTGAAATAAGTTGTAATGTCTTGTCTATATGACAGGTACCAACATCTAAAATGAATTTGTAATGTCTTGTCTATAAGACAGGTACCAACATCTGAAATAAGTTGCAATGTCTTGTCTATAAGTCAGGTACCAACATCTGAAATAAGTTGTAATGTCTTGTCTATATGACAGGTACCAACATCTGAAATAAGTTGTAATGTCTTGTCTATATGACAGGTACCAACATCTGAAATAAGTTGTAATGTCTTGTCTATAAGACAGGTACCAACATCTGAAATCAATTTGTAATGTCTTGTCTATAAGACAGGTACCAACATCTGAAAAAAGTTGTAATGTTTTGTCTACATGACTGGTAAAAACATCAGAAATGAATTTGTAATGTCTTGTCTATATGACAGGTACCAACATCTGAAATAAGTTGTAATGTCTTGTCTATAAGACAGGTACCAACATCTGAAATAAGTTGTAATGTCTTGTCTATAAGACAGGTACCAACATCTGAAATAAGTTGTAATGTCTTGTCTATATGACAGGTACCAACATCTGAAATAAGTTGTAATGTCTTGTCTATAAGACGGGTACCAAAATCTGAAATAAGTTGTAATGTCTTGTCTATATGACAGGTACCAACATCTGAAATAAGTTGCAATGTCTTGTCTATAAGACATGTACCAACATCTGAAATAAGTTGCAATGTCTTGTCTATAAGACAGGTACCAACATCTGAAATGAATTTGTAATGTCTTGTCTATATGACAGGTACCAACATCTGAAATAAGTTGTAATGTCTTGTCTATATGACAGGTACCAACATCTGAAATAAGTTGTAATGTCTTGTCTGTATGACAGGTACCAACATCTGAAATAAGTTGTAATGTCTTGTCTATAAGACAGGTACCAACATCTGAAATAAGTTGTAATGTCTTGTCTATATGACAGGTACCAACATCTGAAATAAGTTGTAATGTCTTGTCTATAAGACAGGTACCAACATCTGAAATGAATTTGTAATGTCTTGTCTATAAGACAGGTACCAACATCTGAAATAAGTTGTAATGTCTTGTCTATATGACAGGTACCAACATCTGAAATAAGTTGTAATATCTTGTCTATATGACAGGTACCAACATCTGAAATAAGTTGTAATGTCTTGTCTATATGACAGGTACCAACATCTGAAATGAATTTGTAATGTCTTGTCTATATGACAGGTACCAACATCTGAAATAATTTGTAATGTCTTGTCTATATGACAGGTACCAACATCTGAAATGAATTTGTAATTTCTTGTCTATGTGAATGGTACCCCCTACTGAGTTTTGACATTGTCCTTAGTTGTCAAGATAAAAATGTATATTTCCACATAAAATGTCAATGTTTAACACATAGTGATCAAAACTAAAACAACAGGAAAATAAATAACCAATTTGGTTCAACAGCTCATGTAGATTTCATTCCATACTCTTATTTACATATAATGTACTTCATTACTGCATGTGAAGTTCACTGACAAAAGTAATACTGATTGTTTAAGACTTTTGGTAATGAAGTAAAATGCAAATGTTACAACAATATCAATTAATGTCTTAAGATTGAACTACTGGAAAAATAAATTCCTAAAAAGCCAGAATTATTTGCTGCATCAATATGTTATGAATACATTTGATAAAAAAATTAAAAAAATAACAAAAGCTGATTACTTTAAAAGATCTAAAAGTAATTTTAGATGACAAATGTTATTAATTTCAAAAATTAAAAATTAGCAAATGACAAAGTTCATGTTAAATAGTATCTCAACTATAAGGGTTTCTTTCAAAATCTCAAGCTAACTTTGCAAAAGCTGAAGTGCGTAGGAGCAGATTATAACCTCTGTACATCAAGGCTAAAGGAAATCTTTCTTTTCCATCCACAACTTCAAGGTTGTGTAATATCAAATCCAGTAACATTTGAATTGAACACTTGACTAAATTATCCATCCACTAAAACTGCAAGGCAATATAAATGATTGTCTAAGGTCAAAATTGCAATGACTAAAGCAATCCAGCATTAACCCATGTTACATTTTAAGACATTTTTAAAACTTTACTTGCAATTGGCACTATATAACCATTATTGTACCATGGTGACATTAAATACTAATATATACAAGTACATATAATTCCAGTCACAAAGTCCTCAAGGCAGGATCTCTGACGTCAACTGATACAATTACTGTCATGATCCTATCCTGGTTAATACAGTGTTTCCCTAATATATATATACAGTCCTACCCATTTATCTCGACATCCTCGGGACCGAGGAAATATTGTCGAGATAAGCGGATGTCGAGATAAGTGTTTGGGGGGGATGTCTGCACAAAAAAAATGCAAGTTAAATTTTTCAGTAAGGGGTAACCGGTCATCGGTGAGTAGTATTTACACTTTGATAAAAAACAATGTAAATTTTTAGTATGTGGGGACAAAACTAGAGTGAAATACACTTGTATATTGACAAATCACATTTTGGTTACCTTTGTGTAATAAAGTCCACAATAAAATGTTGCATCGGTCAAATCCTGATATGAAAAACATGAGAGATTCAATGTCAGCATTAGCACGTGTTTGTCTAGTTGTTAGTTGCATGCTTCAAGTACATGTACTTAAATCAGCCTAGATATCGGTCAGTCTGTTCCCATGTTATTGAGGGTACCAAGGGGATAGGGCTATTCACAGGGAAATGAAAAACTGTTAACAGTACATGTATTCTCCACAAATACTTTTGTATCCGATGTTATGACGAACATTAAAGCGACTGCACCAACCACTTGTTGCAGCGAAGTTCTCCACACTAAGCTTTTTCGATAATGCTTAATTGAACCGTGAACCGTTTAGATGCTTCCTCCACGTCTTCAAATGTACCAGTCTTGATTCTTCCTTAGGGGAGCGCAGTTACCTTCAATTTAGTCTTTCTTTATAGACTCTGCAGCTTTCATCCTTCCCGGACATGTTAATTTTAAATGAAAAAATTTCACAGACCTCTTTACGAGATGTTCATCCCTTAACTTCATTAACAGCCAGATATTTAGTTTCCAAAGACTGTAAATTTAATTTGCGTTTTACCCTTCTGTCGGTAGCCATCGTAAATGTAAATAAAGTTAAAAACGAAACTTTCACAGCGAAAATCACCGATCACTTTCAAAGGTCTCGGAAACGTGTAATCCGTATTTTCACGCAATTTTTATATATGGGATTCAGAAAATCACGTATACAGGAGTCCTCTGTACGCATCAATTTTCTGGACGGCAAATTTAAGGGCTTGCTAGTCCTGCTTCGACCACCTGTTGATTGTGAAATTGTGTTCATCAATTGATCCATTTCGCTGTGCTGACATATTTACAATCAGAAAATTCAGTGGCTGAAAGACCCACAGATGTACATGCTGTCATTGTAAGTGTACATTTGAAGAACATAACCCACAAGCTGGGCGGCAAGATCAAAGACTTAACTAGCTGCAGAGTGGTGAGAAAACGTGCTGCTATGGGTTTGTTTGTTTTTTTATCCGACCGCGACATTAAAGCCTGGCGGCAAGATCAACTAATTGTTGAACAAAGTATTGGTCTTAATTGGCAGCTTGTCGACATAAACATTTTGAAAACAAAGGATTTGTTCAAGCTGGGACCAAGGGCTTCCGTCGACATATACGTTTTTCTTTTATCTCGACGTCGACATAGGCATGACAATTTGATAGTAATAGTAGACCATGGGACTGGGAATTTGCTTTTTTTGTCGACATAGGCGGCTTGTCGAGATAAGCGATGTCGATATAAACAGGTAGGACTGTATATATATATATATATATATATATATATATATATATATATATATATATACATACATATATATATACACACACGCACAAACTTTGTCATAATTAAAACTTCCTTTTACAAATGTACTCTAAAGCTATCATCAAAACACTTACTACAGAATCTGCATTGTGGCTCACCTTTTTCAGAATTTCTCTATATTTACATCTTCTTATCATAGTTAATAAGGACTTTCTTCCTCTCATGAAATACTTCATGAATAGTCCTGCATTGGGAATAGATAACCACCAGCTTCCAATGTCACGTACAGTAATCACTGAACCATTCACTAATAGCCTACAAAGATTCATATAAACTTTATTCATTATCTTCTATTAACATGAAGGTAGAATGTTTTAACTAAACATATCTTCAAAGGAAATTAATACATCTATCAGTGTCTTAAATGATGCTTCAATAAAAAATGTTATAAGATCTGATGTACAAAAAAATATTTTATACTTTTCTCGTTTGTTTTCCATAAACATACTTCATATTAACCTATATTTATGGTTAAAAAAATTTAAAACAAAAAATTAAAAGATTAACAAATGAGTAAATATACCTTGATGATAAATAAATAATTTTGGTTTACCTTCCTGCAATCTTGAAAATGTGCATTGGGTAATTTTTCTTTAACAAATCATGCACAACTTTGGTTGCTCTGCAATTGTAATGCCAAACCTTTTGCCTGATATTGCATGTGTGTGTGTGTGCATGTGCATGTTAAAATAATAAAATGATAAAACCACTTACGTAATTTCTTCATCTGTGAAATGGTATTCATTAATCAGTACATTTTTATCCACACTCACATTACGACACTTCTCTACAACTGTGTTGAGAAATTTATCTGTAACAGAATCAATCAACTTACTAGTAAACAGAAATAACTAAAACAATAAATTCTTTAATATATTGTTACAATCACATTCCAGCATTTATTCAAAGTGTATAACACTGAAGCATTATTCGTATCACATTCATATTTTTTGACAGTATTTAAGCTTTTAGAGTGGTCTTTCTTTGCATGCTGTATGAAGAATAGATCATCTGCTTTGGTTTCAGATTTTCCTTTCTCATGCAATGCATTTTATTGACTGCTTACCTGGATACTAAACATTCTGCAAAATGTCAAAATAATCTGTCCTTAGAGATCTAAAAGCTACACTCACAAGGTACTCGTGAACGAAAGAATTATAACTGAGACTGGGTAATACATGTTGATAGATTTTATAAATCCCAAATATATTTTTTCACTATGAAGAAAAAATATATTTGGACATAAAGAGATGAGAAAACCAATATCTGAATTTACCTGCTATAGTTTTGGGTATTGAGGCCTCTGCCATATTCCTGGCAACATGTGATCTGTAGTCCTCCTTCAACACTATGCAATATTCATCACTGTCTGCTCCAAGACGAAACAGGTTTATCTCCCCCTGCTGCTGCATATCATTCTGAAATATCAGAATAAAATAGAAATGGACTCAATGAAGGTCATTACAATTCAGCTTGACTGCACCTGTAGCCTAAGTGGTTAGGACATCCACCTTGGATGCGGAATGTCACTTGTTCAAACCCTGAGAGTCATACCAAAGACTTGTAACAAATGGTACTAACAGTTTGATTGGTCTTAAGCATTAAGAGGTTAATGTTAGGACTTGTTGGCCTTGTGTCAGGATAATGTGACTGGGTGGAGCATAAAGCTACATGTCTCAACATCAAAGCAATATGACTGAATTTTTATAAAGCTATGTGAAAAAATCCAAATCACACACAAAATTTAGCATGTGTACAGACCAAAGAACTCTTTAGTTGACTGAGGCCATGTGGTGACCTTTTATTTTTTTCAAGTCTCTCCTTCAGCTGAAAAGAAATACGGTACTTTTACTCTTATTTGCATCACTGTCTCTTCATGTCTCCAATTTTACATGATAAAAAGTTTGTTACCATGACTAAAAAAATCACCCCCAAGAAAGCAAATTTTTTTGTATTTAGAAAATTACATTTTCCTAGATTACCTGATCACAATCTTTAGGAATATAAACCATCTGAATCCAGTCCTACTAAATACATATATCTGACTCTATCCATAATATATAAACAAATGGTATTAACTCTTGCCCATCTTCTCCCTTACTGCCATTAGCTGGCACTAGTTTCAAGGTGAGAGGAACACTGCATTCTACGGAGAATGAGAGGGTATTAAAGTAATGTGATCCGGTAAGTATTGTTGGAGAAATGTAATTTACACAAAAATTGGCTTTCTTGTTTAAATACAATTACCATGATTACATAAATGTTAGAAGAGTAGGTAATAGAGGGAATGGTACATCCTCAGGTACATCCAGGAACACCCCAGGTACATCTGGGTAACCTTAAATATAACTCATGCCGTTGGAATCTGGTCTCTTGCAGATTCTGTGCAAATTATTTTTTATCTAGATTTCATGTTCAGTCACTTATTACATATCAGCATGAAAGGAAAGATTATGAACTTGTTACCCATATAAAATTTAAGTACTTTACAGATTATTTCACAGCCATCAAAGTTTCTCTTTTGCTATCTGTCTAAATAGACCCTGTTTGGATGCAGTGAGTAGTCAATGGGTACCCGACCTTAGTGAAATACCCGGGTATTGAAAATTAATCGCGGGTACCCAATCACAATAAATAAATTGTCGCCAGACTCGCCAACACTATCAAAATATCATATATCGTCAGCAGTACGCTTGTCTCAGTTACAGCTCCAGTCTATATTTAGGAGTAGGACCACCAGTTATGCATCAGCGACCCACAACTAAATCATTACACACGAAACCACTTCAAACAGGTGTGACAGTTATGGCTTTAATTAGAAACCAGATCCCTGCTTAATATAAATAAACAATACATCAGAAAGTCTGTTTGGATTAGTAAAATTCATTAGCATTGTGCAAGAGGACAAACCCCTTATCCCTGAGGCATTATATGCCAAGGTTAAAACATAGTCACTGTTCTACAGGTAATAAAACCTCTTTGTACACAATAACTATTGATTGTGCATGCTAAATGATCCGTACATTGTGTGCTCTTTTAATGAAATCCAGATGGTTACCTTTTATTTCCGACCACACATGTCAAAGAAATCCCACACGTTATATTATTTACAATTATCACCTAGACACCTTCAAATCTTCGCCAGAGCAGCTCATTCTTTCAAGTCGACTTTATAGCTCTGCTAATTTTGAAAATTAGCCATCATACATGTACCGACATTTCTACTCTCGATACTACGTTTTTGTCATAACTATCTTAAGAATTATAATTCCAAAATCATATCACTTCTGCGACTGTGCTCTCTCTCTCTCTCTCTCTCTCTCTCTCTCTCACACACACAGACACAAGACGGTTTTAACACATTACTCTTACTATGTGGTAAAGCTGCTTTACACGCATGCGTGGGTAATTCAAATCTGAGGCCAACAGCCTATGAATACACGTGTTCTGTTCTGACAGGGATTTATACTAAAAAAAGATGAGTGTTCTAAAGGATTTAACGCAGCTGATTATTAGAAGTTGGATTATACTTACCGTCTGGGTACAAATGTTATTCTAAATAAATTTATTAATTAATAGCACGCGGTCCGATCATTTGCAGCTACCACGGTGCGGACGATTCAGACCGAGTAGTGCATTACACAGTTAGTCTCTATCGCCAGACAAAATATTAAAGAAAGGCGGATAACAATTAGTTGGTCTAGGGTTGTACATGTCTTTCATGTTTCTAACGGATACCCGTTAAATGGCGCAACGGGTACCCGGGTAAGTTTTCGTGATTTTTGACAGCCCTAGCAGTGAGTCTTCAACATTTAATTCTAATTGCTGGTTATTGTTTTGCTCTGGACTTGAACAAACAAACCAGTCATAATTAAATGTGACATATCTATATATGAGACATTGGAAATATAGCCCTCAAATTAGATAAAGACTTAAAGAAACTGAGAAACTTTGCATAATTTACTTGCTAAAGAACTAGTCAAGTCCTCAAATCATACATGGGGAACAAACAATGAATGTCTTATTTTTACTGAGATATCAATTACTGTGGCAGGGCATGCTGATAGGTACAATAATTAGCATGGAATTGGGGATGGAAGGGGGGGGGGGTATTTCAAACCATACAGGTTAGCCACCTTGTGTTTGTTAAGTTCTTTTTTATTCTTACTGAGAAATGAGTACATGTTCCTAATATGGATCTTACAAATGAATGTCAATTTAAGGAATGAAATGGCCAACAACTAATAATTATTCATGACTGCTGAAGATTAAAGTAACATTTATTGGGTAAGCATCATTTTGTACTGATTCTGAACCTCTTGTATCATAATGGAAAACATATCAATACTATATATCGATTAGTCATTCTCTATGCATTTCTCCTTAACCGAGTGCCATATTATGTACACCAGGGCAGAGTCTTTTATCCTCAGATAACAAAGTGACATAGTTTACCCTACTTGGTAACTGTTGGATAATTCTGTAAATTGCCAAAACATTGAGAATTAAAAAATTCCTCTGCACACATGTGCACAGAAATTACACTACTTGTTAAAGGAGACTAGAAATGAAATTTTATATTTTATAAATGTAATTCTTTATAAATTCTTAATTCGAATATAATGTTTATTAAAAAAATATTGTGTGCGGTTATTGATTAAATTGCGAAGAATATACGATGATTCCGTAAATTGCCAAGTATTTCCGAGTTTTAATGAGACGACAGAACACGTCTCGTGACGTCATACTAGCCAGTCCTTGTACACAAATAGAAACATGGCAAGCGAGAAAGACCATTGAGAACGGTTTTCATCGGAAGTAATTTTTCACACACACAAAAACCACCCCACAAATAAATCTGCGAGGAGGAAATCATACGTAATAAATTTAAACATTAAGAAGCTTCCTTTCTATGATTCAATTACAGTGTATTGTACATGCATGCTACAGTTAGCGTATTGACAAATCTGTAAGTATATACATGCCTGGTTAAAATAGATTACGTACTGTACTGGTCAGTGCTGAAAGAAATGTTTTAAGCACAGGCCCCAGGCTGGTGACTTAAATAAACTTACTAGCCCTGACTGAAATTCCACAAACCCGAACAATTCATATCTGTTAGCTTTCAAGTCCGAGAAGAAAGAAAGAAAGAAAATCCCAATTTTGGAGGTATTTCCTCCCTATCTCGTAATATCTGATTTTTCACAGAGAACTCCCGATTATTTCAATATGTCTGTCAATTTTCATTTATCAGAAGAAGAAAAACCATATATAAATTTTTATCAAGTGTGCAATCCATAGATGCCACATTCTACTTTATCACTTGTGAATATTGTAGTGAAGAAATAATTAATATCACACGACACTTTTTGTCTTCAGTAAATAGTTTAAGATTAAACATTATTCACGTAAATTTCAGATTGTTTAACTACTACAGACGTACTTCTTGTAAAAAAAAATTGTCACCAATTAGTTTAAAACCCATGAATGATTACAATGAAGGCTGCGTCATTTTCTCTGCAAACAAAATCTCCATTTCTGCCAAAGAAAATCGGCCAGTTAACACCTGACATTCCTCTACCATATATGTAAAGTTTCATTACCATGATTAAATTAAAAGAAGGAATAAAATAAAATATACGACGCAGTATATGTGCCCCTAAAAAACTAATTCAAAATAAATATTTCATTCAGTAAACAGTGTTACATATATTAACACTTAAACTAAAGGAAATAGGGTGAGATAAAAAATGTGGGAAAACAATGGCCACATACATGTACGGTAACTTTTGACTGCAGATTTGAACTCTGAAAATGAAGTCTTTGGCTTCGAAGTTACAACAAAATTGGGCATCATTTATTTGCCAATGAATTTCTGGTGCTTACATACACACTCTGTAGCACATGGTTTCTTTAAATTATGTCAGAGGGCCAGTCCTTTTCACAGGATAAGTGCAATGATAAGGAATAATTGTTAATTTGTTAAACTGCCATTATGTTTGTGTACTTAATTCTAACCTCTAACTATTATGCAGACCAGAATATGAAAAAAGGGTCTTGTCCTGGGAGATAATAAGGCGAATCACAGGGAGAAATGGCGTGTCCCATGGGCGCTTGCACATTGGGGCAAATGGGCTGGGTCAATAGTTGCTTCCCCCAATTTCTATTGTCAGCCAGTTATGTGAAACTTTGATTTAATATCGGATCTCTTTTCTTTTAATCGCTGCTATTGAAATTGCCCAAGGGACAGTTTTATGTCAGTTCCAATCATTACAGATTACCGTTTATAAATTTTACGTGTAATAGGCATAGACTGACAGGTTGTTTTGTTAATTAATTTTTTAATTTTTTTTAAGTTTATTTAAAATTGTTTTTCTCGAAACACGACCGTGTCAAGCATTAAGAATCTTATTATTTTTTTTTAGAAAAGCTTCCATTTGATTAAAGTCAGATCTCAGTTTCACTTAGGACAGTGGTGACTTTATTTAGATTGTGATCTTGAAGAAAAAGAAAACATTTACTCATTTCATCAGCACGATCAGGTGTCGGGCTGTCATTTTTTATTAGCACTTACTCAGCCTTCTGCCTATTTTCGTAACTCGTACGTTTGACACTCTTTACCAGTATTTAAAATATACAATGGTATATCTGGAACGGTTTCAACTTTTAGTCTAGGCTTAGCATTCGTGTACCCTAGAGGTTCTATTTTTTAGGATCCCTCTGGTAATATTCCTTTGAGAAATGTAATGAGCACGGAGTGCTGTATGGTGTTGCACTGAAATCGACTCGCTTGTAATAATCTATCCGTACTTTCTTTATGCCTTTATCATTTAGAAAAGAGAAAAAAATGTTGTCCACAGCCTTTTCTTAATGTGCTATTTACACCTGTAAGCAATACAAAATCGCCAGTCTGGCTGCTGGAGTCGCTACTATGACGTCACATCACGAGAGTAACCGAATAGGTGCGGAAATTTTTGCATACGAGGTCACGGAAATTCAGCTCTTTGAACATATGCCAATATTTAAATACTGGGATTGCGGTCGCATATAATACTTCAGAATAAGGTTTTCTTCATTATTGTTGTTATTATTATTCTATATTTCTATTGGTTTCCGGTCTCCTTTAAATCCACAAGAAAGACAAATTTTTAGCTGCCATTCTCTTTCTTTGCTTGATTCAACATTGTAAATATCAGCAGCAAATAATGTAGTATTTACATTCTACATACATATATGTGTAGTCAACCCCCATGCTGAAAATGGACTTGTCCATGAAATGGAAATGACCGGCAAGCAGGGTAATCATTTACACTAAAAACTACCACTTCATTTGAATAGCGCAGACAATAGCAGTGTTAGGCCCCAACTCACCCCCCAAAATCAGGTTTGAAACTATAAACCATTGAATAAACTAAGTTCTGTGCATTTTCTACCTCATTTTAAGTTTTTCATTTTTTAAACAGACTATAAGATGAAATGATATGAAAATTATCTCTGACCTAAATTCATTGACTCAGAAGGAAATGCAGATAATTGTGGATCAAACCAGTCAAGTCTAATGACAGTTCTAGACCTCACAAGGCCTGTTTATCTGCTGGACTGTAGCCAGCATGTAGAGAAAATTCTTTTCAAGTTAGAACTGTTGACACAATTAAAACTAAAAAAGACTGAAATGAAATACAAGGCAGCTCAAACATGCCATAAGCAGCCTGCCAGATGTAATGACACCAGCAATTTGTAAAATAATTGATAATGCAAATTTTTCTTAAGTAATGCAGTCCTTGTATTAATGTACTAGTAGTCCTCATGTGACCTTGGTGGTAATTTGAGCAAACGACCCCTGGGAAAAATATTTTCTGATTTGGAAATACTATGTGCACTCCAGGAGAAGAATATTGTTGAACTTGATGCTAATTATACAAAGAGATTCTGTGCAAGAGACTCCATTCCATCAATAAAGCGAGCCTTGAGATTTGAAGTTGGGTTAAGTGTGAGTTTCAGTAATTCCTTTCCAGTCTTCTGATGAAAGTACCGACGCTACTGTATTGCTGCATATAAGATACCGAACGACAGAAAACTTAGAACCTATGATGTAACAAAATGTGCAATATGTATGTTTTTGAAAAGTTATTTTTTTTAATATGAAATAAATGTTAAACATTTTCATTTGTTCTTCCTATGGCTTAAGCTGTATACATCTCACCAAATATTTATAAGTTATTTAAATTGTGAGACAGGTGGATGAAAAAAATAATAAGGATGTAAGCATGTATTTAGAGAAAATGAGGTGTTGCCCACTGTGTATGGGATTGCGAATTTCCTGAAATTGTTTATCTTGTATTCTTACATGAGCCCCTGTGTAAAATTTTCATCATGAAAAAAAAACCTGAAAAATTGTCAACTGCTTTCTCGAGTACACATCCATCTATATGTCTTGGTGCTCGGAATAGAGATAGTTTGATAAAAGCTGGCAATTTATATCTTTTTTAAACCACGAGCTGGATAATCAAAAAATTAAAGACTTGTGTTAATCTGCTGAGCTGCCATCCTTTTGTCAGAAAATATTTCAAAATGCTATTGTTACTGAAATTCATGACATGTACATTTTACCTTTAAATGCCCTTCTATTATTGGATCCCAGGCAGGGTTACCATAACTACAACGCTTTGTGAATTCCCACCCAATGAATCAAAAGATGTGGTAACTGATGTACAAGACGTGAATGTATCCATTATGAGTTTTAAAAAGTGCAGGGATAAAACAACTAATGTTTTACATAAAAAATAATAAGTTCAACTTATCTTATCCACAGTTATGGAAATAAAAAGAAGGCTGTAACATACAATATGTTTGTCTACAATAGTCCTGCTGTCAATAAAGCTGTACAGCTGATGCTTGAATATCACGGGAGGAAGGCGATGCTCAAACTTTTCCAATGGAAATAAACTTCTGAGGTACAGCACTGTTGCTTTTGTGTCATTAGGTACATTGCCCAATTCTGAAACAGAAATTTTCACAAGTTTTGGGGTCAATGTCCAACTCTAAGAAAGAGAAATTTGTACATAAAGTTTTGTGTCATTCTTGTTATTGTCCAACTCTACACCAGAGAAATTTGCAGGTTAAGTAGAATATCTTTGAGTAGTCTGAATGCTGTAAAAAAATCTTTCAAAATCTACATAACAGTCAATGGTTTTACTGATGAAACTTTCAGACATGGTTAATACAGGAGTGCAAGAACTTATTTAGCAAATGCATTTCACAAAACTGTGTTCAAACCAAATATAATTTATAAAACTGCAAGTTTGATTAAAGCCATTCAATTACTCAACACAACCAATAATTTATATATACGTAGTTATCATCTGAGGTCGATATTTTTTTTATTCACATGGACGACAAGACCGCACTCCACATTTTATTCATGTACTGTTAAATTCAATGTTATCTAAACAGAGCTTTGCCTCTAATAAGATTTGGTGGATTTGTCTGGTTTCAATGATTGCAATCCAAACCAGTGTTTCATCCCACAAAACTGGTCTGGGTGAAGTAGGAATCTTGTCAGGTGGAAATATCCTCCTTTTGTTCCACAACATTAATCCAAATCATTTGAATGTTTCATAAATCTGATATGGATTTTGAACAGCAAGATATGGTTTTCAGACACAATTATGTTATTTATTTCCAGCACTCCTTGCACGCCTCTCTCAAATACAAATCACTCATTGAATTTCATCATTCTGGAGGTTTATCTGATTTTAGTAACATCAGCATCATTTGGTTGAAACTGATCTAGTGGTTATGTAGAAGAGAGCTATAAATAGAAAATAAAATCATCTTAACCACAGATTTGCATTATGTATAGAGTACCTTTATTATTGCCGTTATCAAATGATCCATTCAAATGTGTGCTGGGTCCATAACATATCCGCTTCTTTTGCTTGTATATGTCTGGGATCAATGTTCTTTTCCTGCTCATTTTCTGGAACAATCAAATTACACTTCTTAAGACATGCCTACTGACAATACCAATCCTACTGTACCACACCAAGATTTAAGACATGCCTACTGACAACAACAATCCCACTTTACTACCAAGATTTAAGACATGCCAACTAACAACAACAATCCCACCTTACTACCAAGATTTAAGACATGCCTACTGACAATATCACCAATCCTACTTTACAACAATCAGAAAGACTAAGGACATGAGTATTGACAATATAAATCATACTTCACTACGTAGTAATTGCAAAGAATCAAAACATACCTACTGACAACACCACCAATTCTACTTTACCACATAGTGATCATAAACAATTATGACATGATTATTGACAAAATCAGCCCTACCTTACTACACAGGGATCACAAACAATTATTAAGGACATTCCAAAAATTAAACCATTCAATTCTGTTTATGATACAACCAAACCCCCACCCCCATAAAACAGAATCATTGCAGATATTATTTTTAAGTTAATACTGGTCAAGAAAGTATGCCTTGAAAAATGTCTCTTTAATAGATAAAACAATTTCAATTATTTTTTTATACTTGTATGAAATAAATAACATTTATAACCAGACGATCACACTGGATGTTGTATTTTGCAACCCTATAATTTGTATATTGATAAAGCCTAGCAATGAACAGAACCATTAAAAAAATTTGTTTTAAGAAAAAGTACATGGACACAGCTGGCATGTATAGCACCATATTCTGTTTATTATTTGGTTTATTTTAAAGCATATACAGTTTTTCTAAGAACTAGTATTTCACACAAGAATGTAAAGAGGGTGCTTGATAAAATGGGACTGAAAGGCTTAACACCTGGAACACAAAGCAAGCAAATACTATTATTTATTTTTAAAGCTGAATGTGCACAAAACATTAATATATGAGAATATGTAATATATTTGCAAATTTCTGCATGAAATAACATGAGGTGATGAATTTGCAAAAGAATGACCAAGACCAATATTAAAAATGGTGGACGGTGCACATGTTTGAATACTTCCTGTATCTTTATATTAAAATATATCATGAACAAAGATGGGGTCATTTTTCAATTCTACACTCTATAATGAAAACATTCCATTTTAGGAAAATTTAATTTCAACTTGCGTATCACTCAAGAATATAGTACTTCATGCAAAACATGCTAGTGGGTGCTTGGTGTAAAGAAATCGAGCCTTCAGAATTACCTGGAACATAGAAAATATCAATTTATTCTTAATGCTGAATGTTCACAAAATATTTCTTTATAACTATATGTAGGAAATATGCAAATTTCATTTTAAAATAAATAGCACATGGAAAGTATTTTCAAAAAAGATTTTACAAATATTAAAAATGGTGGACACTATACATTTTAAAGCTTCCAATGAATTTATTTCAAAATAAATCAGAAAGATCTGATCAATTTATTTTTAATTCTGCACACTCAAATTATTCATAAGCATTCTATTTTCATTAACATTTTTCGAATTCGAAAAAAAAAGTTCATCCCATTACACACCAACCCACCATTTTATATTAACATAATACAACACAGCTATCACATGTGTGATTGGAATGAGTTCTCGTTAATTAAAATTTCTTAATATTCAAAATTAACGCCAGAATTCGTAGTTTTACTTTATGGTGCTAAAACTTTTAACAATGTGGTCTCAAACAAATTCGACGATAAATTTGGTGCTAATAGGACACACTGTACAGTTAATATTTCTCTGAATCATATCGTAAGGTTAACTTAAAAACTTCTGAACAACTGAAACGATATATGAACCATACGAACAAAAGTTCAACATAAAAACTAAATAAATATTGGGAAATAAATGACACCATGTGTGTACCTTCCAGATAGTAGGTCCTTCCTTTTACAAAGTACCTGGTAACATGGTCGCTGCCATACAACACTATCGCAACAAATGATTTTGCCAAAATGGATTGGCTGGTATAGAAAATGCTTTTATTGCTATTGGTCAATTGATGAACTTCAATCTATTCCCGGAACAAACCGACACAACCCAAAATTTCCGGAACAAAAATAACTACAATACCGGAACAAACAAAAAAGATAAGTAGTCGAAAATACTCGCTATTTTATTGTTTCTGACATATATTTTGAGTGGTTTGTGGTAATACTTTATGATTTATTCAGTCTAAGAATCTTTGTATAACGTCATTTAAGCGGCTATTGGACAACTCGGACCAAAGACAATTCGGCCCAAGACAATTCGGCCCAACTTTTACGGAAAATTAGACAATTTGGCCCAACTTTAAAGACAATTCGGCCCAACTCGAAAGACAATTCGGCCCAACCAAAGACAATTCGGCCCAATTTTAAAATACAACTGACAAGTATTTATATTTTGACAATTCTGATATAATATGTTTTAAAATAAAAGTTGGAACATTTTGTGAACAAAATAAATGTTTTCCGAAGTTATAATGGTTAAAAAACCGGAGAAAGAAAGGAGTAATGTAGAGCTGCATAATTAATTATTTTGCGATAATTTGACAAATTTAATTCAGAACATTATTCTGTTTTGCTGTTATATGTTACGAAAAAGACAGATAAATGTGCACAATGAAAGATGCATCTTTACCAAAATTTCTTGTATTTTAAATTTCATTTTATTTGATAATGAGTATTCAAAACACCAGAAACATTTTAAGTTGTCAAATTAATACCATTCTAAATATAACATTTTTCGATTCAAAATATTACCGCGAAATGGCGTCCTCGTGTGTACTTTCCCCTTACATAATTTATATAATTAAGTAACCATACAAGACTTAATAATTTAATTAAACCATTTTTTAAAAAAATAATTTTAATATATTTCAAGTTTAAAACTATTCCCTAACCTTCATTAGTGGTCCACATTCTATAAGGGTTCTCGTTATAAAGTCCGTTATTATTATTAATTCCTTAGGTTCTGGCAACAGTCATAGTTTGTTACTTATTCGCTCAAATTTTGCATTTTTGTTGTCTTTCTCTTACGTCTCAAGTTAAAAACGTCAAATTTCAGAATACTATATTTTTGGGGGCACGCGCAAGAGCCCTACGCCTTATCATCTGAAAACATTTTCCTTTTGTTACTTTTATTGATATGATAAAGTGTCAGCGACATTGCTTTTTGCCTCATTAGTGAATTTGCACAACGATATTCTCAATTTAAGTCGTCTGGTCTAATTATCTATATTGATTTCTCAAATAATAATACTTAACAGATAATATTCTACAGAACACGTTTACATTTTTCTAAAAGTAGCGACACCGTACATGAGATATTATACTAATATATTTGATATTATGCTTCAGATTGTAACACTGCTTAATATATGAGACACTCAATTGCACATATATATTTTTCATTGTTGATTTGTGACACTTTCAGTCTTCATATCTATTTTTATCAGTTCTTCACTCTTTTAACCTAGAGATAAGATAGTTCACGGTGTTCATTTTTAAACTTTTAATTCTTTTTTGAATGATCTGATTATCTGGATCAATTTGAAGTCTAATATGTTTATATTGTTTATTTGTAGACGGCATACAACCAGCGGGATGCTGTATTCAAGTTATGTAGGAAGGTTTTTACTCTGGCCTTTCTTCCAGCCGAGCATATCTCTTCTGTATTTGCAAAATTGAAAAGAAAGGCAAAAACCGACGCGTTAGAAGAATGGATGACCTACATTTTTGACAGGTGGATATCTAGCTCAAATGAAGAAGAAAATAATTGCATGAAAGTGATAAAGTGAAACAATGCAAAATACATCAGCCCATATACATAAGACTCACCCACCAGCTTGAATACACATATATATCTACACACACTCACGCACGCACAAACACATACATACATGCATGCATGCATGCATGCATGCATGCATACATACATACATACATACATACATACATACATACATACATACATACATACATACATACATACATTTTTAGGATCAAAAGGGAAAACTGAGTGAAAGCGATTACATGTACATATTTAATGAACAGTCTCTTGTCGTATGTATCTGATACATACGTTATATTTTTGGACTGACTAAAAAGGCATACACGCTGTAAACTTTCGCGCTAATATTTTGAATCGGAAACTGTTATATTTAGAATGGTATTAATTTGACAACTTAAAATGTTTCTGGTGTTTTGAATACTCATTATCAAATAAAATGAAATTTAAAATACAAGAAATTTTGGTAAAGATGCATCTTTCATTGTGCACATTTATCTGTCTTTTACGTAACATATAACAGCAAAACGGAATAATGTTCTGAATCGCAAAATAACTATTTATGCAGTTTTCAACCAAATTATCTGTATAAATGTATTTGTAATAAATACGTTCAAATACGAGAATATCTCATGTTTTGCTTGATAATTAAGTTTTGGAGACCAAGCGTACAGCTCTACATTACTCCTTTCTTTCTCCGGTTTTTCCTAACCATTATAACTTCGGAAAACATTTATTTTGTTCACAAAATGTTCCAACTTTTATTTTAAAACATATTATATAAGAATTGTCAAAATATAAATACTTGTCAGTTGTATTTTAAAACTGGGCCGAATTGTCTTGGGTTGGGCCGAATTGTCTTTCGAGTTGGGCCGAATTGTCTTTAAAGTTGGGCCGAATTGTCCAATTTTCCGTAAAAGTTGGGCCGAATTGTCTTAGGCCGAAATGTCTTTGGTCCGAATTGTCCATAAGCCCATTTAAGCATATGCAGAGTTCTGGTTCTAACAGAACCACGAAGTTAACGAGACGAAATATGATGCAAATGAAGCGCGTTCTAGCTATATGCAAACGTTAAATGACATTAAAGATTATCAATGATTGTCTGCATAAGCTAAAATAAAGATAGATCCATTTCGTCTTATTTTGTTTGGTTATGGTCAAAGACAGATTCAATTTTTCTTATTTGTTTCGGTTATGGTCATGTATATTGTGTTTTGCATACTAATATTTTCTTAGTGCCCTATGGCAAAGAATTCCAAAAATCATCATCGTCGTTGCCGTCGTTATCATCATCATCATCATCATCATCATCATCATCATCATCATCATCAGTAGTAGTAGTAGTATTAGTAGTAGTACAAATAAGATTGCAGTTATTTATTGCAGCCCATTCCGAAACAGTGTCATTAAGCAATGAGCATAGTGATACAATTCTAATATATGTAATGTATACTATTACCAGTATGAATATTTTTTATATAAATTTTAGCTTTTTTATTTTCTTGCCATTTTTTGTGATAATGTGCTGTTACGAACTGGTAAAATTTTGTTAGTTCTGTGGTAAAAACTAAAACTAGTAATTAACTGTGAAAGGTTGGTCAAGTTCATGTAAGCAGAAATTGTTAAATGTTAAAGAGTTGCTAGAACAATCAGAATAGTCACAACTGTCATTGAAACAACAACACAAAACTTAACGTGATCAGCACCAAAATTGACGTGTTTGAGATGGAACGTTTATTAAATAATGATTGATTGTTCTGAAATGAAAATATCCCATTAAAAATACGTATTTATTCAAAGTACACATGACCGTAAACCTAGATCCAAACGTAACCATTTCAAGTACAAAATCTTTAATCTGATTGAGGAACATAGACGACTGAGAAATATACATCATCGTCAGTTTCAGAACCTGTTTTATGAACTTCAAACCAAAGTATGGAGTCAGATTGATTGATGATTACATGATGAATGATATTTCGAGCGGTTCTTGAAAACTGAACTTTTCGTACATTTGATTGAGCAAAAATAACATTTGATTGATCATCTACGACACACCATCATGTAGTGTAAGAAATAGTCATACAATGTAAGAAATAGCACGTTATTTTTTTTAAGTGTTGACACCCAAAACATTCATATATCAGCGTCGATGTCTTACATGTAGGGTTATGTTAGAAAGAGTGGCAATTGGCTTTTCTTGCCATCATGGAGAAATTAAACTTTGGTTTAAATGCAAAGGGTTTCATCATAATGCCGCTAAAACGTGTCACCGAAAACGAAAGTTCAAGAGAGAAAGGGAGTGTTACAAGTTTGCTGGATTTATCCAAACAAGAACTGTCTCAATCTAATCCGTTGGAACCAACTTGATGTTGAATGGTCCCCGTTATGAAGATGATTCGTCATTCTGACTACAAGCCACATGGATGCAAAAAGAGGAAGATGACTCAAGAGAAATGTTTCAAACTCCGTCGTCTCACATTCCCACGCCGATGGCACCCACTACCTTGTTTGCTCATTCCCCAAAACCCAGAACCGTGTAAAATCTCTCATGTTATTGTTTTTATTTTTACATGTAATTTTAAAGTTTTTCCTAACTTAGCGATATCATTAACTGTAGCTTCGGTATCCTTGAATAATTCAGCCCACTCACTTTATATATATATATATATATATATATATATATATATATATATATATATATATATATAGACACACACACACACAAACACACACACACACACACCTGGATGACCTGTTAGCCAATTTTCGTGTATCGCATTTGTGAAATGTTACTCGTTCGACTACACAATCTATTTTTTAAACTTTTATCGACACTAAATCATCAACGGTGGGATTATCATTTATTGGGTATATCCCATAAATGAACACGGTTACATGATATAATATGGTTTGCCAATAGCAGTCAATATTCCTGGCTATGAATTGTTACTCGTTATTGCAATTTCTTTCATTATGAATGACATGGTCACGTATGTCACGGATAATCCAAGTAGTATTGTCTGTTTTTGCTAGAATATTAAACTTTATTTTGAAAATATATCCTTGATCATCCAGATAATTTATAATCGTTGCTGCTCATTAATCGTTCTTTGTAGCATCGACAGCTTTGGTGTTGCGTTTAATTTTGAATGTTGACCACACATGATATGCAAGATCGTAGCGAAATTCTTGCTTAGCGCCACGAATAATTTCAGTCAGATTAATCGTCGGATCAAACAGATCTTGCTTCGGTAGGTCCACAGGTGCTCGACGCGAGCTTAATGTGAAATAATAAAAAAACAATAATCTTAAGGAAAAAATAATGCAGAGTGTTAAAAATACCTTAGATTACCCCTATGACCCATTTTGATATAGGACCCTTTCTATCATACTATATAAAAAGAGAAGGTTCGTAACTTCCCAATACTTGGTTCCACCCATGACACTCGATTTCATTCTGCTATTTCCGTATTTAAAAGCACGTGACCATTCTCTATGGCTTGTTTCACTCCTGAGATATTTTTCTATTTATCAAGCTATCGTTGACTTTTCTGCGTTGTACCAAACTGAAGTTACGGCTTCCGAAACGTGCGATTTTTGCGAATTTTTCATCTTGGGACAAGTGCGAGCTCATGTGCCAACCAGTGAAAAGAGCTACATGTATTATGAATAACATGATACAAAAAGAATTTGTTAGACATCCAATCATTAATAATTGTGAAGCATCTCGTGATAGTATTATTAGAACTGTCGACTAAACAAAACAGTCTGTACTGTCAATACTACTGATTATCTCATAGTTATTATTATGAAGAAAAAGATGTTTCTTTGTCACAGATTATATTCGAATGTTTTTCTGCGGAGCAATTGAAAAGTGTCTTGTGATCGACCATTTTGATGCTGAAAACTTAAGAATAATTTTCTTAATTTACGAATTAGTTCACATAATCAGGTATCGGCACGTGTTAATACTGGGAATTGTAAAACAATTGCAAGGAGGAATCATTGAATCAGTAAATAGAGACTGGTGAAGAAACTAGTATTTCAATCGATACATGCAGTTGGCAGACATTTAGAAATTACCCGCCTTTGGTACAATGTTAAAAAAATGATTACTAAATCGGTGTTTTCGCAGAAGTATAAACAAACAATAACTTTCCATTATTGTTAAGAGAGATAACTGTTAAGCTAATGTATCTCCGGCAGAGTTAAGCATTTATCCCGCTTGTTAGACATTACTAGCCATTTATTGAATTTATTTGTCATTAGATGCTTCTATCTTTTTTTGAGGTGGAGGGGGGGGGGGGGGAGTCCGGTTTCTTATGTAATTTTTGTTATTTCGGATTTTCCCCCTCAGTCACAAAATTTACAAGATCTAACATTTATATTATCATTATGAAGCTATTATCGTTGAAACCACCAAAATTATTATACATTATAATATTTTCCAAAGTTTCGCCAGTCTAAACAATATCGAGATAGAATAATTATTTATCTTATGAAATTTCAGCATTATTCCAAGGAGATAATCCTGGTGGTTTGTATTTGGTTGAGGACTTCAGTAGCTACCTCGCTTGTTAATGCGAATGATCTCATAAATGAAGTATAGCACGTATGACTAATACAAGGAGGACCTTCGTTATTTATGCCATCGTAATTAATAAATTAACCATCTGTGTGATTCATTAATATCATGGAAGTAACATAATTGTATAATAGATCAAATTAGTATGGTTTCTAACTTTGAGGGTTATCAGATATCATGGAGATAACCGCTAATTATTGCAACTGTTTATTTTGTTTAAAAAAATTATTTCAATATATATTTATTATATAATGAACTCTGCAAATAATGCCGCTATTTCTGCAATTTAAAAATTTGAAAACAACAAGCATTCAAACATCTTATGAACTAAACCCTGAAACAATTTTTTAAGATTTTGAATCATTACAAGAGCGTACATTTGAAAATAGATATACACTAGTACTAATATACAAGTTCATAAAACAAACTCAGCAATCAATGTTCTCTTCGCTAGCCTCACTGAAATCTCTCTCTCTCTCTCTCTCTCTCTCTCTCTCTCTCTCTCTCTCTCTCTCTCTCTCTCTCTCTCGATCTCTCTCTCGATCGATCGATCGATCGATCGATCGAAAAAATGATATTTTTTGTCAACTAGTTTAATGTCGATAGTCGCCGGATTTCCAAAAAGTAACGTTATTAATTTTGATGTTCACGTTTCTACGAAAACTCAAGAACATGTTTACATAAGAAGTATATTCAGATTTAAGATTGATTACTTCATTATTAACTGTTTCGTTGAGGCGTCATCGTTGGTTCTGGTTCTAAAAGAGCAGTAATTTTATTATTAGTCATGCTGAGAGGACCAGTCATTGTATCACCGGACTTTTGTACTCGATTGCGAATATTATCCGATATGTTGACATAAAAATACCGGACTAATTATTCCGTTACTATCAAACACATCTATCCTGTTTTTTGTTACTCCATTGATTCTGACGATAACATCCTCTAATGAAAGATTACTCGTTTATTCGTGCGATATTCTGTCAGTTGTGTTGGTATTTTTAGGGGAAGATCTTCCGGAAATATCTACCATTATACCATAAGACCAATTTAAAACGATAGCGGTCACTCGTGTATTCGCGTACAACTTATGGGTGGTTTGATTCATTCTGATACAGTGTCGAGTACAGCAATTGCTTCATGGCTGCATAATGGCGGGTCAGTTATTGTCTGTGTTAGTAATGTTTAATACCAAATCGGTATGGATTTTTATATGCAACATAAATTCATTTATAGGAGGAAGTCCGTATGCATAAAAAGAAACAGATCCACATGGATCAATTGCGTATGCAACCAAATGAGTAGCTGGACCAGAACTATTGTCAAGATTAATTACACCGGTTTCAACTTCATTCTGCTGGTTAAATAATTGATTGCGCCAAAAAACATGTCTAAAGTGTTTATTCTCATTATTTCAGCAGCATTAATAAAATCAAAAAGTTGACATTCGAAGTATTAACGAAATGTTCCTGAAAGTCTTAGACTCATTCCATTTTTGAAAGCGCCGTACTATGAGTATACTTAGACCCTTTCCCATTTTTTAATCCTTAAATTTCCTATTGCTTTTATCAGTGTCATTCTGTCAGCTGTTCCAACTGCGCCCAACGCAGCGGCTTTTGCAATAACTGAAGCAGCAGGTGCTACTAACGCTGGTATAGCTGCAAGAAGCGGAAATATACCACCTGATTGAGTTTTATCTGAAATAGCATCTACAGAAATATTAATTCGTATCCCGGTCTTGTCTTTCTTAGCACCGTCGAATGTTTTACTTTTACGCTGTGTTCTATCAGTAACAACTTATTTTGACCACTTGTGATCTGGTTGTGTTTTGCGTTATTGTGGTTCAGTTTTATTTTACTTACGTGGTTTGTTGTTTTGTAATCTGACCAAGAATCAGAGTGACATTTTATGACAGTAATAATAACTGCGAGTGATCTAATTGTTATACATGTTTTCTACTGGTGCGTCAATAATTCTCATTCGTTCACCTGCACCTTCAAGTAACATCAATTTATCACTGAGTATGACAGCTATTGCTCCGTAATTAATACCACCACCTGACGTTACGTAAGCCCGAAAATGTATAACGACAGATTGCGTACTAACGAAAATTAATAAATTGGATACAATGTTGTAAAACCTAGTTGTGATAATTGTAAACCAGTATTTATATTTTGATCACGTCCCATAAATGTCATTGACGATAATATACACGTGCTACATAATTTTGATCTAAATTTATTATTATGTCTTTAGATGGTTTTTGATGTTCATTTATTCTTGAAGAGACTTCAGAAACACCGAGTTTGTCAAATATCATGTGACTATGTTCTTAAGAGTTTACTCGTTCAACATTCTGCAAAGCAATGAAAATATGTCAAGTTGCAGAAACGACCGCTGTGATGCTATATGCCATGTGAATACACCATCGACAGCACTTTGAACACTATCTGTGGCTACTGTTAATCATGATTTACCACCTGAATAAATAAAAGAAAGTAACTTTTGTTCTTCAGCGAGCGATGGGTTCATTACCGGTGTCTACAAAGAAAGTTTAAATAATATTTTTTTACCTGCAGCAGCAAAATAGCATTGCTATCATTACCCTTTCTTACAAATACAACTGTATACTTAGATCCGAAAATAACTTTTCTTCCATTTCTACAAAATCCAAATATATGCGAAAGTGGAATCGCACATGAAAATATTCTAAGTAAGCCTTTTAACATTAATTGACGTGATCTCAAACCTTAAATGTAATTTAGATTAACATCAATAATCATGTTTTCCACATCAGCAGCTGCATCACAGGCGTGGTTTTGTAGTCGTCTTAATGGCCTATCTTCACGATGGTAAGTATCCTTAGTAAACATCATTAACATACCAGCTGATCTAGTATAATCATCTGGGTATCTTGCTAGACCCAACATCGTTGTGGCATCGTCAACATTATCCTGAATTGTTTCAATTTCTCTTCCATCAGTCATATATACAGCACATTTGAATAACGCCATGATGCCGTTATTAACAAAACCAACTCGGATAGCAGCTCCATAACCTGCTTTAGCGGCGACGTCTTTCTACTTTAATAAACACTTCAGCTGGTAAGAAATATCAATTTGTATCCGTCCGCGATTTGTCGTTTTCGAGATTTTTATTTTTATACGTGATGTCATGAAAATGGCACGCTTGATCAATCGTATTTATCGGAAATTTACCATGTTTTGGTTGATTTGTTTTCGTCAAGTCTAATATCAAGCCGCCTTCCAGGACACCCAATAATTATATCCAAGATGAAGCTTTTCGATTGGGTACTTAGCCCATGGCGTTCCTGGTCGTTTTCCGAGTGTCTCAGCAACATAACCGCCGGCAATGCTTGCACTGTAGCTCACAAACCTTTTTCTTTTTTTTTATGCCGCATCTCATACACTTGCCTGTCAGCACTCGTTTGTTATTACTCGTCGTTGTTACGCTTAAAACAATTGTACCTGTAACCGTCTTGCATGAAACACAATATAAACTAATCATTAAAAAAAAATACTTTATTTGTACAATATAAACGTGATTCAATTTTCACCAATCGTAGATGACCAACCATGCTATAATGTACTTGAGGAATTTGGAGAATCTGTAGCAGGTTTTGAAAACAAAGATGTTATTGAAAATATTACTGACATCGATGATACGCCTTCCGTCGAGGATCTTAAAGGAGATATAAAAAAAACTTGTAGTTTACAATGATAGCATGCTTGACAAACAAACAAATAAAGCCAAAATATTTTCACGGGCAAACATAAAAACACAGCTGTCGTCTATGTTACACAGTAGTACACTCGAATCCACAAAGTGTTCAAAGATAACTGTAGTTTTATTGGTTATTGTTAACGGTGTAGACACACACGCTGAGAAATATTCATCATACTGGTGTGCCGGTGACATTGATAAAAATAATTTTTTTTAAAAAAAATCTTTGCTCATGCTCAATCAAACCCCGCATAGATTCACCAGAATAAGTTGAAACGATCCATCAACACGTTATCGAATTGGTCTCGATAAAGTCTTTTATGCTGCCAGCTACTAATGAACACGTGAAATTTGTCAATCTAAATTTGTTCCACTGGCATGCACCTTTGAAAAAATACCATCAGAGCTATCTCGGCAATATTAAACTCGTGTGGCTGTATATGGAATCACATCACAATTAATACTTCCAGTTCAGTACCCAATGTAGTTCCAGTCTATTTTTAGAACATTTTTTCCTCTCTCATTTTGGTGGTGATAGAAGAGTTATATTGATGCATATTTGGTAGGGATTTAAAGGTAATTGTTTATTCTTGAGAATAGGAGCAGAGAGAGTGGTTGTCAGTGTGTAATTTGGCGACAGTGCACATGGAGTAATAAGGCCTTGGTAATGATCCGGAAGTGAAATATGTGGTCTGTGTACATGCTGTTATGTTTACAGTGCAGCAGCTCAAAAAAATGCCGGTCAACCCTTGACAAGAATTTCACTGTGAAGTCATCTTTGGGGGTATTTTAGATTTTCATATGATTTGTATTAATTGTCACACTGTGGAAAGGTCAGTGCTGAGAAATATATGTAGAGAACATATAGTAAAATTAATTGTGGTGTATGGCCATATGCAGGTGTAAGTTAGCTATACAAATAAACTTGTGTTTCGAATCCGCACGTATTCCGGAATCCACCAAGGCAGCTAGTAATGTACCCATTGTCAAACAACAACAAAAATTAACGACAAAAAATATGTTGGTTTTTTATTGGTGGTGGAATGCGATATTTTTTTCATGGTGGGGCCATTTCATGGTGGACCTCACAACCTTTCATGCACATGCAGACTAACAATTTAATCTTCCCAACGCGTATCAAATAAATTACCGTTTTGGTTTGTTAGAAGGAAACGTACTCGTGATAGTGACATATTTATGACTTTGTAAAGAAAAAAATTATCGCCGATCTAATTTGATCAATTACTGTATTAATCGTCGGTAATGTATTCCATCTTTGCTTGATAAACGCTATTGTCCATGCCGCCTCTGGTACATAAACCCTGTCAGCAACTTCTTCATTGATGATTTCGTTTGAAAGTATTGCCAGTTCGTCTTCCGCCAATCAGAATTTCTAGTTGATCACCATCAGTGAGGATGTTACTAGGACAAAGTTTATCTTGAATCACCGACTATATTTGTTTTTTAATGATGTCGATCGCTAGTGGCAAGGCTTTACTCTTTTCCTTCGTTTTTTTATTCCTAGATTTTACTCTTGATTTTCTTTTTTTCTGCTTTTTAATGTTGACGATTCATTTCTTGTTTTCTCTATCTATCTATCTATCTATCTATCTATCTATCTATCTATCTATCTATCTATCTATCTATCTATCTATCTATCTGTACGTTGACTCAGTCACTTGACTGTTAAGCAACGGGCGGTGCGTGTGGTCAAACATAAAGTAAAGACGGAAGTGATTGGACAGTCAGAAGAGTAATGATAGGAAAGGCAGAAATAAGTAAAAGAGTGTCAGTGTACAGTTTCATCCCTTCATACTCAGACCAATCTGACTACCATAGCGGCAATGAGATATGGAAACCTCAACCGGCATAGCCCTGAGAATCACTAGGTCTTACTTGTAGATGATTAGTTCATTAGAATGTGATTTTGGAAAGCTCCTGCTTGTGAGATACCAAGTCAGGAGCTTCTGCAATTGTTGATGGCAATTTGTTCCAAGTCGCTATTGTATTTGGGAAGAAGCTGATCGAACTTGAAACAAGTTCTCGTTTCTCGATTTTCTCTTTCAAAATACTTAATCTACCTTCCGGCTAAAGAATTAAAATTTTCAGCATCATTTTTGACCTACTGAGCACAGGAAACAATGTGATACATACGGCATATACATACACACACCAATCATGACGACTTACATTTTTAATATGTTCAGGTTTTATGTGTTTTTTCCTTTTCTTTCCCAACCCAAAATGAAGTATTTGATTATTATATTAAAGTATTACTATAAGAAAGTAAAATGCCAAATCTCAGTATAAAACTAATGAGAATAAAACAATATTATATCAGAGGTAAGCAGAATTGTGTTTTAAACTTTGTTCCGGTAATATCTCCTTTTTGTTTTTCTTTCTTTTTCTTTTTCTGTCTTCTTGTTTCCGATATTTTTGCTTGTTCAATTTGTTCCGTTAATTTGTCTGACCCAACTTCCGCCATCATGTGGAATATCTAGGTAAAATTGCCGCTTTATGTTTACAAGTATGAAATAAGTTTGATATTTAATCAATGTATGAACGAAATTGGGAAGTGATTCGTGAAAACTTAATCAGAACAACTCTTGATTTACCAAGTACATATACATTTTCAAACTATTCGTCTGTTCAGTGACCAAAATGTTAAAGAAACGAAAGCAAATCGATAACACGAATCCAGAAATATTACCATACAAAAAGATCAAATATACTTCGGAGTTTAGTGTCCAACCTATCCAGAGATTTGATGCTGAATTTCCACCTTACAGGCAACCTGTTGAAATTGGTGCATTTTCCCAAGATTCCAGCCGGGCCTTTCAGATTGGAAGAGGGCAGTTGAAGTTTTACATTAAGCCTAACAAATCGAACTCTGTAAACTTCGACTTAAGAAAAGGATATAATGAAATGATAAGAAAGGATGAGACTAAAAAGGAATACATTGATGATATACTGCGATGGATTTTGAAAAATGAAGACAAGTTTGCCCTAAATGAAGTGAAAGTAGAGAGAAAAACAGCTCATAGGTCAAGGGAGTATGTAGTTCTCTTTGATTGCCATTGCATTTTAATTAGTGTTAATTATCACAGAAACTTGGATTCACAGATCAGCCAGAACCTTTATATGCATGTATTAAAATATGAGATAATGATTCACCTAGACCAACAAGTAGGTCTCTACATGGAAAACATTATCAAGTGTGCACTGGATTCAAAATTCTACAAAATTTTAGATTTTGCAAAGAAATGTTTGTTGGTTATGGACATGCAAATTTGTCAGAGAAGTTGATACAGAATAACTTGTGACATTTTTCAATTCTTCACTCAACAGTTAACAACATGAGTTGTTCTGTATCCACTTGAAATGAATGTTTCTTGTTGACAAGTAGGTGCCTAAGGTGGATTTGTTTATTATTATTTTTAATAATAATAATAATAATTTGTTTATTTATTAAGAATACTATACTAAATAAACAGCCACTTTGCATAAAAATTATAATCATAATAATAATAATACATGTAATAATCTTTAGAAGCTCTAAGCTCTTTACAACATCCATAATATGATTCAAAAAACAAAAACAAACACCATGAAATTAGAATAACATACATTAATTAAGTAAAGCAACTTTTCATACCAACAAGAACAGCAATAACAATAATAGTGATGATTATATCTTTTATTTTTCCAGGGTGACACAGCTAACAGCATCTTTTCTTTATGGTCCTACCGCTCTAGTGGCGTAGTAGTTACTAGTTAGAGTGTCTGATGTGGAAGCAGAAGGTCATGGGTTTGATCCCCCGCCTAGTCATACAAAAGACTTACCAAAATGGTACTAACAGCTGCATCACTTGGTGCTCAGCATTAAGAGGTTAGTGTTAGGACTGGTCTGCCTGGCGTCGGCTCTCGGGATAATGTGACTGGGTGGGACATCATGTTACATGTCTGCAGCATGATGCCCCAGCGCTAGACAGCACTATAAACTGCCTCACTGCAGACATCATAGTGATATAACTGAAACATTGTTAAAGCTACATTAAAAATTCTAATCAAACAAACAAACATACTCATTGATGTCAAAACCAACTAATAATAAAATATATATTAATGTAGGTTATATCTAAGGTTAACATAGATATAACACAGCTACCAAGTACTAATGTTATGCTGTCACAATAAAATATAAGTTAATGCAGGTTATGCAAGGTTAACATAGATATAACACAGCTACCAAGTACTAATGTTATGCTGTCATAATAAAATATAAGTTAATGCAGGTTATGCAAGGTTAACATATTGTTATCAGATATAACACAGATACCAAGTACAAATGTTATGAAGTTGTAGGATTGACCATTCAAGTATTTGCAGAGGTAAAATTTCCTTTAAAACAATTAGGTATTTGCTTGATATGTGGCAAACTGTACCGGCCATATATATATATATATATAAACATTAAGATATTAGTACATGTACTGTGATAATAAGTTATTTAAGACCTTGAAAGTAATAAAAGCATTCCTAAAACTTGTATAATCCTTTATGACATGCATCTAAGACTGTTGAACAGAGATGAATCAGAGGTTTCTGAAACGCTTAAACACGCGTATTTGGATTCACATTTTTTTATTTGGGACACAGAAAATTGCTTATACAAGAGTCTTCATAGGCACTAATTTTCTGAACGGCAAATTCGTGGGCTTGCTAATTTGGTTTCAACCACCCATTGAGTGATAAAAAAGTTGATTAATTGATCATTTTAGCCGTGCTGATATTTTTAGAGTCAGAAAATTCTGTGGTTCAAAGATGTACATGTTGTCATTCTAAGAGTACAATGACCTAAAAGCTTTGTGGCAAGTTCACTAGCTGCAGAGTGGTGAGAAAATGTGCTGATATTTACAATGATGGAATTTGGAGACAGAAAGACCTAGCAATGTACTTGTGTATAAGAGTACATCAAATGAACAACTTGAGCTTTCATCACTGTCTTTTTCTCCAAGTGTAGCCAAATCAGTAGCGCATGTGACCTCAACATCAAGACATATTGCTGTTTGCAAATTTGAATAAGTATTTTGGGGTTAAATGGCAAATAAACGAAGATTGAAATGAAATTCAGCAGAGTGCTAGAACAACATTGTACGTTGAACACTATGTGTGATGCCTAACTTAGTGCTTGGAATAAGGCATTTCCTTGGCATTACATAATTCTCAATCTAGTGGACAAACAAGTCTTTATTGTCAGTGCAGTAAAGAGTTTAGAAAATTAAACTCTATGGCAACCACTGTTTCTACTCATCTGGAAATATAGCCATTTCTGGTATGCCCAATTTGCTTCTGGGACTGCAACTTTTGCTGGTAGGATTCCAGTTGTTTCCAAAATAGTAGTCCTGAACTCCTAGTTTTAAAATCCTAGCGAGAATTCTGTGATGTAAACATTAAGATATCATTAGCATTTGAAATTGTCTTGGCAGATCTCTTTTTTAAGTTGTTCTCAGCATGTAAGGCGACTTATAGGATACTCTCCTCATGTAAGATGAATTATATGAAACTGTACACACAGCACAGCATGTAAGATGAATTATATGAAACTGCACACACAGAACAGCATGTAAGATGAATTATATGAAACTGCACACAGAACAGCATGTAAGATGAATTATATGAAACTGCACACAGAACAGCATGTAAGATGAATTATATGAAACTGCACACACAGAACAGCATGTAAGATGAATTATATGAAACTGCACACAGAACAGCATGTAAGATGAATTATATGAAACTGCACACAGAACAGCATGTAAGATGAATTATATGAAACTGCACACACAGCACAGCATGTAAGATGAATTATATGAAACTGCACACACAGCACATCATGTAAGATGAATTATATGAAACTGTACACACAGCACAGCATGTAAGATGAATTATATAAAACTGCACACAGCACAGCATGTAAGATGAATTATATGAAACTGTACACACAGAACAGCATGTGATGAATTATATGAAACTGTACACACAGCACAGCATGTGATGAATTATATAAAACTGCACACACCGCACAGCATGTGATGAATTATATAAAACTGCACACAGCACAGCATGTAAGATGAATTATATAAAACTGCACACACAGAACAGCATGTAAGACAAACTATATGAAACTGCACACACACATCACAGATGTATGTAAATTGTGGAAAAACATCTGTACTGGGCACGTTTAATACCAACTTTTATTTTCTCAGGTACTTTTATAACAAGTGTTTAAAAGATACCTTAAAAATTAGGGACATTTAACATTCTGTTTTATGTATCATTAACTATTAAGTACAGCTGTGAATATCTGACTGCTGCTTATGCTAAAGAGATATGTATTTGACTAAAATTTCTGGTTTTTAGCTATGTTTGTCATACATCCATTCATAGCACTTTGTAAATCTTCAACAAATTTCTTCTCACTAATGCTGACATATTTTATCACTAACATATTGCATGTGTGTGATTTGGATTTTTTATGTAGCTTTAACAATTTTTCAGTCATAATGCTATGATGTCTGAAGTGTGGCAGTTTATAGTAATGTCTAGCACTGGGGCATAATGCCACAGACATGTACCATGATTTCCAACCCAGTCACATTATCCTGACACCAGGCCAACCATGCAGTCCTAACACAAACCTCTTAATGCTGAAGGACAAGGGAGGCAGCTGTTAGTATCACTTTTGTAAGTCTTTGCTATCATATGACTTGGCCAGGGATTGAACCCACGACCTCCTGTATCCAAAGCAGATGCTCTAACCACTAAGGCATCGGAGCAGTCACTAACATATTGCATTATTAATGTATCATTTGCATACATAGAAACTAAATAATTTTTCAAAGACTTTTAGAAAATTGTTCATGTATCATTTGAAAAGACTGAATGGTGTACTGGTCAGGAGTCACTGTTTTCATTTAAGAATGAATCGGAAAGGTTCAACACACTATGACTATATATTAGTTCAATGTTGAATCCACTTTGACTATGCTGTAGTTCACTGTGGAATCCACTATGACTATACTGTAGTTCTATGTGCAATCCATAATGACTATACTGTAGATCAATGTGGAATCCACTTTGGCTATACATTAGTTCAATGTGGAATCCACTATGACTATATTGTAGTTCTATGTGGAATCCACAATGACTATACTGTAGTTCAATGTGGAATCCACTATGGCTATACATTAGTTCAATGTGGAGTCCACATTATAGTTCAATGTGGAATCCACTATGGCTATACATTAGTTCAATGTGGAGTCCACATTATATTGTTCAGTATGGAATCCACTATGACTATACTTTAGTTCTATGTGGAATCCACAATGACTATACTGTAGTTCAATGTGGAATCCACTATGGCTATACATTAGTTCAATGTGGAGTCCACTATGATTATACTGAAGTTCAGTGTGGAATTCACAATGACTATACTGTAGTTAAATGTAGAATCCACAATGAATATAGTGTAATGTAGTTCTATGTGGAATCCACTATGCCTATACTGCAGTTAAATGTGGAATCCACTATGACTAGACTGTAGTTCAGTATGGAATCCACAATGACTATACTAGTTTAATATGGAATCCACTATGACTATACTGAAGTTCAGTGTGGAATCCACTATGACTATACTTTAGTTCTATGTGGAATCCACTATGACTAAACTTAAGTTCAATGTGGAATCCACTATGACTTAACTGTACTTAAACATGAAACCCACTATACTGTAGTTCATTGTACTGTAGTTAAATATGATCATGTTATACTGATACTAATATGATTTGTATTTTCTTAAGGGAACTGAACACTGATTTCATTTGTTGGCGTGGCTTGCTTACCAAATTTCTGTGTACACCCTATGAATCTAAGGAGGGCTGGTTGGTTTCTGTAACCAAGTTCAACAACACTCTTTATCTGTGTGAGTTTGATACAGAGGACAAGAAGAAACAGAGAGAAAGCATTACTCCACGACAAGATGAAATGTGCTGCTGGGGATGGAAATTTGAGCAGTATGTGACAGCAGGTACACATGCGTTTCTATATTGAACTGCTGGGGATGGAAATTTGAGCAGTATGTGACAGCAGGTACACTTGCGTTTCTATATTGAACTGCTGGGGATGGAAATTTGAGCAGTATGTGACAGCAGGTACACTTGCGTTTCTATATTGAACTGCTGGGGATGGAAATTTGAGCAGCATGCGACAGCAGTTACACATGCATTTCTATATTGAACTGCTGGGGATAGAAATTTGAGCAAAATCTGACAGCAGAGTATACATAATAATAATAATAATAATAATTATAAGGACTTTGTATAGTGCCTAATCTTTAGAAGCTCTAAGTGCTTTGCATCTATAATAATATGACTACCAAAAACAAAAACACCATGAAATTGGAAAACTTAAATGCTGAAAATATTTAAGGTAAGAAACATATTAGGTCTTTAAGTTTTTCTAGTCAAAAAAGGTCAATTTTAAGAGCACTCTTGAAATGGATCACTTTTTTTTGTATGTCTAATTTCCATTGTGGGAATAATGAGTATACGATTTTAGACCAGGAGTATAAGTATTTTGCTGGTGTTTAGACATGGGTGAGGCCGGATAGGTATGCTGGGTTGTAGTCTGTCAGTGAAACGTAGAACAGAACAGATTTTGTGTTTGATTCTGGATCAAATGAATAGCCAGTGTAAGGTACAGAGCAGTGGGGAGATGTATTCTCATCGTGGTACTCTAAAGATGATCTGAGCAGCTGTGTTTTGAAGTTTTTGGAGTAGATATTGAGACGAACCAGACAGAATTGAGTTACAATAGTCCAGTCTTGAAAGTACTAATGAACACACAAGTGTTTTAATGGCATCAACTAAAAGATATTTGCAAATGTAGCTGATGCATCTCAGCTCAAGATATGCAGCATTTCATATGTTCATGACATTTTGGTGCAGTGTGAGAGTACTGTCTAGAGTAACACCTAGATTTCATACTGACTGTGTGAATTTAATGTTGGTGTTGCTGATATTTATTGTCAAAGGTAAAAATGTGAATGAGAAAGTCTTTGTGTTGTGATCAGAATGGCCTCAGTTTTATCATCATTCATCTGCAGCTTGTTACATGTCATCCATGATTTCACATCACATTAAAATGCACCTCTCTACTCTTTGGATGGTAGCATCAACTTCAGTTGGGTGGCTAGACTTGTATGTTTGGGTGTCATCAGCATACAATTGGCAACACTGGGTGATGATCTATGACACTTGAGAGGTCTAAGAACATAGATCAACTGGGCTGGAGTGTATTCCATTTGCAGATGCAATTTGTGTGCAGTTGTCTAAATAGGACTTACCACAGTAAGGCTGTATTGTGAATACCAAATACATGCTGAAGACGGTGAAGTAATATATCATGGTCTATTGGGTCAAATACTGCAAACAAATCAAGGAGGGTGAGGACTATCTTTCCGCTATCCAATGCAGAGAGAATGTCATTATATCCTTTCAGAAGAGTAGTTTTAGTACTGTGGCAAGGGTGATATGCAGACTGTACCTTGCTAAAAAGACTGGTCAAATTTGTATGAGATACAAGTTAAGTTAGAACAACTTTTTCTAAGATTTTTTATATGAATAGGAAATTAGAAACTGGGCGGTAGTTCTTTAAATTGTTATGGTCAGGTGTTGGTTTCCTCAGCAGAGACTTTACGTTGGCAGTTTTGAAAAATGTGGGAATTCCTGGGATGAGAGAGATATTAATAACATCAGTTAGGGATGGTAATATTGGGTCTAAGTATTCAAGCAGCAGTGATATTGAAATTGGATCAAGTTCCCATGACTGTGGTGCACTTTTCATCACGATTGTTCATACTAAATCCATAGAGACAAGTTCAAATACTCCTAATGGTTGTCGCTGAAATCCTGTATGGTGAAGACGAGTCAATTGAAATTGTGTTGTCAAGTGGATCTCTAATGGTTTGTACATTGTCACGGAAGAAATTTGCAATTATGTCTGGAAAGTCTACTGGAGAGAAGGTAGATGGAAGTGGTGGACATTTGTTTGTTAGTTATCTTGGCAGTTGGAACTCTCCATGATCTTAATACTGTAGTGGGATAATTTGGCTAAATGGACTATATTTGTGATGTTCTTCTTAGTGGCTTCATAGAATAGTCAGTCTGGTGGAAAGCCAAAGCCTCTCTGCTTTTTGGCAGTCTCTTTTAGCAATACAAAGTTGGTCCCTAACACTGCTATACCACGGAGAACACTTCTGAATTGATACTCTGCACTTGGTGGCTGGGGCATATTTTTCAAGCAATGAACGCATTCAGTTATAGAGTTATTCTGCTGTAGGAGGTAAGAAAGTTGTTAGGTTTGCATGGATATCATGCATTAGTTTGGTTCTTTTTATCATATGGAAGTTCCTCTTAGTAGTAAATAAAGTTGGAGGATTAGGGACATACGTCGAGATGGCATATAATGCAGAGGTGATCTTATGCAAGTTCATGGGATACAAAGGTGGATCGCAGAATATTATCATCAGGTCTATGAAGAATCCAGTCTAAAATGTGACCATGTTTATGGGTGGGTTGGTTAATTGACTGTTTACGGTTGAAAACATGAATGGAATTTAGGAGTTTCTATGTGTATGAGTTTCCAGGACAGTCAAAGTGAAAGTTGAAATCTCCAAGAATAATCAGGTTGCCACCTATAGAATTTTCGTACTCCAGGAGAATCGGAAATTGCTCCAAAAAGAGAGATTTAGTCAGCTTGTTTTTTGTACTAGAAGGAGGGCAGTACAGGCAGAAAAAATGGATTGACCATTGTTCCAGTGAGAGTGTTGTTTGGACTAGTTCAAATGATGTGTGGCAGAAATTGACGGTTGTGTTGTACTTAAGACACTTTATCATTTTACACATGCATTCCCCTATGGAACTGCTGATGACGGAAATTTAAGCAATATATTATGGCAGGTACACATTACACAGGCACTGTTATGTATACATGTATTTGATTTAATTGAATTGTTTGTCTGATGTTTTAATTTGTTCCGTTACATGCTAGTGTAATGTAATATTGTTTATTGGACTCAATGTTTTAAAGAATTAAAGTCGGTTTTGTTAGACCTGACTCTTTTAAATTTCCATTGGTAAGCATCTTATAATAGAAACACTGTATCTAGTTTCTGACCATGATTCAGGACCAGTGACAGTTTTAATAAACAACTTTTTTTTTAAATTCATTCTCAGAATCAGAATTATTAAGTTAAGTCAAGACCATACATGGATTACATGATATTTATCATGTAACAAACTTCAATTTATAGAACGTTGACTCCAATTTGGGCATCTGTTTTGGGTCTTAGCTAGAATTATTACTAATGTTTTGAGAAAGAATAGTCATTTGTGCCTAAACACTTATGTCCAGTTTGTGCTAATTATTTTATTTTCTTAAAATTATTTTGAATTTAAGTGATTCTTTTTCCTGGAAATATTAGTACTCTAAATTAATACTTGGACATGGACGTTTTAATTTATCAAAATTTATACAGAATTCAAAACTAATAATATTTTCTGTGATTGAACAAGAGACTGCTGACATTGCAGCACTTCCAGGTTACAACAGATGTCATTGTCTTCGATTTTGGATTTCATTGGGATTTGAACTTGGTTTCATTCAAAACATTTTGTTAATAGGACTTGTATTTTTAATTCTTGGATTATTTTTATTTGATTTGTAAAACTGGAAGTTGAAATGGCTGCCATGTATAGGTAATTATACTACAGCTCCACTCAATATTGAAAGAATTTGGTGTAAAAACTGGTTTTAAATAGGCTACTATCTAATGTCATAATTTATACTTTGGATTTATGACAGTATTTTGTTAGTGTAAGTGCAACCTCACAATGGCCAAGCTTGTACCATCATCTGTATGTTCATCAAAGATCAAAGCATGATGCATCTCATTCATACCATCCACAACAAGGTTCACAGCTTTCCTCACAGATGATCTAAAAGTGAGAGACATACTCTTCATGTCAAGTCCACCCAGCACAAGGTCCTCATGACTCTTCACGTCAATTCCACCCAGCACAAGGTCCTCATGACTCTTCATGTCAAGTCCACCTAGCAAAAGGTCCTCATGACTCTTCGTGTCAAGTCCACCCATCACAAGGTCCTCATGACTCTTCATGTCAAGTCCACCCAGCACAAGGTCCTCATGTCTCGTCATGTCAAGTCCACCCAGCACAAGGTCCTCATGACTCTTTATGTCAATTCCTCCCAGCACAAGGTCCTCATGTCTCGTCATGTCAAGTCCACCCAGCACAAGGTCCTCATGACTCTTTATGTCAATTCCTCCCAGCTCAAGATCCTCATGGCTCTTCATGTCAATTCCACCCAGCACAAGGTCATCATAACTCGTGAAATGTACTCCCTAAAAAAATCTTGTTCTTCTTTCTGGCTTGCCATCATGTGAATAAACTTTATATAGGTGTCTATCACCCATTGCTCTACCAGAAAGTGCACCAAATTCACTAAAGTTAATAGCATTGACTGCCATTGGTAAGATTGCTTTGTTACTTTTGACAAGTAGGGCCTAGTCTTGTAATAATTCCCAGCAAGTCCAGAAGAAATTGAAAAAAAATGCCAGCAATTCAACTGCTGCATTTATCCTGCTATTTGTTACCCATAAAAAAACAAAATTAAAATTTCCACTGATATTCCATTTTGATACTCATTTTTTTTACCAAATTTGGTATGCTGGAGTTCTTACAAAGGTTATACGGTTATTCTTCAATAATAAATAACATTACAACAGATGGTTTCAGTATTTAGCAGTTATACAAAGAAATGGATTTTATCTTCGATTCCTGGAATTTTAGGGTGTGGGGACTGTTGTAATTCTTTTTCCTCCATAGAAGTCTTGTGAATGAATTTTTGCTAAAAATTCAAAAATTACATTTATTTTCTTGTGTTTAGCTTTTTAATTTGTCTTAAATTTGATAGTGGAACTCTTCCAAGTGGTATTACATTTTACAAATGGTTACAGATAAACATTAACATTTGTTTCAAAACTTTGTGCTATCCAGTAGTAACTTGCAATTAAACTTGAAATGTCTAACTAACCAGTGAATGTAATTATTAAAGATATCCATGCACCAATTTACTTGTTTGTGCCATGCAGATTTGAGTGATTTTAAATGCATTTCAAATGTTTATGATTTCAGACAAACCTGATGGTGTGCCTGATGTCGAAAGCCCAGTTAACAATAATGAAGCATTTGTTACTGTTGTCAGAACTCGTCTAAATAGCCATTCCCTTGGTAAGTTTTATAATTAATATCAGAGGTTCTCGGAAATGCTTAATTATGTGTATTTGGATGCCAATTTTTTTATCTGGGACGCAGAAAATCACCGAAGCAGGAGTCTTCCATACGCATGTTTGTTTTTTTTTTTTTTTTGCTTTTTCTTTTTTTCTTTTGCAAACATGAAAGTTTTGCGGCACAATAAATATGTTTTAATCACTTTGAAAAATGAGGCAATGCTTTTATTTGAATTTGCTGCTGACTTTCTTTGAGCAAAGGTCGTTGGCTTGCTTTGATGATAGTGCATTTGTTATTGAAGGCCTCGCTAAAGGCTCCAGTTGAAGGACCAAACGAATACCTGTTTGTTATTGCTGTGGCAACATCAGATAATTGTAGAACATTGAGATAGATTTGTTTTATTTGTTTAGTATATATCAATGCGTCAAAGGTTATCAGTTTTCTTTGAAGTGTCAGCAAAACTATTTTTTTCTTCCATCTGGTATCTTTTTGAAAATTAACGTCATCTTGTTGACTGTACTCATTTCACTTTTCCGAGGTGTTGGATTTTAATTAGTCAGTTGCATGGTCATTTTGATTATAATAAAGCATTCAGTAATAAGGCCAGATATCAGCATAAGCAGACTATGATATAACAGTGCACTGTTAGTTTGATTTGTCAATATGAAACAAGGATTTGTTTATGTATCAATATATTCCAGTACATTGTTATATCCAAGTTCGCTGCTTCCTGTCATGTTGCCTTTGATTTTCTCAAAAACATGACTATATAAAGTTTTTATCAGCCAAAATTCGTGTCGCCACAAATATTGCCAGATGGCATATTTTGTCACCAAATGGAAAACAAAATCACAATTTGCTACATTGGCGAAGCCCCGTGATCCTGTAATTGATTTCATTTCCAATTGTAGCTGTATAAATATTGCATGCGAACTGGAAACTAAGACCCATTGAGACTTGAACAAAATGCCATTTGCAAATTTGGACAAGTATTTTGGGGTTAAATGAAAAACTGATGAAGATTTAAATGAGATTCAGAACTGTGCTAAAGTTGTTAGAATTGATATTTTAGATGCGACACTATCCAAGTGTAAGAAAGTATGTGATGCCTGGCTTAGTGTTTGGAGTCAAAACTTTCCTTGGATTGACAAAATTGATTATGATGGACAAACAAGAGCTATATGTCAGTGGTGTAAAGAATGTAGAAAATTAAACTCTATGGTAAGAACTGGTTCTTCAAATTTGCAAAGTTCCACATTTTCAGTGTGCAGAACTAAATCAAGACAAAGGGAAGGTCCAGAATAAAACACAAGATCTTAACACAATTGCTGTCAGTCAAAGAAGAGGGACCTAGTGACAAGGAATATGATCCAAAGCCAAGCATCAGAAAACTTTGCGAAATAGACAAAAGTGAACTATATTGTAGTTAAGAATATGATATTTGTACATGATATAAATTTTAATACATAATGTTTAAAAGAATAATAAATAATTGCCAAGAAATAAAACTGATTAAGTTTTGTATTTGTTTATTCCGGGCATTTTAATGGCCATTTAGCCACTTCAGAATGCTTCTGGGAGGGGACTGCAACTTTTGCAGGTGGGACTCCTATTTTTACCAAATTAGGAGTCCTGGACTCCTAGTTTTAAAATCCTAAAAGACCTCTGAATATGTTTACTAGGAATAATTAGTTGGCTTTCCTGCATGTTGTAAGAAATATTTACGTGTAAGCAGATGTGCTTTTTAAATTCTATTTTTACATTGGAATTATTTTTTTTCCTGAATTTGCTTGATATTTGTTCATACTTTAGAATATTCTTTGTTTAAAGCAAAATTCTGTTTTATTTTGCCTGAAATGATTATATGAAAGAGTGTAAAATCTCATCATTATTCAAACAGTCAGTCAAAAACTTTAAACCTTGAGTAAAAATTCAGGCGATCACTCAAAATATACTGCACTATTGTGTAGTTGTCACCCATCATTATTTGTATCCAGTATTGTTTATTTGATGAACATTTCCTTTTGTATAACATTCTTCTATTTGTTAAAACCATAAAGAAAGGAATGATTTTTGGAGACCGAATGTTAAACGTGTTAATTACTATCCTGTATTTTAAGTAGTGTAGTTTGTATTCTTTATGCATGAAGCTAGGAGCCTTTGAAGTTACAGTCTGCAATTCACAAGAACAGGATTCACATAAAATCATCTTAGAAATCACATTTTTGATCTCGCATGTTTGGGTATGCAAGAGAGAGAGTGTGTGTGTGTGTGTATATTTGTGCAGATTTACTATTTTTTACAAATATATCAGCACTTATAATGTAGCAATCTCAAACCCAGTTCACTTATAATCGAGTTAACATCATACCCAGTTAACTTATAATCCAGTAACATCATACCCAGTTTACTTATAATCGAGTTAACATCATACCCAGTTAACTTATAATCCAGTAACATCATACCCAGTTTACTTATAATCCAGTAACATCATACCCAGGTCAGTTATAATCCAGTAACATCATACCCAGGTCAGTTATAATCCAGTAACATCATACCCAGGTCAGTTATAATCCAGTAACATCATACCCAGGTCAGTTATAATCCAGTAACATCATACCCAGGTCAGTTATAATCCAGTAACCACATACCCAGTTCAGTTATAGACCATTCTTAGAATATATTCATGTATTCATGTGACCCTGGCTCAACGTATCCAAAATGAGGCTAAGATAGGCACCAGTTTTGTTTTACCTCGCAACCAGGACTGCTACAGTTGATACCGGCAACAGAAAAAATCGTGACAGTTATAATTGTTTTCCATTGTGCATTGGGAATGCTAGAATTCACATAGATTTAAGCTTCCACCATATTCCATAAGTGAAAAAGATGGAGCTTCGTAAAAAAAAAATGGATCGATGCAATATGTCGTGATGTGGGGCCGAATTTTAAGGTAAGAAACTGGACTGTTGGTGTGTTTGTATTTTCTTGTAACTGAATGATGTAAGAAAGAGAAATCCAAACGCAAAATAGAATGTATGTGTGTGTGTTTTATAATGAAAGTTTCTACAAATGATACCCCTAGTTCCATTCCATATAACGGGGTCATCGAAAGCTGGGCATACTTCCACACAGCACATTTATATAAGAAATGATGAATTCACGTATGAGTAGTAAGTACAAAACAAGTGAACTTTTTTACCTAGTTACTTTTTTTAAAAAAATGAATGAGATGGCACTGATATATAATCAAACCATAAAATCATAACTTTTGTTTTACACATTTATTTCATCGTGTGTATGAGAAAGAGTGTGTATGAGAGAGAAAGCATACAATCAGTGGAAAGCAGCCTCTGTTAAAACTCTTGTATAATTTTAAATTATATAGTGAAGCTGGTAACTTTGCTAGTTATATTTTGTGTCTCCATTATAGTTACAAATGTTGATGAAAAGCTACACTATTATTTTATCTTTTTCAGATCCTGTGAGTTGCATATAGCATGCAAAAGTAAAATTACATATCTGGAGGAGAGACTGAGGAAAGCAGAAACAGAATTGGAAGAGAAGGAAAGACAACTGCAAGATTTGAATTAAAAAAAATGAACATGTAGAAATTTGGATTGAACAGATTTATAGATGACAATGAAATGATAGAATTTTACACTTGTTTTCCCATATACGAGTTTTTTTTATAACCTTCTTCAATAGCATCAAACCTACTGCCATTAGAATGAAGAGCTTATATTACAGCATGAGAATGACATAAACATCAAGGGACGACAAAATGCAATGGACCCACTGGATGAACTTTTCATGTTTTTGTGTAGATTGAGATGTGGATTTCCGATTGAAGATCTGTCTGTTTAATTTAATATTCACAGGTCTTCTGTAAGCTGGAAAATAATCATGTGGATTAATTATTTGTATTTCTTACTGGGAAGTATAAATATTTGGCCTAGTCATTAGCAGGTTCAATCAAATATGCCTCTTTGAGTTTCAACTGTCCTACTCAGGAACCAAACTTATTATTGACTGAGCATAACTATTTAAAGAAAGACCTTCATTTCCAGTGCTTGCATCATAGACTTTTTCAAACTACAAACTCACAACACCTGGAAAGGTTTGGTAGGGATAGCCGTACATTGTGCAGTCACATTTGTGTCTTCCTTTTACTCGGGATGCATGAGTGATGTGGAGATCACAAGTTGTTGATGCTTATAGATTTATTAGAACCAGGGGACCAAATTGTGGCAGATAAAGGTTTTGTTTTACACAAAGATTTCGTAGGTACTGGTGTTTCCATTGCAACATCACACTTTCTGTGTAGTGGTGGACAGTTCACAGCTTCCCAGGTGGAGGACAATCAGAACATTGCAAGCCTGAGGATACATGTGGAAAGACACATTAAGAGAGTGAAAGAATACAAGTTATTACAGTCTATGGTGCCTTTGACAATTTCTGGGTCAATAAATCAACTGACTTTGTTCAAATGACCACTAATAAAACAAAAGAAATGACATTTTGTGACATGCAAGTATCATGTAGAACTTGTGATTGAAAACAAAGATACTGAGACATTATGAAAGTACCACATATTGTTTATTTTATTGACATTTCAATAGTTTATTTTTAGACCTTAAAATCATGTCACATTTCATTGGCATCTTGTCATGCAGATACCTTTTAGATGTGTGAATCTAGTTGTATTTTATTGACATTTCAGTAATGTACAAATTTTTTTAAACACCTTCAGTAAAATCTGCCATATTTCATTGACATCTTGATTTTCATGCAAATACCTTTGGTAAGATGTGATATATATATTCAAAGAGTTCATGTGAAAATGATACACAATTCTATAATGCATCTATGGATGACTGTTCTTGCCATTATACGTATATAGTAAGTAAAACCAACTAAGCTGAATTTAAAATTGACAATTTATGTAAGTAGATTTTGAAAGCAGTGCAACAAAGTTCACATTGGCAAATGACTTGCAGCCATTTTGCTTACAACTAAATATATAGCTTGGAGTTGTCAGAATGGTTTTATAATGAAAAGGCATAGAAAATTCATTTTAATATATCTTACAAAACATTCATGTGCATAAATGCAAACAGAAAAACTTACTAATTAAGGTATAATATATAATAGAAAAGATCAAGCTTGTCCTTGACAGCTTGCCAAAATTCCCTGTCAAACAAAATAGTCTCAACATGAAAGTCATTGTCCAACCACACACAAAAATCACACAATTCCAGTCCTGTAATTGCCAACTGCATTTGAACCTGGTAGTAGTAGTTGTGGTTTGTCTTCAGTTTCAAGGCATCATTAGAGACAGCAAGGTACTTCAGAGATAGTAAAGTGTCTGCATCTGGACATTTGATCTCCAACAAAGCATAAGGAGGGGGGAGTCCTGTTGGTGTTGCAGATTTTACGATCAGGAGTTGCAGCAATTGACATTGTCATTCATTCTCCATAGAAGAAATTATATTTTTTGTAAAGAAAACAAACCAAAATCATACATCACAATAATTTAAAAAAGGTGGTTTTGTTTCTTCTTCAAATAAAATGTTCTTACACATTGGGGTGTCACTTATGCAATACAAATTATTTTCCTTGATTTCTTAAGGTTTTAAAAACTTTGTTGTTGAAATTTCTTTTAAGAAAGATACAAATCTGATCAGGTTTTTATTTTTCTTCTTTCCTTTGCAGCATACTCATTTTGTATCCAAAAAGCAATCCTAATTTAGGAAAATACACAGCTGGAAATTTTATTTGAAAAAAATATGAAAAGGCAGTTTGTGTCACTTTGCACGGTTTGTAAATATTTTATTCTGACCATGTGTTTTGACCACAGTATTGATTGCTCATAGCTGTACATTTAAACCATACCAAATAAGAAACAAAATTCATGCTTTAAATAGTTTCATTTCTCTATCGTTAACTTGTATTTTGTGTGCTGTAGAGAATGGACATATCCCTCACTGTAATACTTGAATCCTTTTGTCATCTGTTCATTCCCTGAACTGCTGGAGACACTCGTGATGAAATTCTCAACAAATGCAAAGAAATTTCAGGCAAACAGCTCAGATCGTTACTCGATGTACAGTTGAACGCCATATTTGTTTACCAATCTGCCTATCTTAGCCTCGTTTTTGCAAGTTCACTTATAACCCAGTAGCCACATAACCAAGTCAATTATAAACTAGCAATCTCAAACTCTTTTGACTTATAATCCAGTAACCACATAACCAATTCACTTATAATATAGCAATCTCAAACCCAATTCACTTATAATCAAGTTTTTTCATACCCCAGTTCACTTTATGTTGGGAATATGATATGGTAGCATACATCCCTTTCTTCAAGTACTGCCCATTACCTGATCTTATCCCTGGGGTAGCAGTACTACCCTTGCCTGATAAAATCCCCAGTGGTAGCAGTGTTATTCTTGCCCTTGCTTGATCATATCCCCTGGGGTAGATGTATTACCCTTGTCTGACCATAAACCCCGGGGTAGCAGTACTACCCTTGCCTGATTAAATCTCCTATGGCATCAGCACTACCCTTGCCTAATCATATCCCTTGGGGTACCAGCACTACCCTTGCCTGATAAAATCCCCTGGGGTAGCAGTGCTACCCTTGCCTGATCATATCCCCTGGGATAGCAGTACTACCCTTGCCTGATAATATCCCTGGGGTAGAAGTACTACCCTTGCCTGGTTATATACCCTGGGGTAGCATTACTACCCTTGGCTGATAATATCCCTATGGTAGAAGTACTACCCTTGCCTGGTTATATCCCCGATGTAGAATTACTACCCTTGGCTGATCATAGACCCTGACATAGCAGAAAAATGTTGTAACTTGCATCCATTTATTCCAATAATACCCATGACCATGGTGGTGTAAAACCCAAGCCACTGGTCATACTCCCTGGAGGAGAAATAAAATGATATAACATACATGTGTTTGTTCCAGTACTACACATGACCATGGTCCAGTACTACTCATGCCCTTGGTAATATCTCCTGGAGGAAAAATACTACCCATGTCTCTGGTCATTTTCCGTAGAGGAGCAGTATCGGCCATACTCATGATTCGGTAGTATCATGTCTTCATCATATCCCCCTTGAGGAGCAGTAAAATAATGTACCGGTATGTCCATTTTTTTCCCCAATATTACCCATGTCATTGGTATATACCCTGGATTAGCTGCAATACTCAGGGACCTGGTCCAGTACTAACTATACCTGTGGTCCAGTACTAACTATGTCCATGGTCCATTAACTACACATGTCATTAGTGAATGCCCTTTGGAGTAGCAATAAAAAAGTTGATATGGGACACTCTGATTGAATTTATTTGCAACACTTGTGTTTCAAAATACTTTGCCAAAATATAATCATTTCATTCCATGTATCCTAATCAACAGTTTGTATCAAGTTGTGTGGTTCTTAAATAATTAGTTCTTGTTTGTTTCAGTGTTTGCTGGAGAAGTTGATGCTGTTGACCCATCACTCACAACCAGAAATAAGTATGTTGAGTTTAAGACATCCAGAGAGATAGACAACCCAAGACAAGATAACAATATGAAAAGGTGGTGACACTATAGAGGGTTTTAGAATGAAACACTAAATACTGTAATGAACAAAATTGAGTCACAGGTACATGCACATGTGAATCAGGAAATGGGATCTTCAATTATTATGGAATGTAGTGTTATCCATTTCCATCAGAATTGTCATCCTTTACACTTTGGTTAGGCTTACAGTATAGGTCAGTTTCAGGCATAATTGTGTGGCATGCATATTCTATGAACACCTTTTGGTTTTTATTTCAGAAAGGACAGTGGTAAGTAAGTCATTGTTAACTCATGTGTGTTTGTATTGATAATCCCCTAGCAAGGCAGCTGTTTGTACCATTTTTATGAGTTTTGGGTATGACTCTGCTGGAGTTTGAACCCATGACCTCCTGCATCCGAGGCAGATGCTCTAATTACTAGGCCACTCAAGTGGCATCTGAAGACTTAACTTCATGCAAAATAATGTAACCTATCTGGTGTTCCAACACTAACAGACACAACTAGTTTTAGATGTAGTCAGTATGGTCAGCGTACATTAAACACTTATTCAGGTACCTTGACTGTCAATTATCATACAGTAATATGGTTTTTTATTTTTACATTTTTCTTCCATGCCCCCAGTCATAGTTCCTGAAGGAACAAAACAATTAATGTAGTTTAAATCTCTTTCTGCCAGTACCATGCCCCTGGTCAAACCATCTTGAGCAGTACTAACCATTCTCCTGGTCATAGTCCCTAGAGGAATAAAAAAAAAATGTACATAATATATATCTTTTTCATCAGTACTACCCATGATCTTGGTCATACCCACTCAAAGAGTAGTACTACCCATGATCCTGGTCATACCCACTCAAGGAGTAGTACTACCCATGATCCTGGTCATACCCACTCAAGGAGTGGTACTACCCATGATCCTGGTCATACCCACTCAAGGAGTATTACTACCCATGATCCTGGTCATACCCACTCAAGGAGTAGTACTACCCATGATCCTGGTCATACCCACTCAAGGAGTAGTGCTACCCATGATCCTGGTCATACCCACTCAAGGAGTAGTACTACCCATGATTCTGGTCATACCCACTCAAGGAGTAGTACTATTCATACCTCTTGTATTAGTTTATGCACATATTCTCTGCTATCTCCAAAAATTAAGTTCATAAAAAGGTACTTAAAGATTTCTTAGTTCATGGATTGCTTGGTAAAATCTGTCATAAAAGAGACCTAATTTACTTTAGTACTTATTCATTGCATGTAGTGCTTAATGCCACTTATGTTCTTATTTATCTCTGTATTTTACATAGATTTTGTCTTGTTTATCTTTTTCATCAATTTTTGGGGTATGTTATTTTGTTTTCTTTGATTCACATGCATTGATTAACTGGTCTGCTTAATGGCTGAATACTCATTCCAAATCACTGTGGGTTAATAAAGTGCATTTCCTGACAAATTCATTTTTGTTTTAAAAAAATGACATTTTTTTAAGATGCTTAACTACTGAGAGAATGTTAATAGCTGATTGCAACAATCTTTCTTGTGTACATCAAAACATTATGTATTACATCACTGCTTTATGGTGTTGTTGAGTAGTCTGGTTCCCTGATTGCTTTGCTCACTTCTATGGAGGAATGCAGCATTAGGATCATAGAAAACAAGGAACCAGACAATCAACTGGTTCAAATTCACAAACAAGACAAGGTTCCTTTTATTAAATAATGAACGGAATATTTAGTTCATGTAACAGCTTTCAATGTCGGAAATCATTTTTATATTGTTATCTTACTCAAATTTTTATGCCATGATCTCATTTCAAGTAACAGTGAAACTTCTCAGCCATGATGAAATCGCTGAGTGCCACTTTAGAAATTAAAGGTTAACTATAAGCTCTGAAACTAGCTTTTCATTAATAAAACATATCTTTGAAACAAAATTGTATTTTTATCAAGTATTCATTTCACTTGGCTGTCATTTTTTCTTTGATCATGTTTGTGAATGAGTATGCTAACTCAAGGTTTAATTATATTACATCCACAAAAGAATTATAACTGTTCAATTGATCACTTGAAGAAATTAGTTGACATGTCACTACAGGGGATGCTAATCTTACATAGGTTGAATTTGCATGCCTTTTAGCTTCTTATTTATTCCATCCCCTTTATTTGATACAAAAGATGCAATTAACATGGTAATACAAGGAGGACAGCTTTTAATTAATTGCAAGAATACAACAAATGTGTGTGCAAATCAAGTATCAAAACACCAAATAACTTATTTATTTGATATTTATTTATAAAATTGCTGCCTTAAGTTGGCGACAGTGACATTTTCATTTACTGAATTTTTGTCGCATACTGTTATTTACAATGTACCAGGAATGTTGTTTGGATAGAAATTTTAACAAAATGCAAGACTTTTTATTAAATGTTGATAATTTCATAACATTGATTCACCTTTCCAGGTCAAATGAAACAGTTTTTGACAGTAAACTAGCAATTTATCAGACACATTACATCAAAGTAGCACATGTATGTGGGCATTCTCCCCACTGTTTCAAATGCAAACAACTTCACCTTACATACGTCTCTCGCTCTCGCTCTCTCTCTCTCTCTCTCTCTCTCAAAAGTACATATTAACTAGTGATCACCCTCATAAAGAGACAAATAATCAGTGGCTTTATTAAGCACATAACTGTCATGTGACTAAAATAATGACATAACTATCATGACTGTATTATGCAAATAAATGTCATGTGACTATTAAGAAAATAACAGTCATGTGACTATTAGGTTCATAATTGTCATGTGACTATTAAGCCCATGACTGTCATGTGACTATATTTAGCACATAATTATCATATTTTTTATTTAACCATAATATATTCACATAACTATCTTACATTCATATCATTATCATATTCACATACCATCATATATTCACATACCATCAAATTTTCACAATAGCATCATATTCACAAGCCATCATAATTTCACATGACCATCATTTATATTCACACAACCATCATTTATTCACATACCATCATGTATTCACATAGCCATCATAATTTAACATAACCAGTATGTATTCACATAACCGTCATGTATTCACATAACCGTCATGTACACATAACCGTCATGTATTCACATAACCGTCATGTATTCACATACCCCTCATACTTTCACATAACTGTCGCATATTTGTTACAGTATTATCATAATATAGGCTAAAATGCAGAATTAAGATCTGTCATAAATCCATTTTGCTCTTGTGCTTAAAGTTGTAATTTCATTCCACTGTTGGTCTTGTCATGCTGGCTGTGTCAGCTTGTCCTTTTCATAATAATTGGTGAATTTGTCAGACATTAATATGAATTTTGTTTTATGACAGCAATCCATGCTAATTAATTGCTTTAAAACCTGAAAATGGCTTGGGTGAATAGAGAAAATGGTTACACCTTTTCTACAGTTTTAATCCAAACCAGCTGTTTTAAAATCAAATATGGAAGTTTATTTACAAGTACAAAATATGTTTCATGATTGTAATACTAAATTAATTGGCCCCTCAAAATTTATATGGTGTCAAACAATTTAGGTTATCAAGTAAGGTTTGAGCACTTTATCAGTCAAGCAGAAATATTCACACTTGATGTGGCTTTTCAACATTAGTAAATGAACATAAATATTATATTTAACTAAACATGTCAGTACTTACATCAAACCATACTACCATTACTTACATCAAAACAATACCATTACTTACATCAAAAGATAATACCATTACTTACATCAAAACATACTACCATTACTTACATCAAAACATACTACCATTACTTACATCAAAACATAATACCATTACTTACATCAAAACATACTACCATTGCAGAGGTTTTGCTAATATTTTTAAAAGTTATAGTCTTATGATTTATTTATTTCATTTTTAACCATTCAGTTAAGAGCTATAATACCTTTGTAATGAATTCATTGTAGCAGTCAGGTAAATTATTTGTCTCAGGAGCCTTGTGTGAATGTGGTCTTTGTTCTCATCTTTAATTCTAGTAAGTGATAATCATTTTTTGTATTTGAATGTCATTGTTAAAGGGTCGTATTTGTTGCTTTTTATGTTACAATGATTACAGCCCCTCACATCAAGCTGCCATCTCTTCACCATAGTAAGCGAGTTACCAACTTTGTTTAATCCATTTAGTCAGTGAATTAACTCTTGTCTGTTGTCTCTATATAACTTTATTCAGTTTCAGGATGAATTAATTATATCATTGGTACATACATGTTTTTCATTTTTGCCCAAAGCATGATTAAAACCGACACAGTCACTATTATGACTGATCACATAAATATTAATATCTTGATAACAGTAGCAGACTGTCATATCACACATCATTGTATGTGATTATTTTTCATAAAAGATTTATCTTACAACAAAAGATTTGTTGTAAACTTGGCTACTGATTAAAGGCTGGCATGATTTGTCTTTTCAGACCACATAAAGCACTGCAAATGTTAATGTCCGAAAAAATAATAACATCTACAGTGTTAGTGAGTGTAATCATACGATATAGGCATGTCCAATTGGTTTTCACACATTGGAAAACATTATAACTGTGGGCAGACTATATCATATTGGAAAAATTTTCATATGGGCAAAATTTATCAAGCTTGAGAGATCAGATAATCTGTTCTTACTTAACATTTATTTTTTTCACAATTTCAGATTCAAGTTGATAAAATGGTGGGCACAAAGTTTTTTGGTTGGGATACCAAAGATTGTGTGTGGCTTCAGAGATGATGATGGGGTTGTTCATAGACTTGAGACTTATGACACTTTAAAGATTCCAAATTTAGTGAAGGTAATTCATTAGCCTGACTAAAGATAGAATGATTTGTATGAATTTAATGCTTTAAAATAAAAGTATGAAAGTAGTATGTATACTCTTGTCATTTTTATATAAATATTGGCAAACTTAAACTGAGGCATTGAAAACTTTTGTTTGTGTTAATGTCATTTATGAAGCAAAGTAAAGGCTTTTATAGCCTGTTTTCTAAAACTGATAGATCATAATGAAACTTTGTAGATTACTAAGGAAACATGGAAACTTTGTATGCAGATTACTAAGGAAACATGGAAACTTTGTATGCAGATTACTAAGGAAACATGGAAACTTTGTATGCAGATTACTAAAAAAAGATGAAAACCTTGTATGTAGATTACAAAGGCGATATGGAAACTTTGAATGCAGATTACCAAGAAAAGATGGAAACTTTTTCATGTAGATTACAAAGGGAACATAAAAACTCTGAAATTGAAGACAAGTAAGTGGATATGGAAAATTTATGTGTAGATTACTAAGGGGACATGGAAATTTGTGGATTACTAAGGGGATATAGAAACTTTGAATGCAGATTACTAAGAAACCTCAGAAGCCTTGTATGTAGTATACAAATGGGAAAACTTTGTAAAGTTGATTACAAAGGAGGCATGTAAACTTTGTTTATTACTGAGGTGATATGGAAACTTTGTAGATTGCTAAGGGGACATGGAAACTTTGTAAACAGATTACTAAGAGAGCATGGAAACTTTGCATACAGATTACTAGGAGAACCTGGTACCTTGTATGTAGAATACTAAGAGGACATGTTTATCTTGTATGTAGATTGGACTTGATGGAACTATTTAGGACTTAAAGATTTCATTCACAATACTGTTGGGTTTTTTGGGGGGGGGGGGGGCATCTCCCCAGAATGGCCCAGTGGTCTAAAGTGCTCACCATTACAGATCACTGCCATCTCACGTCTGTCTGCGTGGGGTCGATTCTCAGATTCTGCCAATGTGCGTATGTGAGAAAACTTGCTGGTAACTTCTCGTGGGTCGGTGGTTCTTTCCCGGGGTTTTCTCAGATTCTTCCTCCACCATGAATACTGGCTGCCATGTATAGCCTATCATGTGCTGAAAAATGGCATTAAATCCTACAACAACAATAACTAATGGGACTTGGAAACTTTGTAGGTACATTACTAATGGGATGTAGAAATTTGTATGCACATTACTAAGGGGACATGGAGACATTGTAGATACATTACTAATGGGGTGTGGAAATTTGTATGCACATTACTAAAGGGACATTGAAACTTTCTAGATACATTACAAAGGGGACATGGAAACGTTGTAGGTACATTACTAATGGGATGTGGAAATTTGTATGCACATTACTTAAGGGACATGGAAACTTTTAGGTACTAATGGGACATGGAAACTTTATAGGTACATTACTAATGGGATGTGGAAATTGGTATGCACATTACTAAGGATACATGGAAACTTTGTAGGTACATTACTAAAGGGACATGGAAACTTTGTAGGTACATTACTGAAGGGACATGGAAACGTTGTAGGTACATTACTAAGGGGACATGGAAACCTTTAATACTGGTCACTTCTAATTCTAGATTTTTTTTCTTGCTGCCTTTAGAATATTTCTAATCCTTGGAATCCAGCAGTATGTTTCAACTTCCTGGATCAGCTGTTGTCTTTCATCAAGAAATCTGTGATAGAAGATAATCCTAGGTAGGTGGAATCATTGGCCTTCAGCTTTATACTATAAATCACACACATACACACACTCATTTCAGCTTGACATTTGTCATAGAATCATACTATGACATCCTAACAAAATAAATGTAGCTTAATCAACACTATACCAAAGAGAGAATGTGCATGATTTCAGTAGAGTTAGAGATAATTGATGAGAAAGAGAGAGAAAAAATTTGCTGTTATTCATTAGTTAAATTTGCATTTTTATAGTAGTAATAAATTTATAGATATTTATTGATAAAGTGATAAAGCTAGTGATAAGTGATAAAGCTATCCCATTCGCAACTATGATATGCAATGTATTTTTCCAGTTTTTTCTTAATTTTCTGTAACATTTTGAAAAGGTATATATTAAGTTATCATATAAAGGATAAAATCTATTCTGTTAATTGAACATCAGATATTGAGATGTGCTGTTAGGAAATTACAGATTTGTTCATACAAACTATATTGAGCTTATGTACTGTGACCCTTGACTATCTTTGATCGTGCCAACTATTAATTTCTTTGGCTTTTTCAATAGGGCACTTGACCACTTTGTTATACCAATATGCATTACTTGAAGTAATTTACTGGCTGTCATACCAAAGAAACTCTACATTTGTTTGGAAATAAAAAAATAACGTGTCATTTGTTTAAAAATAGTTTTGTTTCCTTTCAGGGTAGCCTATCTATTCAAGTGGCATCCAGGGCAGAACATTGTATGTGAAAAAGTGCATGGGAATTCCGAGTACACATTTTTACCTTCTTGGTTCACAGACCCACCAGAAGATAATGAATAAACAAAACGTGAGAAGTCAGTGACTGATTCATCTGGTATTAATGAACAAAACTGTGACCACAAATTCCCATTTGTTGTGATCATTGGCTTGTGCTTACACGCTGATGGCCATCATTGTGCTGGTATTTGCTATGAACGTTAGAATTCAACTACAGTCACCAAAGTCCTGACCACTACAGTAACCAAAGTCCTGACCACTATTGAAATAATCCAAAAACTATAAAGGTTACTGCAAAAATGACAGTTTTCATGAAAGGTGATCATTATGTGATAAATAGATGCCACATAAAGTATGAATAATCTGTGCAGGCTAACTTTGAAAACATAAGTCATTTGTTCCTGTGAGACAAAGCCGAGGTTTTAGAAGGATACATTATTTCTCTATTTTATATATTCCCAATAACAGTTATGTTAGGAAAGTAAATTCGGCATCTTCCAAATTTAGCCCTCCCAAAAAGAAAAAAATTTCAAATTTTCTATCTATATACAAGTGGTAATTATTAGTTTTGACTTTTGATCAGTATTTATGTGCACTTTTTTACCTTTGCAGACTTTTTTTTTTTACCCTTATCTACAAGGTATCATTGCCACCATGTTTACTGTATGTTTTTGGACATGGTATGTTTTCAAACATCATCTGTTGGGGAGAAATATAATATTTAAATGCCTTGTCAGTTTCAGACATTGCTCCGGTATGACTTTTTTACAATTTATGTTTCTGGACACAGTCAAGGCTGCATCGTTTTAGTGTAAAATTCACAGCGTTTGCTGTTAATTTAACTGATACAAAGTTTGTTTCATTTAATTGCCAATTATTTAATGTGATCATGAACTTCCATGAACTATAATATTATTTAAAAATCATATGTTTGTATGTATGTATGTGTGTGTGTGTATGTATATATGTATGCAGATAAATTGATAGATAAACATTTTTAGTTTAAGCCATACACAATAAATAGCAATATCAAACAATGAAAAGAAATATGATTTAATGCTGTAATATATTTAAATACATTATTCAATTTCAAGTAGCTTGTCCATGGCTTTTTTTTTTAGGTCCTCAGATGAAAAGCCATCAAATTCTATATCTCTATTATCATCGATATTGTTTAATTGGTTGTCATTTCTGATCAACGTGCTTTTACTTCTGCTCAGATTGATACTGATGCCACATACCAAGAAAGATTTTATTATCATTGTGCGCTTTTCCTTCAATGTGTCCATGTCATTTACAACCCAGTTCAATACAGTCTTCTTTGCTGGCTGTTTTAATCCATCCTTTGCTGCTTTCATCAGATGATTGTAATGTATTTATTGCATCCCTGATGTATTCTGTCCAGCTGTGGTGGAGGTGGCTCATGACAGGTTTTATTCATGCTCACATCAAGAGGTTGCAACTTGGACATGCAGCCTCCTGGTATTATTGCTGGCACAACATTTCTGCGATACAACTTTTCTTCACGTCATCAGTGATGTGAGCCCAGAACGAGTCTATAGCTAATAGTGATCAGTCTCTTCTGGTGAATGGCAAATAAATTTCTTCAATCCATTGCAGCATTATTGTTTCATCCATCCATGCTTTCCCTTGAACTGCGATAATCTGCCCTTTTGGTGCCTTCAGATCTAGATGTCTCTTTTTCCTTGAAATAATCATTGGTGGTAATACGTTGGCAGATTCTGCAATGGCTAAAATGACAGTGATGTGTCTCTTCTCCGCTCCAGTTGTATGAATGAAAACGCTTTTTGTTCCTGCATTGTCCACTGTTTCCCCTGGCACAAGATCAAAGTATGTCGGTGTTTCGTCCATGTTAATAATAAACCTATCATCAAACTCATCCATCTCACATCTATCCATCACAAACTTGTGGAATGAAGCAATGTTTTCTTCCAAATCCTTGGGTAAATGATGGGCAAGAGAGGTCCTACTTCTGAGCACAAACCCATGTCTTTTCATGAAACTCTCTCCACATGAACGACTGGCATGGATTACCTCTCCAGAAATTCTGTTGAGACAAGCTCCTTGGCATATATACATATTCCCTCAACACTGACTGGAATTTGTAAGTCACGATGCATGATCATATCATATCATCCATAGCTTGTCCATATGAAATGGGTCGTCTAGACTTAGTCAATGTCCGTTGAAGTTCAGATCTGCAGAAAAGTCAATTTTCATCCAGGTAATCACTGTGGATTTCGGAGTCTTAATTTTTTTTGCTGTATGTCTTATTTCTTAAAAGTTTTGCATTGTTGATGTATAATGTTTATAGTGATCATGTACAGAACTGGGTGAGGCACTCTCGGGTTCAAGATAATCACACTCATCATCTAGAGCATTTTTCTTCGTAGTCAGTTCTTTTTGTGATGCATCCTCAGACTCATTATTTCAAGGTCGCTTCTGTGGATGGCCTAATGGCTTCTTTAGAGACGATTTTGGCAAGGGTGAGTCCCTCCACAAACTAGGAAGTTTAATAGACCTATCCATCAAAATTATTACAGTATTAACAATATTATGTTTCACAATGACAGCTATCCAGTATATAAACTTTTGATAATGGTGGGTATTTTATTTAAAAAAATTATTTTAATAGCTTGATTTGGCTTACAAAAATATGATTGGTTGTCAGTTGTAATTATTTGTTGCCATCCGATAACACGGTAGATACAGTATTTGCATACACTGTGTATCTTATTTCTTTTTTATTCATCAACATGTGTTGTTATTTTGATTCCAATATTTTTCCTGGCAATGAAACAATGATGGTGAATTGAAGTGAATGCAAGATATTAAAAGTTAGAACATGTTTGAGACATGTCTTGCTTGCATGAATTGTTTTTCATACTCAACATAAGTGCATTGTAGTCAGAAAATATATGTCCACAGTGTTGCATACATGTATCAAAAACAGGAAGAAACAAGCAGTCTTGTATGGAGTCCACAGTGTTGCATACATGTATCAAAAACAGGAAGAAACATGCAGTCCTGTATAGAGTCCACAGTGTTGCATACATGTATCAAAAACAGGAAGAAACATGCAGTCTTGTATGGAGTCCACAGTGTTGCATACATGTATCAAAAACAGGAAGAAACATGCAGTCCTGTATGGAGTCCACAGTGTTGCATACATGTATCAAAAACGGGAAGAAATATGCAGTCTTGTATGGAGTAGTGTGGTGTATTAAGCCTCCACGCAAAGATGGCTCCAATTGCCAGCATAGTGGGTTAATTCCCACCTCTTTCAAAAGTTGACATATGATGCCCACAGCGACAATCACACAGGTGAATTCAAGGAAAAAGGGGTTGCAGAATAACAGGCCAAGAATTAAGCAAATGTTTTGACTAGTTGAGGAAGGGATGGCACAGTTGATAAATTTGGGACAGTTTGCCACAGATAATTTCAAGTGTCCCCACATATATTGGCAGCCCAATGAGAGTCTGTTGGCATGTTCTAGCATAGCCTTCAGGCCTTGATGTCTGGGTTCAAGGTTTTTTTGTGGATCTGATGGATCCATTTCAGCATTCTTTCATGTCTTATGACATTGTTCTGGTTGCTGATAAGCCAGTCCAGATGTCCAGCCATTTGTACTTGATGCCCAGTGTCTCAAAGAACCACTGCAGGCTATGCCGTATTGTTGCTATCTGGTATGTGGAACCATACAGGAATTAAACTGATCTGTCTGTTTGTTGTTCCTTCTGCACAGACAGTTCCAACCACCCACCCAGCCGACAGCCATGCATGTATTACAGCTGGCAGTTGGGCTGACCATCCGTCCAGCTGTTCATCATACTCGCCAGTGATCCACATTGGTAAAACTTGCTCAGTCAACTTGACCAGGATGTCATTTACTTATGGCATATCATTCGATTGATACCATGATATAATTAAGAACCATGATAATGGTTTGCCATAGAGATGTTTTACATGGACAGATTAAATAGCACATGAACTTCAGACTGGCCATTCCTACTCGATGTTGTGGTGAAATCATGTGTGGAGGAGAGATGATCATTGGCAAATAGGTAAGAAACCAATTACTGCCCAGCAATAGCAAGTTTCCACCTCAATCAAATTTCAGGAGACAACATTCTCAACAACATTGGAGGCAGTTTAATAAAGGGGATGAGAAAGAAGCCTCGTAACCACTGTCATTAACTCAGCCACTCCAACCCAGAGAGCTAGACTGTTGTATTTCTGTCAGCATTGGATCAGCATATTTTCTCAAAAGCATATGGATAATCCAAGTTATGTCTGAGGGGCTTTGGATTTAATTTCTTCAGTCCCCTCCCCCTTTGGCTTCCCTGTAATGATAGATATAATCAGGTGATAACACAACAAGCAAGTTGTGGAAGTAGTTTAGAAACTGAACTCTCTCTCCTAGGTTTTATTTCAATGAAAAGCTCAAGCTGATCATCCTTAGTTGTCTGAACAAATACATTGCTATGCCCATGTTCAAGATGGAAATGCCTTAAAGGGCCAACTTTTTAATCAGTCTCAACTTTATCAATGCATACTTCAATGTCCCTAGTAACCTGTCCAAATGCAAGTTTGTTGCCTATCAAGGAAAAGTACAGCAGTTTCATGTACTTCTATTTGGTCACAGAAGTCCATAGTTGTTCACAAATATTGACAACTATATCATCACCATATTCTTGTCAACTTCTGTCTACAATAACTGGTATATCTGGACAAAATCCTTCAAAAAACTTGTGGCAGGTTCTGTCCTGGTGAAGAGCAGGAATGAACTTCAAGAACACATGGCAAGCTCTATTTTAGTGAAGAGCAGGAATGAACTTCAAGAACTTATGGCAATTTCTAGTTTGGTAAAGAGCAGGAATGAATTTCAAGAACACATGGCAAGTTCTAGTTTGGTGAAGAGCAGGAATGAATTTAAAGAACTCATGGCAAGTTCTATTTTGGTGAAGAGCATGAATGATTTTGAAGAACACATGGCAAGTTCTATTTTGGTGAAGGGCAGGAATGAACTTCAAGAACACATTGCCAGTTGTTCTGGTGAAGGGCAGGAATGAATTTCAAGAACACATTGACAGTTGTTCTGGTGAAGGGCAGGAATGAACTTCAAGAACACATTGCCAGTTGTTTTGGTGTACCCCTTTTGGGTTACATAGGCTTAACTGGGAAAAGTCTGATCTCAACTAATCACAGTATTTTGTCCATATGAATAGGGTGTTTGACACAAATTTCAGTATCATCAGGCTTTGTCATGTATGTTGGAAATTACAATATTTTGTATAGATGCCAGTTAATATGGCTGGAGGACCACCTGTTGCCAATCTTTTATATGATCATTGTCATGTACAGTCCACTGGAATTATCTATTCTTATCAACCTTCTGGAAGTGAAAGCAAATCAAGGTTTCTCTCTTTTCAATTATAACAAAAGGCAGTGTAAACAATATTATTTAAATAATAACAAAGGGCTAGTTGTATATTATTACTTAAATTATAACAAAAGGCAAGTTGTATAATATTATTTAAATCATAACAAAAGGCAAGTTGTATAATATTACTTAAATCATAAGAAAAGGTACAGTGTACAATATTACTTAAATGTCTGTTCCTTTGATTATCTTACCCATGTTTTTGTTAGCTTTTTTTTTATTCCATATAAATAATTGACCATATGTACCATATTTCATGTAATTTTTCATACATTAAATAATAATTAATTTCATTTGTATGAAAAATTCTATATGAAATAAATAATTATCATTTTGTGGTGATGACGATGTATGAAAAGTAAATGGATCAATCCTGAACAAGGTCTAAAGAACATATGACTAACATACAAAACTAATGTACAAATTCTGTCTCATTCTGCTCTCAACTCAAGATTATGATTGTTATTAGGAGAGAGAGAATATTCTTTATTGTTCATTTACCTGTCAGTTGTATTATTCCTTATGTAAACAATACAAGGGCATTGCTTTTTTCCATTGGCAATTAATATGTGAATAAATAAATCGTTTTGGTTGTAATTATGAGATCCATTGTCACTGTGCCACATGGCTATGCAGAGGTAATATACATGCCATTAAGTACGCTTGAGCTTTGTCTTTTCCAGTAAGTACTGAATTGAAGACCAGATTCACCTCTAAAGATCAGATAAAGGAGGCTCTACGTAGGGAAATGAGGTTACCCATGGGGTTTTGAAAATGTGTACAGCAAGCCCGTTAGCTCAAGAATAATATTAACCTACTGATACTTGTTCTGAAGCCACTTGAAAAAAATGCCAAATAAATTTAAAAGAGAGAGAGAGAGAGAGAGAGAGAGAGAGAGAGAGAAACAAAGCAGCATGTATCAAAAAATATTTTTATATTATAAACACCACATGTTATTTTCAAGGATATAATTTGTGATCCAACATTGGACAAGTGCACAAAACAAATGCAAAAACATGATGCCATGAAAAATTCATAATTTTCAAGAGTTTTACAAGTCTTCCAGTTAAAAATGCTCAAACCATTCACATTCTCCATTACTGGAAAGATTTTCATATGTTACTTGAATTTTTTGGAATTCACTCAGATATTCAGGATTGTATCATTGTGTTATATTGTAACATTGAAGTCTTTTGGTATTCATTCAGAACACTATCACTGTAGACTTGTGATAGGACATTTAGGATTATTTATAATGCAATTCACAATATTGAAAGTGTATTTTCAGTTTTTGTATATTATATTGAAATAAATTGTTTGTTGCTTTTCAATTCTTGCTTTCACTTTTGTTCTGTTACAAGCTTTAGGACCTATAGTCATACATGTATGGCATACATTATCATGTACATTAATAGATAGACATTTACATGGCATACAGTATTATGTACATTAATGCATAGACATTGCATGGCATACAGTATCATCTACATTCATGCATAGACATTTGCATGGCATACTTTATCATATACATTAATAGATAGACATTTACATGGCATACAGTATTATGTACATTAATGCATAGACATTGCATAGCATACAGTATCATCTACATTCATGCATAGACATTTGCATGGCATACAGTATCATCTACATTCATGCATAGACATTTGCATGGCATACAGTGTCATGCACATTCATGCATAGAAATTTACATGGCATACAGTATCATGGACATTTGCATGACATGCAGTATCATGGACATTTGCATGGCATACAGTATCATGGACATTTGCATGACATGCAGTATCATGGACATTTGCATGGCATACAGTATCATGGACATTTGCATGGCATACAGTATCATGGACATTTGCATGGCATACAGTATCATGGACATTTTTGCAATATATAGACATTTGCATGGCAATCAGTATCATGTACTTTCATACATAAACATTTACATGGCATACAGTATCATGGACATTCATGAATATACATTTACATGGCATACAATATCATGCACATTCATACATAGACATTTGCATGGCATACAGTAGCATGCACATTCATGTATAGACATTTGCATGGCATGCAATAGACACATGCATGATGAATATCTCGTCAGCTGTTATCTTAAATAATTAGTTTAATTTTCCTTTCTTTGTAAGTGAATCATACTATGAGTCACATAATGAGGTCAACTCATAATAATTTCATAGAACACTGAACACTAGGATGTAAACATGTTTATAGCCAATAATTTTCATGCATAATGACATAGAACACAACACTAGGATGTAAATTTGTTTGTAGCCAACAATTTTCATGCATGATGGCATAGAACACTGAACACTAGGATGTAAATGTTTTTGTAGTCAATAATTTTTATGCATAATGACATAGAACACTGAACACTAGGATGTAAATGTTTTTGTAGCCAACAATTTTCATGCATAATGGCATAGAACACTGAACACTATGATGTAAATGTTTTTATAGTCAACAATTTTCATGCATGATGGCATAGAACACTGAACACTAGGATGTAAATTTTTTTATAGTCAACAATTTTCATGCATAATGACATAGAACACTGAACACTAGGATGTAAACTTGTTTATAGCCAACAATTTTCATGCATGATGGCATAGAACAATGAACACTAGGATGTAAATGTTTTTGTAGTCAATAATTTTTATGCATAATGGCATAGAACACTGAACACTAGGATGTAAATGTTTTTGTAGCCAACAATTTTCATGCATAATGACATAGAACACTGAACACTATGATGTAAATGTTTTTATAGTCAACAATTTTCATGCATAATGACATAGAACATTGAACACTAGGATGTAAATTTTTTGTAGCCAACAATTTTCATGTATAATTACAAAGAACACTGAACACTAGGATGTAAACTTGTTTATAGCCAACAATTTTCATGCATAATGACATAGAACATTGAACACTAAGATGTAAATGTTTTTGTAGCCAACAATTTTCATGCATAATGACATAGAACACTGAACACTATGATGTAAATGTTTTTATAGTCAACAATTTTCATGCATAATGACATAGAACATTGAACACTAGGATGTAAATTTTTTGTAGCCAACAATTTTCATGTATAATTACAAAAGAACACTGAACACTTGGATGTAAACTTATTTATAGCCAACAATTTTCATGTATAATTACAAAGAACACTGAACACTAGGATGTAAACTTGTTTATAGCCAACAATTTTCATGTATAATTACAAAGAACACTGAACACTAGGATGTAAACTTGTTTATAGCCAACAATTTTCATGCATAATGACATAGAACACTGAACACTAGGATGTAAACGTTTTTGTAGCCAACAATTTTCATGCATAATGACATAGAACACTGAACACTATGATGTAAATGTTTTTATAGTCAACAATTTTCATGCATAATGACATAGAACACTGAACACTAGGATTTAAATGTTTTTATAGCCAATAATTTTCATGCATAATGACATAGAACACTGAACACTAGGATGTAAATTTGTTTGTAGCCAACAATTTTCATGCATAATGGCATAGAACACTGAACACTAGGATGTAAATGTTTTTGTAGCCAGCAATTTTCATTCATGATGGCATAGAACACGGAACACTAGGATGTAAATGTTTTTGTAGCCAACAATTTTCATGCATAATGACATAGAACACTGAACACTATGATGTAAATGTTTTTATAGTCAACAATTTTCATGCATAATGACATAGAACACTGAACACTAGGGTGTAAACTTATTTATAGCCAACAATTTTCATGTATAATTACAAAGAACACTGAACACTAGGATTTAAATGTTTTTGTAGTCAATAATTTTCATACATAATGGCATAGAACACTGAACACTAGGATGTAAATATTGTTGTAGCCAACAATTTTCATGCATAATTACATAGAACACTGAACACTAGGGTGTAAACTTATTTATAGCCAACAATTTTCATGCATAATGGCATAGAACACTGTACACTAGGATGTAAATGTTTTTGTAGTCAATAATTTTCATGCGTAATTACAAAGAACACTGAACACTAGGATGTAAACTTATTTATAGCCAACAATTTGCATGCATAATGGCATAGAACACTGAACACTAGGATGTAAATGTTTTTGTAGTCAATAATTTTCATGCATAATGACAAAGAACACTGAACACTAGGATGTAAACTTATTTATAGCCAACAATTTTCATGCATAATTACATAGAACACTGAACACTAGGATGTAAATTTTTGTAGCCAACAATTTTCATGCATAATGACATAGAACACTGAACACTAGAATGTAAACTTATTTATAGCCAACAATTTGCATGCATAATGGCATAGAACACTGAACACTAGGATGTAAATTTGTTTGTAGCCAACAATTTTCATGCATAATGACATAGAACACTGAACAATAGGATGTAAACATGTTTATAGCCAACAATTTTCATGCATAATGGCATAGAACACAGAACACTAGGATGTAAATGTTTTTGTAGTCAATAATTTTCATGTATAATGACATAGAACACTGAACACTAGGGTATAAACTTATTTATAGCCAACAATTTTCATGCATAATGGCATAGAACATTGAACACTAGGATGTAAATTTTGTTGTAGCCAACAATTTTCATGCATAATTACATAGAACACTGAACACTAGGGTGTAAACTTATTTATAGCCAACAATTTTCATGTATAATTACAAAGAACACTGAACACTAGGATGTAAATGTTTTTGTAGTCAATAATTTTCATACATAATGGCATAGAACACTGAACACTAGGATGTAAATGTTTTTGTAGTCAATAATTTTCATGCATAATTACAAAGAACACTGAACACTAGGATGTAAACTTATTTATAGCCAACAATTTGCATGCATAATGGCAAAGAACACTGAACACTAAGATGTAAATGTTTTTGTAGTCAATAATTTTCATGCATAATGACAAAGAACACTGAACACTAGGATGTAAACTTATTTATAGCCAACAATTTTCATGTATAATTACAAAGAACACTGAACACTAGGATGTAAATGTTTTTGTAGTCAATAATTTTCATGCATAATGGCATAGAACACTAAACACTAGGATGTAAACTTATTTATAGCCAACAATTTGCATGCATAATGGCATAGAACACTAAACACTAGGATGTAAACTTATTTATAGCCAACAATTTTCATGCATAATGGCATAGAACACAGAACACTAGGATGTAAATGTTTTTGTAGTCAATAATTTTCATGTATAATGACATAGAACACTGAACACTAGGGTGTAAACTTATTTATAGCCAACAATTTTCATGCATAATGGCATAGAACATTGAACACTAGGATGTAAATTTTGTTGTAGCCAACAATTTTCATGCATAATTACAAAGAACACTGAACACTAGGGTGTAAACTTATTTATAGCCAACAATTTTCATGTATAATTACAAAGAACACTGAACACTAGGATGTAAATGTTTTTGTAGTCAATAATTTTCATACATAATGGCATAGAACACTGAACACTAGGATGTAAATTTTGTTGTAGCCAACAATTTTCATGCATAATTTCAAAGAACACTGAACACTAGGATGTAAACTTATTTATAGCCAACAATTTGCATGCATAATGGCATAGAACATTGAACACTAGGATGTAAATGTTTTTGTAGTCAATAATTTTCATGCATAATTACAAAGAACACTGAAAACTAGGATTTAAACTTATTTATAGCCAACAATTTGCATGCATAATGGCATAGAACACTGAACACTAAGATGTAAATGTTTTTGTAGTCAATAATTTTCATGCATAATGACAAAGAACACTGAACACTAGGATGTAAACTTATTTATAACCAATAATTTGCATGCATAATGGCATAGAACACTGAACACTAGGATGTAAATTTGTTTGTAGCCAAAAGTTTTCTTGCATAATGGCATAGAACACTGAACTCTAGGATGTAAACTTGTTTGTAGTCAATAATTTGCATGCATAATGGCATAGAACACTGAACACTAGGATTTAAACATGTTTGTAGCCAATAATTTTCATGCATAATGACATAGAACACTGAACACTATGATGTAAATGTTTTTGTAGTCAATAATTTTCATGCATAATGGCATAGAACACTAAACACTAGGATGTAAACTTATTTATAGCCAACAATTTTCATGCATAATGACATAGAACACTGAACACTAGGATGTAAATGTTTTTGTAGCCAACAATTTTCATGCATAATGACATAGAACACTAAACACTAGGATGTAAATGTTTTTATAGTCAACAATTTTCATGCATAATGGCATAGAACATTGAACACTAGGATGTAAACTTATTTATAGCCAATAATTTGCATGCATAATGGCATAGAACACTGAACACTAGGATGTAAATTTGTTTGTAGCCAACAATTTTCTTGCATAATGGCATAGAACACTGAACACTAGGATGTAAACATGTTTGTAGCCAATAATTTTCATGCATAATGACATAGAACACTGAACACTAGGATGTAAATGTTTTTGTAGCCAACAATTTGCATGCATAATGACATAGAACACTGAACACTATGATGTAAATGTTTTTATAGTCAACAATTTTCATGCATAATGACATAGAACACTGAACACTAGGATGTAAACTTATTTATAGTCAACAATTATCATGCATAATGGAAAAGAACATTGAACACTAGGATGTAAATTTTGTTGTAGCCAACAATTTTCATGCATAATTACATAGAACACTGAACACTATGATGTAAACTTGTTTATAGTCAATAATTTTCATGCATAATTACATAGAACACTGAACACTAGGATGTAAATTTTTTGTAGCCAACAATTTTCATGCATAATGACATAGAACACTGAACACTAGGATGTAAATTTTTTGTAGCCAACAATTTTCATGTATAATTACATAGAACACTGAACACTAGGATCTAAATTTTTTGTAGCCAACAATTTTCATGCATAATGACATAGAACACTGAACACTAGGATGTAAATTTTTTGTAGCCAACAATTTTCATGCATAATGACATAGAACACTGAACACTAGGATGTAAATTTGTTTGTAGCCAACAATTTTCATGCATAATGACATACAACTCTGAACACTAGGATGTAAATTTGTTTGTAGCCAAAAGTTTTCTTGCATAATGGCATAGAACACTGAACTCTAGGATGTAAACTTGTTTGTAGTCAATAATTTGCATGCATAATGGCATAGAACACTGAACACTAGGATGTAAATTTGTTTGTAGCCAACAGTTTTCTTGCATAATGGCATAGAACACTGAACACTAGGATGTAAACATGTTTGTAGCCAATAATTTTCATGCATAATGACATAGAACACTGAACACTAGGATGTAAATGTTTTTGTAGCCAACAATTTTCATGCATAATGGCATAGAACACTAAGATGTAAACTTGTTTTATTTTTAAAAATCTTTCTCAGAGTAAGAATCATTAAATTGAATCAAGGTCATATCTGGACTACATGATATGTATCTTGTAACAAAGTTCCAGAAGAATGAACTCTTGACCCTCATCCAGGAATGTGTTTTGCATCATAGTTTGATTTAATAAAGGATTTTCAGTTGGGCTTAAAACACTTAATGTGTTAAGTTGTATTCTGTTTTGACTTGTTCTGGGTGAATTTTTATTTTTCTTCAAATTTTTAAGTGAGTGTTTTGGGTTTGTTTTAAACACAAAAGTGCTCTGAAAAAGTTCTTGAACAAAAAACATTCACTGAAATTTATACTAAATTCAAAACTGTAATATGTTCTGTGTACTTAGCCTTCCGTATTGAATTTCATCAGGATTTGAACTGATATTCACTATGAACTTTCATTGATAGGCATTGTCTTTTATTTCTTGGATTACAATTTGGATTTAATTTGCATTACTGTAAGTTCTTTTTCACACTTTTCACTTTGTATTCGTGAGAAATAAATTATTTGTTAAATATTTACAAAGCTTGTTGTCTTCACTCTTTTCTGTTACTTAATTTAAGAGCATAGACTTGTAACACATGGGCATAGAAGACTACTTCAGTTTGCATCAGGGAATCCACTGATGTTTGAGAGGTAAGCTATGCATGGACATACAAAAAACTTATTCAGTCGGCATATTTTATAATATTAACAGCTTTCAAATTTGCTAAACTTATAGCAAGACAGGAATAACACGTATATTGGATCTAGCCAAGAGGAAAGGTTGAACATGATGATAACAATATTACCCTTTTTGAGGAAAATTCCATGGTAATGCATGCCATCACTCTGTTGACCATCTATCCATCTGGTAGCATGTTTGTTAATCACTACTCCTAAAAACTACTTGGAGGATTGACATGAAACTTTACATATACATCCTGTATTAAGTTGGTCCTGAATGAAAATGGCTCTGCCCAGACATCCAGTATGGCCACAACAGCAGTCATCTTTAAAACTTTCTGTCTCACCTCCTCAGTAATGGATGGTCTAATCACGATGCAGTTTCACTAAAGACTGTTTATGATGTCCAGTTGGTCCTAAACAAACATAGTGCTGATCTTTTTTCCAGTATGTCCAATATGACAGCTATAAAATGAAAATATTATTACTTCTCCTTTTGAATGGAAAGCCATAATGATTTGGGGTTTTCAACAGAAGACTTTATATGATGCTTAGTCAGTTTAAATAAAAACAGTTCTGCCTGGATTCCAATGTAGCCACCACAGTGGCCATCCTGAAAATTGTATTATCACTACTTTAGTTGAATGGATGGTCATTTTAACATGACATTTTCGCACTACAGTAGCCATCATTAAATGATATTATTGCTGCTCCTAAATGGAAAGCCATGTCAATAAGTCTTCCTATGATGTCTAATTGATACAAAACAAAAATGGTGCCAATCTGACTTTCATTGTGACCACCATCTTGAACATCTTTGTATTGCTATTCCTAAATGGAAAGTCATGGCAACATGGGATTTTCACCAATGATGGATTATGATATCTAGTTTACTTCTGAGTGAAAATGGTGCTGACTTAACCTTAAATATGCATCCAACAATAAATATATAAATAATATTTTCTCTAATTCATGTAAATGAGTCATCATATGAACATGGGGTTTTCACCAAAAGTCCTATTATAGTGTCTATTTTCCAAATGACTGTGCTGATCTAACATTCAGTATGGCCTCCCCAATTTTAAATTCATATCACTTGCAAATGTCAGAATGGTTTCAACACTCCACAGTTAATAAGAAGAAATGGTATTATCTTGAATTCCTGGACATTCTTTTTGGACAGTTACACATAAGTCACTTTGAGAGATACTTGACTGCGATGTGCTTTACTAAGTATATGTTTCTGTGTCATCTGGTGATATTTTTTGTAGATCCACTTTAATACTATAAAACATAATGATGGATGGTGATAATCCCTGGCCTATGAATACACATCAAGGTTCTCTCATAGTATGTGCTTCCAGGTTTGTATTTAGGGTAAATTTCAATGTGAACTATTTCAAAGTGTCTTCTCTCTTCTTTAACTTTGCTTTTGACTTCTAGATTTTATTCGTCTTGGATTTACCACCAACCACATAATGCTCATTGTGGTTTATATTGCTGCTTACAGTTTACCAATCAATCATCCATGTATTATTATATGCATGTATAATTTCTAAGGTAGGTATAAAGAACAAAAAGGACTTGCTACATTCTGCAAAAAAGTAGTGTTGACCTAGAGTTTCAATCAATATTTTTATTTCACAAATGAAATTATTTTGTATGTAGTAACTCTTTCTCAAGCATTTAATATGTTCATTTTAGTTGAGTGTAAGAAATGGGTCCTTTTCGCAAAGCATATACTTTTTGTAAAAAGTAACCATTACATTGTTATTCACAGTTTTACTGAACACTTCTATTTCACAAATGAAATTATTTTGTATGTAGTAACTCATTCTACAAGCATTTAATATCTCCTTTTTAGATAAAGTATTAGAAATGGGTCCTTTGTGAAAGCATGTTTAATGTAATAACTCATTTTACCTTTCATTAAATATATTATTTTTACCAGTAATACAAAGTGTTAAAAATTGGTCCTTTCACAAAAAAGACTTATTGTCTGTGAAAAGGACCCAGTATGTTTGTATTAACAGTATCACTCTGTATTTATATTTCACAAATGAAATTATTTTTGTATTAACTCATTTACATAGTATTTCATTTATCTTTTTTAATATAAAGTTGTACAAATGAATCATTTTCACCAAAAGATCTCATTTCACGAAAAGAACTAACCATCTGTGAAACTGGGCCTAGTACATTTTTACTAACATTTTCAATCTATATTTCTATTTCCCGAATGAAATTAAATTTTTTATTAACTAAGTTTACATAGGCCAGTGTTCAAAATGTCTATAAATGGTGAAACCTTCAAGGAAAAAAATACATTACTGAGTAAAATGTCAGGGCAAAACTGTCTGGACTGTGTGTTGGACATACCTGAACATGGTTACGGTAACTATCTTAAGATTTGGATTATACTTCCGATAAACCAGTGTGGTATTTGAAGGTCATTCAATGTATACAAGTGTCAAATAGCTTTGATATTAGTATGATATGGTCATATGGCACTATACCATCTCCAGTGAAATGAATGCAAAGAAAACAAATAAAAAAATTAGAACAAAAAACATGAAACCAAAATAATCAATGATTAAAATCTATTGGCATGGTTACAAATCATAGATGTTTATTTTTTAAGTTTCTTTTACTTTCCATAGGTGGCAGCAGACTCCTGTTTATCCAGATCAGAATAAAATAATGTACAAGATGACAGAAAATTACTGGTAGGGCATGCAACACAAATTCAGAAATTCATCAAATAATATTATAAAACCACAAAGAGGATACAGACATGTTTTAATACCTCACTACATAGTTGTTAAACTAACAACCATCACTATTTAACTCTGAAAAATAGTAAAGAAATATATGACAAATATTCACCTTTATACTTATGAACTGTTTACCTATTCTTCATTTCCAAAGTGTCTCTAATATTAAATTGTCATAGTGAAGAAATTAAACTTAAATTTACATTTGATATGCTAGAGTGTAATTCTTAATTAATTTTGTAACACATTTAATATTCATGTATATTGATGTATGTTATATACATCTATAAGACATATACTCAATAAAAAAAATGTATATCAAACTAATGTCATTATTATTATTACATATTTGAAGTCATAATATGTATCTACACCTAACATATTGTACAAGCACATCTAATGTTGTTCACTATGATTAATATCGAATTTACAACTGTCCAAATCTTGCCTTTACCTAAATAATTAATTCATTAATTCCAATAACATGATTATACTAAACAGGTGAGAGAATCAAGTCAGTTTATCCTCTGGGAACATTAATCAGTTTAGAAGAATGAATATGATATTTTGACATATTGTAGATCTTTTGTGTTTGGAGAAATATTACTGTTGATAAATAATTAACGACTTTTCTCAAAATACTCCTTGTGAAAGGTAACTTTAAAAAAATGCATGACTTTTCAGTATGTCAAAAGAGATTAGTTAAATACAGGTTATAATGTATCTGACAAATATACAGAACAACTTTAATTTTGGAAAAAAATGAGGGTTTTCTTTTCGCAGACTTTTAAGTATATTTACTTAAGTAAATGCATTTCAACCAGTACCCCCAACCCCCAATTATTTGGTTTTGTAGGATGAATCATCTTTTATAGTATTATCTAAATAATTTATAATGTCACTAGAATTTTTTTTAATATAGTATTATCTAAATAATTTATAATGTCACCAAAATTATTTTTTATATATTACTATCTAAATAATTTATAATGTTACCAGACTTATTTTTTCTTTTATAGTATTATCTAAATAATTTATAATGTTACCAGAATTTTTTTTAATATCGTATTATCTAAATAATGTATAATGTCACCAGAATTATTTTTTCTTTTACAATATTATCTAAATAATTTGTAATGTTACCTGAATTATTTTTATACAGTATTATCTAAATAATTTATAATGTTACCAGAATTATTTTTCTTTTATAGTATTATCTAAATAATTTATAATGTCACCAGAATTATTTTTCTTTTATAGTATTATCTAAATAATTTATAATGGTACCAGAATTATTTTTCTTTTATAGTATTATCCAAATAATTTATAATGTCACCAGAATAATTTTTATATAGTATTTTCTAAATAATTTATAATGTTAGCAGAATTATTTTTCTTTTATAGTATTATCTAAATAATTTATAATGTTACCAAAATTATTTTTCTTTTATAGTATTATCTAAATAATTTATAATGGTACCAGAATTATTTTTCTTTTATAGTATTATACAAATAAGTTATAATGTTACCATAATTATTTTTCTTTTATAGTATTATCTAAATAATTTATAATGGTACCAGAATTATTTTTCTTTTTATAGTATTATCTAAATAATTTATAATGTCACCAGAATTATTTTTGTATAGTATTATGCAAATAATTTATAATGTTACCAGAATTATTTTTCTTTTATAGTATTATCTAAATAATTTATAATGTCACCAGAATTATTTTTCTTTTATAGTATTATCTAAATAATTTATAATGTTACCAGAATTATTTTTCTTTTATAGTATTATCTAAATAATTTATAATGTCACCAGAATTATTTTTCTTTTATAGTATTATCTAAATAATTTATAATGTCACCAGAATTATTTTTCTTTTATAGTATTATCTAAATAATTTATAATGTCACCAGAATTATTTTTATATAGTATTATGCAAATAATTTATAATGTTACCAGAATTATTTTTCTTTTATATTATTATCCAAATAATTTATAATGTCACCAAAATTGTTTTTTTATATAGTATTATCTAAATAATTTACAATGTCACCAGAATTATTTTTCTTATAGTATTATGCAAATAATTTATAATGTTACCAGAATTATTTTTCTTTTATATTATTATCCAAATAATTTATAATGTCACCAAAATTGTTTTTTTATATAGTATTATCTAAATAATTTATAATGTTTCCAGAATTATTTTTCTTTCATTGTATTATCCAAATAATTTATAATGTCACCAGAATTATTTTTTATATAGTATTATCTAAAAAAATTTATAATGTCACCAGAATTATTTTTCTTTTATAGTATTATACAAATAAGTTATAATGTTACCGGAATTATTTTTCTTTTATAGTATTATCAAAATAACTTATAATTTCACCAGAATTATTTTTCTTTTATAGTATTATCTAAATAATTTATAATGTTACCAAAATTATTTTTCTTTTATAGTATTATCTATATAATTTGTACCAGAATTATTTTTATTTTATAGTATTATCTTAATAATTTATAATGGTACCAGAATTATTTTTCTTTTATAGTATTATCTAAATAATTTATAATGTCACCAGAATTATTTTTCTTTAGTAGTATTATCTAAATAATTTATAATGTTACCATAATTATTTTTCTTTTATAGTATTATCTAAATAATTTATAATGGTACCAGAATTATTTTTCTTTTTATAGTATTATCTAAATAATTTATAATGTCACCAGAATTATTTTTATATAATATTATGCAAATAATTTATAATGTTACCAGAATTATTTTTCTTTTATAGTATTATCTAAATAATTTATAATGTCACCAGAATTATTTTTCTTTTATAGTATTATCTAAATAATTTATAATGTCACCAGAATTATTTTTATATAGTATTATGCAAATAATTTATAATGTTACCAGAATTATTTTTCTTTTATAGTATTATCCAAATAATTTATAATGTCACCAGAATTATTTTTATATAGTATTATCTAAATAATTTATAATGTTACCAGAATTATTTTTCTTTCATTGTATTATCCAAATAATTTATAATGTCACCAGAATTATTTTTTATATAGTATTATCTAAAAAAATTTATAATGTCACCAGAATTATTTTTCTTTTATAGTATTATACAAATAAGTTATAATGTTACCGGAATTATTTTTCTTTTATAGTATTATCTAAATAACTTATAATTTCACCAGAATTATTTTTCTTTTATAGTATTATCTAAATAATTTATAATGTTACCAAAATTATTTTTCTTTTATAGTATTATCTATATAATTTGTACCAGAATTATTTTTCTTTTATAGTATTATCTTAATAATTTATAATGGTACCAGAATTATTTTTCTTTTATAGTATTATCTAAATAATTTATAATGTCACCAGAATTATTTTCTTTAGTAGTATTATCTAAATAATTTATAATGTTACCAAAATTATTTTTCTTTTATAGTATTATCTAAATAATTTATAATGTTACCAGAATTATTTTTCTTTTATAGTATTATCTAAATAATTTACAATGGTACCAGAATTATTTTTCTTTTATATCATTATCTAAATAATTTATAATGTCACCAGAATTATTTTCCTTATAGTATTATGCAAATAGTTTATAATGTCACCAGAATTATTTTTATATAGTATTATCTAAATAATTTATAATGTCACCAGAATTAGTTTTCTTTTATAGTATTATACAAATAAGTTATAATGTTACCATAATTATTTTTCTTTTATAGTATTATCTAAATAATTTATAATGTCACCAGAATTATTTTTTTTTATAGTATTATCTAAATAATCTATAATATTACCAGAATTATTTTTCTTTTATAGTATTATCTAAATAATTTATAATGGTACCAGAATTATTTTTCTTTTATAGTATTATCTAAATAATTTAAAATGGTACCAGAAATATTTTTCTTTTATAGTATTATCTAAATAATTTACAATGGTACCAGAATTATTTTTCTTTTATAGCATTATCTAAATAATTTATAATGTTACCAAAATTATTTTTCTTTTATAGTATTATCCAAATAGTTTATAATGTCACCAGAATTATTTTTATATAGTATTATCTAAATAATTTATAATGTCACCAGAATTAGTTTTCTTTTATAGTATTATACAAATAAGTTATAATGTTACCATAATTATTTTTCTTTAATAGTATTATCTAAATAATTTATAATGGTACCAGAATTATTTTTCTTTTATAGTATTATCTAAATAATTCACAATGGTACCAGAATTATTTTTCTTTTATAGTATTATCTAAATAATTTACAATGGTACCAGAATTATTTTTCTTTTATAGCATTATCTAAATAATTTATAATGTCACCAAAATTATTTTTCTTATAGTATTATGCAAATAATTTATAATGTTACCAGAATTGTTTTTTATATAGTATTATCTGAATAATTTATAATGTCGCCAGAATTATTTTTCTTTTATAGTATTATCCAAATAATTTATGTCACCATAATTGTTTTTATATAGTATTATCTAAAAAAGTTATAATGTCACCAGATTTATTTTTCTTATAGTATTATGCAAATAATTTATAATGTTACCAGAATCATTTTTCTTTTATAGTATTATCCAAATAATTTATAATGTCACCAGAATTATTTTTATATAGTATTATCTGAATAATTTATAATGTCACCAGAATTATTTTTATATAGTATTATCTGAATAATTTATAATGTTACCAGAATTATTTTTTATATAGTATTATCTAAATAACTTATAATGTCACCAGAATTATTTTTATATAGTATTATCTGAATAATTTATAATGTCACCAGAATTATTTTTATATAGTATTATCTGAATAATTTATAATGTCACCAGAATTATTTTTATATAGTATTATCTGAATAATTTATAATGTTACCAGAATTATTTTTTATATAGTATTATCTAAATAACTTATAATGTCACCAGAATTATTTTTATATAGTATTATCTGAATAATTTATAATGTCACCAGAATTATTTTTATATAGTATTATCTGAATAATTTATAATGTCACCAGAATTATTTTTATATAGTATTATCTGAATAATTTATAATGTTACCAGAATTATTTTTTATATAGTATTATCTAAATAACTTATAATGTCACCAGAATTTTTTCTTTTATAGTATTATCTAAATAATTTACAATGTTACCGGAATTATTTTTTTATACAGTATTATCTAAATAACTTATAATGTCACCAGAATTTTTTCTTTTATAGTATTATCTGAATAATTTATAATGGTACCAGAATTATTTTTCTTATAGTATTATCTAAATAATTTATAATGTCACCAGAATTGATTTTTTATATAGTATTATCTAAATAATTTATAATGTCACCAGAATTGTTTTTTTTTATAGTAGAATCTAAAAAATTTATAATGTCACCAGAATTATTTTTCTTAGTATTATGCAAATAATTTATAATGTTACCAGAACTTTTTTCTTTTATAGTATTATCCAAATAATTTATAATGTCACCAGAATAATTTTTATATAGTATTATCTAAATAATTTATAATGTTACCAGAATATTTCTTTTATAGTGTTATGCAAATAATTTATAATGTCACCAGAATTATTTTTTATATAGTATTATCTATATAATTTATAATGTTAACAGAATTATTTTTTATATAGTATTATGTAAATAACTTGTAATGTCACCAGAATTTTTTCTTTTATATTATTATTTGAATAATTTATATTGTTACCAGAATTATTTTTCTTATAGTATTATCTAAATAATTTATAATGTCACCAGAATTATTAAAAAAAATTTTTATATATTATTATCTAAATAATTTATAATGTCACCAGAATTATTTTTCTTAGAGTATTATACAAATGATTTATAATGTTACCAGAATTATTTTTTTTTAATAGTATTATCCAAATAATTTATGTCACCAGAATTATTTTTTATATAGTATTATCTAAATAATTTATAATGTTACCAGAATTTTTTTCTTTTATTCTATTATCTAAATAATTTATAATGGTACCAGAATTATTTTTCTTTTATAGTATTATCTAAATAATTTATAATGTCACCAGAATTATTTTTCTTATAGTATTATGCAAATAATTTATAATGTTACCAGAATTATTTTTCTTTTATAGTATTATCCAAATAGTTTATAATGTCACCAGAATTATTTTTATATAGTATTATCTAAATAATTTATAATGTCACCAGGATTAGTTTTCTTTTATAGTATTATACAAATAAGTTATAATGTTACCAGAATTATTTTTCTTTTATACTATTATCTTAATAATTTATAATGGTACCAGAATTATTTTTCGTTTATAGTATTATCTAAATAATTTACAATGGTACCAGAATTATTTTTCTTTTATAGTATTATCTAAATAATTTGCAATGGTACCAGAATTATTTTTCTTTAATAGTATTTTCTAAAAAAGTTATAATGTCACCAGATTTATTTTTATATAGTATTATCTAAATAATTTATAATGTTACCAGAATTATTTTTCTTTTATAGTATTATCTAAATAATTTATAATGTTACCAGAATTATTTTTTATATAGTATTATCTAAATAACTTATAATGTCACCAGAATTAGTTTTCTTTTATAGTATTATGCAAATAATTTATAATGTTACCAGAATTATTTTTCTTTTATAGTATTATCCAAATAATTTATAATGTCACCAGAATTATTTTTTATATAGTATTATCTAAATAATTTATAATGTTACCAGAATTATTTTTTATATAGTATTATCTAAATAATTTATAATGTCACCAGAACTGTTTTTTTTTTATATAGTATTATCTAAATAATTTATAATGTCACCAGAATTGTTTTTTTATAGTATTATCTAAAAAATTTATAATGTCACCAGAATTATTTTTCTTAGTATTATGCAAATAATTTATAATGTTACCAGAACTTTTTTCTTTTATAGTATTATCCAAATAATTTATAATGTTACCAGAATATTTCTTTTATAGTATTATGCAAATAATTTATAATGTCACCAGAATTATTTTTTATATAGTATTATCTAAATAATTTATAATGTTACCAGAATTATTTTTTATATAGTATTATGTAAATAACTTGTAATGTCACCAGAATTTTTTCTTTTATATTATTATCTAAATAATTTATATTGTTACCAGAATTATTTTTCTTATAGTATTATCTAAATAATTTATAATGTCACCAGAATTATTAAATTTTTTTTTATATATTATTATCTAAATAATTTATAATGTCACCAGAATTATTTTTCTTAGAGTATTATACAAATAATTTATAATGTTACCAGAATTATTATTTTTTAATAGTATTATCCAAATAATTTATGTCACCAGAATTATTTTTATATAGTATTATCTAAATAATTTATAATGTTACCAGAATTTTTTTCTTTTATTCTATTATCTAAATAATTTAGAATGGTACCAGAATTATTTTTCTTTTATAGTATTATCTAAATAATTTATAATGTCACCAGAATTATTTTTCTTTAGTAGTATTATCTAAATAATTTATAATGTTACCAAAATTTTTTTTTCTTTTATAGTATTATCTAAATAATTTATAATGGTACCAGAATTATTTTTCTTTTATAGCATTATCTAAATAATTTATAATGTCACCAGAATTATTTTTCTTTTATAGTATTATCTAAATAATCTATAATGTTACCAAAATTATTTTTCTTTTATAGTATTATCTTAATAATTTATAATGGTACCAGAATTATTTTTCGTTTATAGTATTATCTAAATAATTTACAATGGTACCAGAATTATTTTTCTTTTATAGTATTATCTAAATAATTTGCAATGGTACCAGAATTATTTTTCTTTAATAGTATTTTCTAAAAAAGTTATAATGTCACCAGATTTATTTTTATATAGTATTATCCAAATAATTTATAATGTCACCAGAATTATTTTTTATATAGTATTATCTAAATAACTTATAATGTCACCAGAATTAGTTTTCTTTTATAGTATTATGCAAATAATTTATAATGTTATCAGAATTATTTTTCTTTTATAGTATTATCCAAATAATTTATAATGTCACCAGAATTATTTTTATATAATATTATCTAAATAATTTATAATGTTACCAGAATTATTTTTATATAGTATTATCTAAATAGCTTATAATGTCACCAGAATTTTTTCTTTTATAGTATTATCTAAATAATTTATAATGGTACCAGAATTATATTTCTTATAGTATTATCTAAATAATTTATAATGTCACCAGAACTGTTTTTTTTATATAGTATTATCTAAATAATTTATAATGTCACCAGAATTGTTTTTTTTATAGTATTATCTAAAAAATTTATAATGTCACCAGAATTATTTTTCTTAGTATTATGCAAATAATTTATAATGTTACCAGAACTTTTTTCTTTTATAGTATTATCCAAATAATTTATAATGTCACCAGAATAATTTTTATATAGTATTATCTAAATAATTTATAATGTTACCAGAATATTTCTTTTATAGTATTATGCAAATAATTTATAATGTCACCAGAATTATTTTTTATATAGTATTATCTAAATAATTTATAATGTTACCAGAATTATTTTTTATATAGTATTATGTAAATAACTTGTAATGTCACCAGAATTTTTTCTTTTATATTATTATCTAAATAATTTATATTGTTACCAGAATTATTTTTCTTATAGTATTATCTAAATAATTTATAATGTCACCAGAATTATTAAAAATTTTTTTATATATTATTATCTAAATAATTTATAATGTCACCAGAATTATTTTTCTTAGAGTATTATACAAATAATTTATAATGTTACCAGAATTATTATTTTTTAATAGTATTATCCAAATAATTTATGTCACCAGAATTATTTTTATATAGTATTATCTAAATAATTTATTATGTTACCAGAATTTTTTTCTTTTATTCTATTATCTAAATAATTTATAATGGTACCAGAATTATTTTTCTTTTATAGTATTATCTAAATAATTTATAATGTCACCAGAATTATTTTTCTTTAGTAGTATTATCTAAATAATTTATAATGTTACCAAAATTTTTTTTTCTTTTATAGTATTATCTAAATAATTTATAATGGTACCAGAATTATTTTTCTTTTATAGCATTATCTAAATAATTTATAATGTCACCAGAATTATTTTTCTTATAGTATTATGCAAATAATTTATAATCTTACCAGAATTATTTTTCTTTTATAGTATTATCCAAATAGTTTATAATGTCACCAGAATTATTTTTATATAGTATTATCTAAATAATTTATAATGTCACCAGGATTAGTTTTCTTTTATAGTATTATACAAATAATTTATAATGTTACCAGAATTATTTTTCTTTTATACTATTATCTAAATAATTTATAATGTCACCAAAATTATTTTTCTTTATAGTATTATCTAAATAATTTATAAGGGTACCAGAATTATTTTTCTTTTATAGTATTATCTAAATAATTTATAATGGTACCAGAATTATTTTTCTTTTCTAGTATTATCTAAATAATTTATAATGTCACCAGAATTATTTTTCTTTTATAGTATTATCTAAATAATCTATAATGTTACCAAAATTATTTTTCTTTAATAGTATTATCTTAATAATTTATAATGGTACCAGAATTATTTTTCGTTTATAGTATTATCTAAATAATTTACAATGGTACCATAATTATTTTTCTTTTATAGTATTATCTAAATAATTTGCAATGGTACCAGAATTATTTTTCTTTAATAGTATTTTCTAAAAAAGTTATAATGTCACCAGATTTATTTTTATATAGTATTATCTAAATAATTTATAATGGTACCAGAATTATTTTTCTTTTATAGTATTATCTAAATAATTTATAATGTTACCAGAATTATTTTTTATATAGTATTATCTAAATAACTTATAATGTCACCAGAATTAGTTTTCTTTTATAGTATTATGCAAATAATTTATAATTTTACCAGAATTATTTTTCTTTTATAGTATTATCCAAATAATTTATAATGTCACCAGAATTATTTTTATATAGTATTATCTAAATAATTTATAATGTTACCAGAATTATTTTTTATATAGTATTATCTAAATAACTTAATGTCACCAGATTTTTTTCTTTTATAGTATTATCCAAATAATTTATAATGTCACCAGAATTATTTTTCTTTTATAGTATTATCCAAATAATTTATAATGTCACCAGAATTATTTTTATATAGTATTATCTAAATAATTTATAATGTTACCAGAATTATTTTTTATATAGTATTATCTAAATAACTTATAATGTCACCAGATTTTTTTCTTTTATAGTATTATGCAAATAATTTATAATGTTACCAGAATTATTTTTCTTTTATAGTATTATCTAAATAATTTATAATGGTACCAGAATTATATTTCTTATAGTATTATCTAAATAATTTATAATGTCACCAGAACTGTTTTTTTTATATAGTATTATCTAAATAATTTATAATGTCACCAGAATTATTTTTCTTATAGTATTATGCAAATAATTTATAATGTTACCAGAACTATTTTTCTTTTATAGTATTATCCAAATAATTTATAATGTCACCAGAATAATTTTTATATAGTATTATCTAAATAATTTATAATGTTACCAGAATATTTCTTTTATAGTATTATGCAAATAATTTATAATGTTACCAGAATTATTTTTCTTTTATAGTATTATGCAAATAATTTATAATGTCACCAGAATTATTTTTATATAGTATTATCTAAATAATTTATAATGTTACCAGAACTATTTTTCTTTTATAGTATTATCCAAATAATTTATAATGTCACCAGAATAATTTTTATATAGTATTATCTAAATAATTTATAATGTTACCAGAATATTTCTTTTATAGTATTATCTAAATAATTTATAATGTCACCAGAATTGATTTTTTATATAGTATTATGTAAATAACTTGTAATGTCACCAGAATTTTTTCTTTTATAGTATTATCTAAATAATTTATAATGTCACCAGAATTATTAAAAAAAAATTTATATATTATTATCTAAATAATTTATAATGTCACCAGAATTATTTTTATATAGTATTATCTAAATAATTTATAATGTTACCAGAATTGATTTTTTATATAGTATTATGTAAATAACTTGTAATGTCACCAGAATTTTTTCTTTTATAGTATTATCTAAATAATTTATAATGTCACCAGAATTATTAAAAAAAATTTTATATATTATTATCTAAATAATTTATAATGTCACCAGAATTATTTTTCTTATAGTATTATACAAATAATTTATAATGGTACCAGAATTATTTTTTTTTAATGGTATTATCCAAATAATTTATGTCACCAGAATTATTTTTATATAATATTATCTAAATAATTTATAATGTTATCAGAATTAGTTTTTATATAGTGTTATCTAAATAATTTATAATGGTACCAGAATTTTTTTCTTTTATAGTATTATCTAAATAATTTATAATGGTACCAGAATTAGTTTTCTTTTATAGTATTATCTAAATAATTTATAATCTCACCAGAATTTTTTTTTTAGTTTTATCTAAATAATTTATAATGTTACCAGAATTATTTTTCTTATAATATTTTCTAAATAATTTATAATGTTACCAGAATTTTTTTTCTTATAATATTTTCTAAATAATTTATAATGTTGCCAGAATTTTTTTTTTGAGGCAACTGTAGTACTGAATCAAATTGAATAAATCCTTATACAGTACTGATTAAGTAAATACACACATTCATTTCTTGTGAATAAGAAGTATAGACTGAAAATGTTTGAAGAAAACATGCTGCTGTGCACGATTCAGTTTTTTTTTCACGAAAGAGGATCTTTTCTTGGAAAGGACCCATTTTTTACACATAATATTAAAAAGGACACATTAAATGTTATGTAACATGAGTTACTACATAAAATTAGTTAATTTATGAAATAGAAATCTTGCTTGAAAAACATTCTCAGTCCTTTTCACAGAAAAGATCAGTCTGTTTAAAACTTTATACCCACCGTGATTGATAAATGAATTGTAAACAACGACAGCAAGTCTCAATGATCATGCCTGTCCCATTTTTAAATCCTTCAAGAAACTAAACATGAAAGGTGTACACACTTTACATACATACATACATACATACATACATACATACATACATACATACATACATACATACATACATACAATTTAATTTTAATAATATGTTATTTAAATCCAATTCAAAATAAGACACTTAAGACATTTGAGGTATACTTAGATATTTTAACATTTTTTCAAATATTTCTTAAGATAAATTGATTTGTTTTTTTTTTAAAAAAAAAAAAACAACATAAAATATGTTTATATTTAAAGTAAATTTTAACACTGCAACATTATTTTGCGACATCATTGAGAACTCTATTATAAGCAAGTTATCAACTGATATTTCGGGTTGCCTAAAGCTCGGACACCAACGTACGTGACCGAAGAGAAATAAGGGACCAGTTTTAGTAAAAACTGATCTCCACAGACCTACGCAAAATTGTGGATATATGATTTTAACCTGTGAATTACTACTGACCATATAATTTTTTTCGTGAATAGGATTGTTATTAAAAGACAAATAATCAAACACACACACATTCCGCCCTCAAATAGCAAAAAAAAAAGTTTTGTTCTGATTTATAAGTTACTAGAAAAAAAAATCATATCTATCATACAAACTTTAAATAAAATTTCCTGCGGTAAAAGAACAAAATTCTGGCGCATAGGAAATTCCACGCCATCCGCCCGATATAAAATTAGGCCTAGTTGTCGGTTTACATTTCTCGTCAGTCTTCAGAATAACTTCTCGTGAGTATGACAAGGTACATCAGACGATGAAGTTTTTTTTCTTTGTAATGCGAACACTTTCAACTTCGGGCATATTTGTAATCAGAATTTTACGGGATATTTTAATCTTGAAAGATATAAACTGTTTTCTTTAAAAAATATGAAGAAATACAATATTAAATATATGCTGAAGATGTGGTGTAATGTATTTTCGAGGACGTTCAACTTTGCTTGTATTCAAATAAATTGAAAGTACCATCACATTTCCAAAAGGAATGCCTTTTTGTATCAGCCAGTGAAAGTAGCGGCGTCTGACAGTTGCAGGCGTGAAGTAGCACAACTTCAGCCATTATTGATTAACACAACCATCATTTGATCAATTTTATGGTGTAGGGGAGGGGTAAGGATCTTAGGATGGATGTGTTGCTGGAAAATGAGCGCTGCAGCTCTTAAGTTCAGTGATCATGATTGTTTAACAATATTTTGGTTTTACTTTTAAAAATGTCAGCATTATTCTACTTTTGGGGAATTTTTGTGATAAACGATTTTCATAGACCATATTATACATTCGTTGGTTGAATGTTAATTTCCTTTCAGCATGATATGTCAGGGACTCAGAGGTTGTATTAAAGGCGCAAAAAGAGTATGAGGCTCAGTGCGAACACAGGAGTCTGACGTTTTATCAATAAAGTAACGGAGAAATTTCTGAAAACATGAAATCACCTTATTGGTTATATAAATGAACACTTATATAACCGATAAGGTGATTTCATGTTTTCAGAGATTTCACTGTAATTTATTGATAAAAAGTCAGACTCCTGTAGTGGGATATCATGCTCAATTAGATGGGAAGAACAAATATAAATCTGCAAGTATCAAAGAATTTGTTTTCATATAATAATAAAAATTTCAACACACTTCACACTGAGATTTCTGCAGTGTGTATTTTTAGAGTTTACTTATTTATAAAAGGAGGATATATACGCAACCCTAGTATTTCACACATAAATGGAGAATGCTTTATCTCAGAATCGACCTCTGAATTTTGAAGCTCCTTAATGGGTAAAAAGCAGCTATATGTATTAAGAAGAAAGATGATTCAGTTATTTGCTTAACAACATGGGCAATAATGAATGAATTGGTTAAGAAAAGAAGTTTGAAAAAAAAATTTCAGCATACTACTGCAGAGTTCATATCACTAACACAGCAACCATGGCATCTTTCATGGCAACATGAAAACCACAAGTCCCAATTCCTACCACCCTTAATTGCCCTGGTGATGATGATGATAGTACCTCCATGTGATTCTAATCAAAGTTTATCTTCGTTTGTTTTCTTGACAGAGTTACACGCATCCACACATTCTCTTTAAAGCTTAAATGTATCATAACACTGGTTTAAATGCTTTATGAGCATAATAGAGCCAGTAGTTGGCAGGGTCTCTCTCTCAGATGGCCTAGTGGTGAGAGCGTCCGCCTCAGATGCGGGAGGTCATGGGTTTGATCCCCGGCCAAGTCATACCAAGTCATACCAAATAATTACAAAATGATACTAACAACTGCCTCACTTGGCACTCAGCATTAAGAGGCTAGTGTTAGGACTGGTCGGCTTGGAGTCAGGATAATATGACTGGGTGGGACATCTAGTGTTCTGATTATCGATTATAATCAATTGTGAAATCCATAATCGATTGTGTGTAAAGGGAGACTACTTTTTAGGTGTATGCAAAGCAAAAGGTTAGTAAAACTCCCAGCCACTAAAGTTGACCTGAAATTTATTAATCCCTACACAACTACAAATAAAAACCTTATGATTCATAATTAGGATCATATAGCCATTATTACATGATCAAGTTGTTAAATTGTTGAGTTAATAAATTTAAACACATTTTGTTGATTTGTTTCATTTAAATTGCAATATCTTTTGTAGTATTTACAAACAATGATAAACAAGAAAATCATGTCCTTCTATACTTTAAATTATAGACACATCACATATGAACAAAAGAATTTCCGGGGATTGGAGCAGTATTTCAGTTACATATGACTGATCAGCCATGATAAGTTGTGTTCATTTAACAAAGTTATAGAACAAAAGAAACACACAATGTAATATTATTGATGGTTAAAGCATACATGTCATTACAAGAGATTACACCAGTACATTGATAAACATATTGAACTCTTGATCAAAGATATAACTGTGTAACAAAAAATAAAATTTGCTATTAGTAACCAATTATAATCGATGATCAGTTGGTTAAGGGGAATCGATTATCGATTATGAATTTCTGACTGATTCCCATCACTAGGGACATCATACTTCATGTCTGCAACATGATGCCCAGTGCTAGGCATCACTATAAACTGTCATACTGCAGACATCGTAGTGATAAGACTGATTTTTTTTATAAAGGCACATTAAAAATCTGAATCACACACATTCTCTCTTCTCTCTCTCTCAATGACCCAGGCTGTTAAAAATAGATCGGAAAGAGATTAAGTCTTTTTAGGCACAAGGCAAATAATGCCAGATTCTTTTTTTGTTTGTTTTTAAACATATTTTTCTGTATTTGTACATGTTTTTTTAATATTTTTATTTACTTGAGCTGCATAATCACCAAACATGTTCCATGTTCTATAAAGATAGGTCATGTTCTGTGCACTTCACCAAAAAAGATTCATATATACCTGTTGCACATGCAGCCTCAGAGAACAGGTTGGCAGATTAAATGGCAGTACCTGTAACTAATGATCAATACAGACTGACATTGGCCTGTTCCATGGGGTTTTTCATACTTATGTACAGGACTGCTCATGTATTTTTATATTGGAAAATATTGATGCCTTACTCTGTTGCTTCTGTTTATTGTAATAATATTACAGGCAAATCTCTGCTTCCTGTTCTTACAAAAGATATAGTCACACCTGCCTAATTCAGTTAATAAGTTAACCTATTTATTGCATTATCCAGTGTTTCTTGCCTTTAGCAATATATCAGGTATTTTTTTGTCTTTCAATATTTGATCACATTTGTAAATGAATATGTTAATTTAAGGTATTTTAATTTTATTACTTTTACCAAAACTGTTGTGACAGTGTTTGATTGATCACTTGAAAGGAGTAGACTAGAGACTTGACTGGGGCTGCATGCTCTTATACAGGTTGGATTTGCATGCCTTTTAACTTTTCATTTATTCCACCCCTTTATTTGCTACAAAAGACATATCTAACATAGTAATATAAGGAGGTCAGCTTTTTTCATTCATTGCAAGAATACAACAAATACTTGTGCAAATCAGGTATCAAAAGACCAGTGACATTTAATTAGATTCTCACAGAAATGCATGTGGACATGGTTGTTACAGTACATTGACATATTTTCACATTTGAACAGGGCACATTGTATTTATGATCATTCCACTTAAACTGGACTTAAAATAGAACTAATACACAAATTTCACTTGATAAGAAAACTTATTTAATTGGTATTTATTTATAAAATTTCTTCCTAAAGTAGATATTAGTGACATTTTCATTGATCAAAATTTTTGGCATACTGTTCTTTATGGTGTAACAAAATTGCTGTTTGAAAGAATGTTTAAACAAAGTACACGAGTTATTAAATGTTGATAATTTCATAATGATTTTTATTTTTCCAGGGCATATCAACTGTTTTTTAAGATAAAATGAGCGATATATACTGTAATTGTTTAAATTATCAATTTTTATCGCGTACATGTACTGTATTTACTGGATCCATACAGGTACATGTACTTAGCAGTCTTATATACATGTACTGTAATGTACTGAAACCTGACATAACTTAATTTCAAACATTGAAATCAACTTATTCCATTATTTTGAACTATTCCATAAGGATAGGAAAACTTTTGAGGGTGGGGTAGCTATATGTCAAATATTTCTGTAATTCTACAAGCAAATCTGGATTTACCAGGGCTTGTATGCATTTGGATGGAAAGAAATTGAAATAAGAAGCAAATACTGATCTGAGGGTTGTATAGACCACCAAATAGTGAATTATCTGATTGGAGGGCTGTATAGACCACCAAATAGTGAATTTTCTGATTGGAAGGCTATATAGATTACCAAATAGTGAATCATCTGTTGCAGGGCTGTAATGACTGCAAAATAGTGGGTCATCTTATTGGAGGGCTGCATAGACTGTAAAATGTTGAATTATCTTATTGGAGGGCTGTATAGACCACCAAATAGTGAATCATCTTATTGGAGGGCTGTATAAACCACCAAATAGTGAATCATATGATCGGAGGATTGTATTGGCCACCAAATAGTGAATTATCTTATTGGAGAGCTGTATAGACCACCATATAGTGAATCATCTGTTGGAGGGCTGTATAGACAGACTGCAAAATAGCGAATTATCTGATTGAAGGACTGTATAGACCACCAAATAGTGAATTATATTATTGGAATGCTGTATAGACTGTCGAATAATGAATATCTGTTTGGGATTATATTGGATTAAGCATTGAGAGAGTCATAAAATATTAAACCAAACACCATTGTTACTGAAGAGTTTAATGCCAGATACCTCTGCTCAGTATATGCCACCTTAAAATTGACTGCCCCAAATTCAAGTGCCATAATAGTAATATGATGATAAGATGAATGCCAGAGGAAGTTGAATATTCCATAATAGTGATATGGTTATATGATGAAGGCCAGAGGAAGTTGAATATTCCATAATAGTAATACGATGATAAGATGAAGGCCAGAGGAAGTTGAATATTCCATAATAGTGATATGGTTATATGATGAAGGCCAGAGGAAGTTGAATATTCCATAATAGTAATACGATGATAAGATGAAGGCCAGAGGAAGTTGAATATTCCATAATAGTGATATGGTTATATGATGAATGCCAGAGGAAGTTGAATATTCCATAATAGTAATATGATGATAAGATGAAGGCCAGAGGAAGTTGAATATTCCATAATAGTAATATGATGATAAGATGAAGGCCAGAGGAAGTTGAATATTCCATAATAGTGATATGGTTATATGATGAAGGCCAGAGGAAGTTGAATATTCCATAATAGTAATACGATGATAAGATGAAGGCCAGAGGAAGTTGAATATTCCATAATAGTGATATGGTTATATGATGAATGCCAGAGGAAGTTGAATATTCCATAATAGTAATATGATGATAAGATGAATGCCAGAGGAAGTTGAATATTCCATAATAGTAATATGATGATAAGATGAAGGCCAGAGGAAGTTGAATATTCCATAATAGTGATATGGTTACAGTGGGACCCCGCTATAACCCGCCCCGCTATAACCCGAATTCGGATATAACCCGGTCGTGGCATGGCTCCCGAAATTTCGGGTAATTTATTACAGGTATTTTTCTCAAAGACCAAAAAAAACCAAAAATTTTTTAAGTATGAAAAAACAAAAAATACGTCAAGAGTTTAATTATCATTCTCATATTCGTGTAAACAGTGCAAAAAAGAACGTGTAGAAAATGTATTATCAAATTTCTTCTAGTTTTGTGCCAAAATAAACGTCTGAAATACGAACCAATTGCTGGGCCTACTGAGAACTTTGATCTTTGTTTATTGTTGAAAAATTACAGCTCATAAGTGTCAATATTATAATTACTGATTCCTGAGTAATGAAGCCATCGTGTCTACTTTGTGTTTGTCTTGAATGCATTTTGAATACAATCGTTGCTCTAATAATCTCCGATATATGTTCTCTTAATTTCATATACAACTAAGCAATAGCCAATGCGGGGGTTGATAAAAGATTCTCACCAGAATGTATAAATCTATCAATTTAAGTACATTGTTTATCATCAAAGTGAACTGCCGAGCTAAACAGTGACATAATTCAGTGGTTATAAAATACAGCCAGTTCGCCTGCTGTATTAGAGTACATCAAAAGAACATGACGCAATAGCTGGGCGGCAAGTTCAAAGGACTTTGACTAGCAGCTTGGGTGGGAAAATTTACAATGACTGAATTCAGAGTCAGAAAGATCCTGAGATGTACATGTAGTTATTATAAGAATACACTTTAGCTTCCATTATTTAATCTATGGACATGTACTATTTCATCATTCATTACGTACACCCGTTACGTAATTTTTGTTTTTTTCTTTTCATTGAATTCAGTCACATAATGATCTGTGACAAAATTATTGAATATTTTACATCCTTGTGTGGATATTTTCGATGGAAATATTTGTATTATGGATTCAGTGTATGTTACAAGATTCGTTGGTGAGTACACGGTGTTGATACTCTTTTCATGTAATAGATTATACATGTATATATAAATTAGACACGTGTATGTACCAATGCATGGTTCTCTGAATAAAGTAATATATTAAATCTGCAATTTCTGTTACCACAGCAAATGTTTTTCTCATTTAATATATATTTATCAAAAATGTTAATTGTGCCATGCATTTTCGCACCCGTCTTTATGTACCCCCCCCCCCCCCCATTAAATCCAAAAATGTGTTGGTATTGTACATGGTTGCTTATAACACGGTTCGGTTCATAGCCCGGTCGGATTCTATGGCTCCCAACTACCGTGTTATAGCGGGGTCCCACTTGTATATGATGAAGGCCAGAGGAAGTTGAATATTCTATAATAGTGATATGGTTATATGATGAAGGCCAGAGGAAGTTGAATATTCCATAATAGTGATATGGTTATATGATGAAGGCCAGAGGAAGTTGAATATTCCATAATAGTAATATGATGATAAGAGGAAGGCCAGAGGAAGTTGAATATTCCATAATAGTGATATGGTTATATGATGAAGGCCAGAGGAAGTTGAATATTCCATAATAGTGATATGGTTATATGATGAAGGCCAGAGGAAGTTGAATATTCTATAATAGTGATATCGTTATATGATGAAGGCCAGAGGAAGTTGAATATTCCATAATAGTAATATGATGATAAGATGAAGGCCAGAGGAAGTTGAATATTCCATAATAGTAATATGCTTATATGATAATAGTGATATGGTTATATGATAATATATATGGCCGCTACAGTTTGCAACATATCAAGCAAATACCTAATTGTTTTTAAAGGAGATTTTACCTCTGCAAATACTTTAATGGTCAATCCTACAACTTCATAACATTTGTACTTGGTATCTGTGTTATATCTGATAACAATATGTTAACTTTGCTTATGACTTATAAGGCAATTGTTTTTCTCTGGTTACAGTCCATATGGAAGAAAACGTGGCCGCAGTTTGGACTCGGACTGTGATGAATGTCTTCCTATCTCAAAGAGAATAAACAGACTTCAAATAAAGTGAGTCAGTATATGTAAAAAAGATAAACAGATCTGTAGTAGCCAGTAGATTATATCAGTTGTTTATAACCCATCTTATACACTACTTCCTTGATAACTCACGCCCTGATAACTCACAAACCCACTTATAATGCAGTGTCCGGCATGAATCCTGATTTTTCCCCAAAGAAAATATATTTCAAATACTTTTCAAAATATGCTTAATGTGAAAAAATTATGATAAGAATTGGTATATTAAACCTTTATACATTTCTCGTTTTATCATCAAAAATGGTGAATAATACACATAAAGATAGATTTCATACTGTGAAATTTGCAAGTTCTAAATAAGATATTACATATTATGTTACGGTTTATTTGTTGATAAATAATCATCAATAAACAGTAAATAAACAGTCTGGTGAAGTAGCAATCAATGAAAGTGTCTGGTAAATGCTAACAGTTGGCAACAGAGAATGAAATAAACAGCAATTAAATATCTTGCTATGTGAAAGTCACATTCTAATCCTTTATTTCCATTTCGATGTAAATATTATAAATGCAACATCTTCTTTTCTATGAAAACATGAAAATAGTCAATCAACCTTCACATCAAAACCAGCAAGTACTTTTGTGACAACCAAATTATCTGCCAGCTTTGTTTTGATCAGCAACTTGGTGAAGTGTTTGTTGCATTAAAAATTTTAGTTAAAAGAGACCTGTGTTTTATCACTTTGAATATGTCTTTTGTATCAAATCAAGCAAGTGGGGATTTTGCTTGGCGGCAGAGAAATCAAGGAGTAACACAAAAAAATTAACTGATTTTTTTTCAAAAAGTGAAATGACATTTGTCAAGCATATCACAACTGGTATTTATTATCATGTTCTAATCTGCATTGTTTAAAATCTGTAGACCTATTAAATTCATGTTGATAATGATTAACCCTTGATTGTTGTTTTCATTTTACTTCTACTGCAATCAAATCTATCGATCAATCGACATTTCAAAATTACATTGTTTCTTGAAAAGAGAGTCGATCTTTTGTATTAAAAAAAAATACGTCTAATTTGGATCAAACAATAAAGCTAGAAATTATCAAATGTAACAAAAAACTTAGTGAATCTTGTTTTTGAAACTTGTTTATTTCATTGTCACAGTAGGATAGCTTAGGGTTATGCCATTCTTTGCTACCAGACGTTTTAATTTATACTGTTAATGGTTTCAGCAGTAATGAAAAGAATTGAATTTTAAGTGATGCACATGCACTTAATTTTCTACCCTTGTTATTTCAGATCTGCTGGCACAAGTCAGGAAGATAATGAAAAAGGGGAGGTAAGTATGATTTCACATTCCTTTTCACTTACCAAATGCACTTGCTCATGTAAATATCATGTTTTGATGTGCTTGATTATGTAGAAAAGAATTAAATAAGTATATTTTACTGAAGTGAATTTTGATCATTTTGCCAAAATAAATATATTTTTGTAAGCATTTTCTTTTCTCTCTCTCTCTCTCTCTCTCTCTCTCTCTCTCTCTCTCTCTCTCTCTCTCTCTGCCTCTCTCTCTCTCTCTCTCTCTCTCTCTCTCTCTCTCTCTCCCTCCCTCTCTCTCTCTCTCTCTCTCTCTCTCTCTCTCTCTCTCTCTCTCTCTCTCTCTCTCTCTCTCTCTCTCTCTCTCTCTCTCTCTCTCTCTCTCTTTTTTTTCTGACACACATATAAAATGCTATTGTGTCAGTTCTTTTCACCAGCAATTCTACAACTTTAGTTCTTGGTATTATAAGTTTTTTGCAAGATTTAGTACAGCAGACAATCGTGATGAAGAATGCACCAAGGTCATGTGAACTTGATCCACTTCCAACATCACTGCTGCTTGAGTGTTTAGACCCAATATTGCCTTCACTAACTTATGTTATTAATACTTCTCTCTCATCTGGGGAATTCCCATCATTTTTCAATACTGCCATTGTAAAGCCTCTACTGAAGAAACCAGTACTCAACCATAATGATTAAAGAACTACCACCCAGTTTCTAATCACCCGTTCATATAAAAATTCTTAGAAAAAGTTGTTCTAACCAAACATCAATTTTCACATTTACTCTAGCATGCAGGTGGGTAAAGTAATAGATTTCAGCTTTTTATTCCCAAGTGATTCAGAATTAACTAAACTTGTTTTCAACTTACTGTGTTACATCCTTTAATCCCCATCAATCTCATGTTTGTCAAAACTTTAATCTTTAGCATTGAAAGTCTCAGTGACCATCAAGAAATCTTGAGTCCTTGTTTGAATAAACCAGTCCTTACAGTCTGCAACAAATGGCAAAATATGGAAAACTGAGTTCTCTTTGCCTGATATTTGCCCTCTACAGTTCTCAGAGCGATTCTTGCAGACGTGTTAGTCACCTTACTTGAAAATCCAGTCATTTGCAATATAGACTTCTAGTCATTTGCAACATAGACTTTTTTGTAATTTGAAATGTTTAGGTCCCCATTAGGATTATATAAACTAGGCCCAAATTCTGCCCCCTAAAAGCCAATGGAAAGTCTCTGGTACACATTCAGCAGTATCAGATTTCACACATTATTTGTGTCTCCGTTTGTTTTTAAGCTTATCCCTTTTCTGTGTTGCATCTAGGACAAAGTACTCTAGCTCCTGCATCTTGTGTGTATTCCAGGTATTATTCAAGTATTTTATGCTCTCCAGTTATATACTGTACATTATAAAACATTGTATCAGGAAAGAAAGATGTGTTATTTTTCTTTACTGCATCTTGTTCACTCCAAGCATCATGTATATTGAGATACAATTAATGATACAAGTGAAGGGAATTGTAACTTATCTCCTTCATAGTAACCTTTAAGTGTTATATATAGAACAGTGCATACAATGAAAGTAAAAATTATATACATCTTCACTTAATTGCCTGGCTATACATTTCATAGATGCTTTATTCCTCAGATGAAACAATTATCTTGAATATTTTGCTGACAGGATTATTTATCTACAAGATTGCATTGAGTATGAGATTTACTTCAAGCATGTCACATCAGTCAGCTGAGAACACTTGCTGAACCAGTATTAATCATAGCCATTAAACAATTTGGAGTTGCATGTATTTAATTGTTCTCAAAATTTGGTCATTCATAGAACATTGGGTTTACATGAAGTCTGCAAATTTACTTTATTATTTACAAAAGCCATTATGATCTGTTTGGTTTATTATGCTTTTTATTTATGTTTCTTACTTTCATTGTACATAAATAAAACTTTGTGGTCACAATTAATATATTAATGTATATTTTAAAGATATCTTGACATTTATAACTTTTATACTGACCAAATAAATTTAAATAATGCAACCTAAAATTTGGCAAATTGTGTAAGAAATCTGGTGTAGTAACTGTGTTATTTTTTTCCTTTCCAGAGTCATGGAAATGTTAGAGACCATTGTATGAGCTGTGCTTCACTTCAAGAAGGAAATGTACAAAATAATATGGCACCTTTACCAGCCCAAACACAGTGCATTCCACAAAATGCTGTAGTGCAACACACATCAACATCACAGCACCTCTGTAATGGTGGGACTTCAGGTTGTCGTCAGTGTGGACTGTGTAGAGTTAGTTTTAGTACATTACAGTGTCCTGATTTGAATGCTAATGAGATGGATTCAAGTGGTCTGAGGCCTGAAGATTTGGTTGGTTATGACCCAGAGCTCACTCTGACTGAAAATCCTCACTATTACAATATTAACCAAGTACTGTATGATGCTCATGTGGAACGAATAGAACGGCATGGAGTTATTTTCAAGAATACTTGATTTCCATCTATCCTTATGTGGTACGGGTTTAACGTCATGGGGTGATTCTCAAGAATACTTGATTTCAATTATCATTATGTGGAACGGGTTCAACGTCATGGGGTGATTAAAGAATACTTGATTTCAATTATCATTATGTGGAACAGGTTCAACGTCATGGGGTGATTCTCAAGAATACTTGATTTCAATTATCATTATGTGGAACAGGTTCTACAGCATGGGGTGATTCTCAAGAATACTTGATTTCAATTATCATTATGTGGAACAGGTTCAACGTCATGGGGTGATTCTCAAGAATAATTGATTTCAATTATCATTATGTGGAACAGGTTCAACGTCATGGGGTGATTCTCAAGAATACTTGATTTCAATTATCATTATGTGGAACAGGTTCAACGTCATGGGGTGATTCTCAAGAATACTTGATTTCAATTATCATTATGTGGAACAGGTTCTACAGCATGGGGTGATTCTGAAGAATACTTGATTTCAATTATCATTATGTGGAACAGGTTCAACGTCATGGAGTGATTCTCAAGAATAATTGATTTCAATTATCATTATGTGGAACAGGATCAACGTCATGGGGTGATTCTCAAGAATACTTGACTTCAATTATCATTATGTGGAACGGGTTCTACAGCATGGGGTGATTCTCAAGAATACTTGATTTCAATTATCATTATGTGGAACGGGTTCAACGTCATGGAGTGATTCTCAAGAATACTTGATTTCAATTATCATTATGTGGAACGGGTTCTACAGCATGGGGTGATTCTCAAGAATACTTGATTTCAATTATCATTATGTGGAACGGGTTCAACGTCATGGAGTGATTCTCAAGAATACTTGATTTCAATTATCATTATGTGGAACGGGTTCTACAGCATGGGGTTATTCTGAAGAATAATTTAGAAATATCTGTTTAGCATTTATACTAGGTTATTTTTCTTGTCTGTTTTTCAAATGAAGAAATGTTGCCATGTTGTCAATTTCACTTTTTTTTCTCCAAAATTATCTGCACATGTTAATATTTTGTTGCCTTTAATGGATATAAATAATATTGTTCATCTTATATTTGTCTCTGTCAACATCTTCCTTAAGTAATGAAAGATGAAAAAATGAAACTATTATCAATGCCTTCTTAGCTCAGCTGGTCAGAAGACTTTTAATTTGATGTCTTGTCGGTTCTCTGTCCACCCATCCATTAGTACAGATTTGTTTTTTCCTTCTGAACTACTTGGATTTTTATTTACATCTAAACTACTTGGATTTGTGATTACTTCTAAACTACTTGGATTTTTATTTACATCAAAACTACTTGGATTTTTATTTACATCTAAACTACTTGGATTGTTCTCATGAAAACCTTGCACATACATTTATCACAGGATTTAATTGGTTCTTAATGAGTGTCCATCTGTCCTTCAACATGATCACCATGATGTTGGTCCTAAATGAGTGTCCACCTGTCCTTCAACATGATCACCATGATGTTGGTCCTAAATGTGTGTCCATCTGACCTTAAACATGTTGGTCCCAAATGAGTATCCATCTGACCTTCAACATGACCATCGGGATATGTTGCTCCTAAATGTGTATAATTCTGACCTTTAACATGACCATCGTGATGTTTTTCTTAAATGTGTGTCCATCTGACCTTCAACATAATGTTGGTCCTAAATGAGTGTCCATCTGACCTTCAACATGAACATTGTGATGTTGGTCCTAAATGTGTGTCCATCTGACCTTCAACATGACTATCGTGATGTTGGTCCTAAATTAGTGTCCATCTGACCTTCAACATGACCATCGTGATTTTGGTCATAAATGTGTGTCCATCTGACCTTCAACATGACCATTGTGATGTTGGTCCTAAATGTGTGTCCATCTGACCTTCAATATGACCATTGTGATGTTGGTCCTAAATGAGTGTCCATCTGACCATCAATGTGACCATTGTGATGTTGGTCCTAAATGTGTGTCCATCTAAATGAGTACTGATCTGACCTCAAACATGGCCATCCTAATGACAGTCATGACAATTACATCTTCTGCTGCATATTAGTGATAGAAACAGGGGAACATTTCACTTGACTTGTTATGATATCTGATTGGTCCTAAATGAAAATGATGCTGACTGGTTATGATGTCTGATTGGTTCTAAATGAAAAGCTCTCTGATTGGTCCTAAATGATGCTGACTTGTTATGATCTCTGATTGGTCCTAAATGAAAAGATCTCTGATTGGTCTTAAATGATGCAGACTTGTTATGATGTCTGATTGGTCCTAAATGAAAATGATGCTGACTGGTTATGATGTCTGATTGGTCCTAAATGAAAATGATTCTGACTGGTTATGATCTCTGATTGGTCCTAATTCAAAAGATTTCTGATAGGTTATGATGTCTGATTGGTCCTAAATGAAAATGATTCTGACTGGTTATGATGTCTGATTCGTCCTAAATGAAAAGGATGCTGGTTTCTTATTATCTTTGATTGGTTCTAAATGATGCTGACATCTAATAGGTTAAAGATATGTTAAAAATCCCAAAACACACATACATTATCAGGGTGACATGGCAGCCATGTTAAAAATGTTGATATTGCTGCTACTCCATCATCTGTTTATCCATTGACTTCTCCTAAACTATAGGAAGGATTTATTAGTGCAATTTTACCTAAACAAGTGGGAGGGTTAACAAAACTTTTCATCCTAGTGTCAGGTTGGTCCTAAGTGAAAATGTTGATCTGACTTTCAACATTTTCATTATAGTAGTTTGTCTTTCTTTAAAATCTTATTCTTCCTACTTCTTTTGAACAGATTGTCATGTTCACAATGGGTTTTCAAAACAACTACTTATTTTATTGGGGTTTTTTTTATTTAAAAAATATCAGGGTGCCAATTTGGCTTTTGACAAAGCCATCATGACAGCAGTCTTGAAATGTTATTCCTTTTGAATGTTATTCTTTTTAAAGTACTTCTTTTTGAAAATGGTGGATGATTTGACCTCCAAAAATAACCACTACTGCCATCTTTAAAATCTTTGTGATGCTATTCTCTCAGAACAGTTGATTAAATTGGTATATTGCTACTTTCCCAGAACAGTTCATTGGATTGGTGTTGGCTTTCTGCTAAAACACATATTCACATATAAATATAGATCTAAATGGTGTGGATATGGCAAATTAGTTGCCACAGCAATCATTATGCTGATCTTGGTCTTGTTCACATTACTCCTTAATTGGTGTTTGATTGGTTTTGTTTTTAAATTTATGGCAGAATGAAGCAGTACCTGCATTAAAATTATGTTGATCCAGCTTCTGATCGGCTGCCATGATTCCATTCTACAATAGTATTTTACCATTTCTTCTCTCGTCGTATCACGATAAGATTAGAGCGGTATGTGATGGTTTTTGCCCCATCTTGGCACCATTGTGATCATTGAAAAATATCCTGTTTTACTTGCATATGTCTGATCATTCTCAAGCTGAAAATATAGATACCTTGATCAGAAAATCTTGAATTTCAAGAAACATCAATAATTTTTGTTGACCCAACTATTTTGTTAAAGTTGAAGTTAATTTTTTAAATGTTTCAACAAATAAAATGAAGTCTATTCATGCACTTGATTCCTTCTGGCATTGTTAATCATGTTTGGGCGAGAGCATATTTTTTTTAAATTAAGGACTGTTTACCCCCCTCTTTTACACTGTATTTAGTGAACACTGAGCAAAAATTTGCATGATCTACAGAAAGTAGACAATTTTGCAAGAATATCAGTTTTGTATGATTTATTGTGAACAGCTGGAAATTTTTTTCTTTATGGATATACAAGATATTATCAGCTTTTCCCATGAGGGTTTTGGATATACAAGATATTATCAGCTTTTCCCATAAGGGCTTTGGATATACAAGATATTATCAGCTTTTCCCATGAGAGCTTTGGATATACAAGATATTATCAGCTTTTCCCATGAGGTTTTTGGATATACAAGATAGCTTTTCCCATGAGGGCTTTGGAAATACAAGATATTATCAGCTTTTTCTATGAGGGCTTTGGATATATAAGATATTATCAGCTTTTTCTATGAGGGCTTCGGATATATAAGATATTATCAGCTTTTCCCATAAGTGCTTTGGATATACAAGATATTATCAGCTTTTTCTATGAGGGCTTTGGATATATAAGATATTATCAGATTTTCCCATGAGGGTTTTGGATATACAAGATATTATCAGCTTTTTCTACGAGGGCCTTGGATATATAAGATATTATCAGCTTTTCCTATGAGGGCTTTGGATATACAAGATATTATCAGCTTTTCCTATAAGGGCTTTGGATATACAAGATATTATCAGCTTTTCCTATGAGGGCTTTGGATATACAAGATATTATCAGCTTTTCCCATAAGGGCTTTGGATATACAAGATATTATCAGCTTTTTCTATGAGGGCTTTGGATATACAAGATATTATCAGTTTTTCCTATGAGGGCTTTGGATATACAAGATATTATCAGTTTTTCCTATGAGGGCTTTGGATATACAAGATATTATCAGTTTTTTCTATGAGGGCTTTGGATATACAAGATATTATCAGTTTTTTCTACGAGGGCCTTGGATATATAAGATATTATCAGTTTTTCCTATGAGGGCAATGGATATACAAGATATTATCAGTTTTTCCTATGAGGGCTTTGGATATACAAGATATTATCAGTTTTTTCTATGAGGGCTTTGGATATACAAGATATTATCAGTTTTTTCTATGAGGGCTTTGGATATACAAGATATTATCAGTTTTTTCTATGAGGGCTTTGGATATACAAGATATTATCAGTTTTTCCTATGAGGGCTTTGGATATACAAGATATTATCAGTTTTTCCTATGAGGGCTTTGGATATACAAGATATTATCAGTTTTTCCTATAAGGGCTTTGGATATACAAGATATTATCAGTTTTTTCTATGAGGGCTTTGGATATACAAGATATTATCAGTTTTTCCTATGAGGGCTTTGGATATACAAGATATTATCAGTTTTTCCTATAAGGGCTTTGGATATACAAGATATTATCAGTTTTTTCTATGAGGGCTTTGGATATACAAGATATTATCAGTTTTTCCTATGAGGGCAATGGATATACAAGATATTATCAGCTTTTTCTATGAGGGCTTTGGATATACAAGATATTATCAGTTTTTTCTATGAGGGCTTTGGATATACAAGATATTATCAGTTTTTCCTATGAGGGCAATGGATATACAAGATATTATCAGTTTTTCCTATGAGGGCTTTGGATATACAAGATATTATCAGTTTTTTCTATGAGGGCTTTGGATATACAAGATATTATCAGTTTTTTCTACGAGGGCCTTGGATATATAAGATATTATCAGCTTTTTCTATGAGGGCTTTGGATATACAAGATATTATCAGTTTTTTCTACGAGGGCCTTGGATATATAAGATATTATCAGCTTTTTCTATGAGGGCTTTGGATCAGCTTTTCCTATGAGGGCAATGGATATACAAGATATTATCAGTTTTTCCTATGAGGGCTTTGGATATACAAGATATTATCAGTTTTTCCTATGAGGGCTTTGGATCAGCTTTTCCTATGAGGGCAATGGATATACAAGATATTATCAGCTTTTCCTATGAGGGCTTTGGATATACAAGATATTATCAGCTTTTCCCCATGAGGGCATTGGATATACAAGATATGAGCCTTTGAGTCTTTTGATAGAAACTGTGCATTTTATCTGTGTGTTTTGGATTACACAATCTGTTATGTGGACTGGCAAATGAAAGGTTCACAATTGGATTGACTGTTACAGTGTATATGTACATTTTGGTCATAATTTGCACTGCACTCAGTCCAGAGATTTTAACTATATGCCTCTTTAGTCTTATACCAAATTGGATAAAAGTTTTGGCAGAAGTAGGCATTCCAGGGCTTTTAAAGCTTAACAAGTTATATGCTTTTCAACCCTTTCGTAGCACTGGGATCTAAGGTATACATACTGCATTTACATGAAGGTATCAAATTTTCTTATTAGTATTTCTTTTGTTGTCTGTTGTATATCATTCATATCTACAAGTATGTTGTCGCTATTGCTCCAAAACTTGCTGGAGATTTCCCATGAAACTTTCCACATACACATTCATCCCATTATCTGGTTAGTCATAAATAAAAAATAATGCGGCTTGAATGTTCAGTGGCAATCTTAAAATTATTGTTATTGATTCTCCCCCTAAATGAAAATCAGATCGAAATAAGGTTTTCACACAAAGACTTCTTATGATGTCTTGTTGGTGCTAAATGAAAATAGTGCTGATCTGATGTCCAATATGGTCAAATATGGCCAAACTATCATCACTCATCCTTGTTAATGTAAAGTCTTAATGACATGGGTTGACTTGTTCTTATGCCTAGTTGGTACTATATGAAAATGGTGCCACTCACCTTTCCAATATGGCTGACACAATCACCATCTTGAAAGTCAAGTTATTACTACTCCAGAATGAATATTCATTTATAGCTGAGGTTTTTACAGAAAACTTCATGTAAAGTCTAGTTGGTCCTAATTTAAATAGGTATGGATCTGAGGTCCAATATGGCTGCCATGGTAGCCATCTTGAAAAGTGTGCAATTTTGCTAATCCTGAATGGAAAGGCATATCAGCATGGGGTTTTCACCATAAGATTTCTTGTGAGGACTTGTGCCTAAACAATATATATTGCCTATCTAACTTCCAGTATGGCCACTACAGCAACCATCTTGAAACTTTTGTTATCACTACACAAATTTATATCAGCATGGGGATTCTGCCAGAAGATTCCTTAAGATATCTAGTTGGTTCTAAATGATGCTGATCTGACCCATAAGATGACCACCTTAGTGGACATTTTGAAAATGTTGCTACTAGTACTCCTAGATGGATGGTCATATCAACTTGATGTTTTCACCAACTGGCTTGTGTTATGTTGATGGTCCTAAATGAAAATGGTGCTAGTCTAACATCCAGTATAGCCACTATATGACAGCCATCTTGAAAATTTTGTTGTTACTGCTGTGGTTTCTTAACAATTTCTTGTAGTGTCTGGTTGGTCCTAAATGAAAATGGTGCTAGTCTAACATCCAGTATAGCCACTATGACAGCCATCTTGAAAATGTTGTTGTTACTGCTGTGGTTTTTTAACAATTTCTAGTGATATCTGGTTGGTCCTAAATAAAAAATGTGTGCTAGTCTGACATTCACTATAGCCATCATGGCAGCCATCCTGAAAATCATATCTTGGGGAGTTTCATAAAAATTTCTAATGCTGTCCAGTTGGTTCTAAAGTGTCAGATTTGGTTTCTGCAGTTAAAAAATAAATGATCATATTTTGATTTTCTGGCCTGTAGAATATCCGTCCCTTCTCTAACAGACTCTTATCAACAGGTACATCAGTATCGTGACATTCATTCAATCCTATTGGGTTAAGAATAATAATCCCATTTATCAGCATGTCCTTTCTGTACATTTCACACTTCATTAAGCAGAAATCAAGTATGAATAATATAATATAATAATAATATTGTGAGCAAATTACTTTAAGTTGTGATCACGTGCTTATGAACGTTAATAAATTGCAAATTTTGGTTGTCAGGGATGGGTTTGTTGCATCATGCTGAAAGTCACCCCAACTTAGATCCTTAAGTCTCTCAAACTAGGATCATTATTCTTGATATATAATACCGACAGTAATTCCAGTTTAGATTTTATCTTCTTTTCCCAACCAGTACTCTTAACTGGATGTATAAGGTCTGAAATCAGTCCTGAATTTATTACTAGATATAAGGACATAACAGATCAAAAATGTGTTAATTTGTTGCAAGAAATATTTTTATTAGTGGTATTTTCAACAAAAAAAACTAAAACTATAACTGGAATAAGTTAGCAGCAATAACGAAACTTTAGACTTTTCTCAAAGAAAACATCCTACAAAGAATTTCTGTTAAAACATCAATACTTTAAATATAAAGATGTGCTGAGTAACCATCAATATTTAAAAATATATTTTCCGGATAATAAAAGTTGCAATATTTTATATTAAAAGAAATTGATGCAATTTTCACATTATAACAATGTTAGAAAAAAAATATATTGGGAAAAAAGTTTGATTTTAAAAAAATCCATTACATTTTTAAGAACTTAAAAGCATGTACTACATCAGCATCTGAAATCTGCATAGGCATCTGTACATATAAAACCATATACAAATGTACAGCCTCGACCTTTCTGTTTTCCTTGATTTGGGTCCATCTTTGTTCATGCATGATTTCATTGTTTAAATTAAACTAATTATGTTTTGGGAGTTTTTATATGAATTAAATCAAGCAACCACTTTATGATGCATGGATTGGATATTTTTGCTCCCAGTAGACATACAGTTGTACCTGGAATCCTGAAATTGAGTGAATGCATGCTTGATAAGTACAGTACTATACACTCATAGGAAAAGTAGGACACTGACCCATATTTAATGCTTCAATGACTTTGGTTGAATTATGTGTTTTATTTTTTTCTAGAGTAGTGTTTATGCTAGGATCATGAAGCTTTACAATTTTGTATATCTTTCTTAGTAACACACCTGTACAGCAGAAAGGTCAACTTTCTTAGTAACACACCTGTACAGCAGAAAGGTCAACTTTCTTAGTAACACACCTGTACAGCAGAAAGGTCACTGTGACCTGTATTTAACAACTTATTGTTTGGTTAAAAAAAATTTCCTTTAGCTCATGATCACATAGGTTTTTTTTGCATGCTATGTATATAGTGTTCTCCCAAGAATCAAACCTTTGTCAAGGGATGAAACTTTACAAGTACTACATCTGTATTGCAGAATTGTGTTACTATGACTACATCTGTATTGCAGAATTGTGTTACTATGACCCATATATTTGTTCACTAATGTTGGTTACATTTTTGTTTTCATGGTAATCTTTAGTTTAACAGGATGAAACCAGCTGAGATTGGATCTAGCGAATATGCTTAATACAAGCACATGAATAAGATGTCTTTTTAAAATGTGAATGATAATAAATGAATCAGACACTCAGTTCATGTGAACATAATCCAACAATGGATATAACAAAGCAAGATGTCTATTTAAAATGATAATAAATGAATCAGATACTCAGTTCATGTGACCATAATCCAACAATGGATATAACATCGTTCATAAATGGATACAATCAAAAACAAGAAAAAACGTTAGACAAATGAGCCCGCATGTAAATGCACATGAACATACAAACATATATGACTGATACAGGGTTCTATAAACATCACCAAATATGATAAATAATGGATCTATTACAAGGTATGGAATTCAGGAACAAATATAAGCAATGTTCAACCATGAGTTTGATGGAAATATGATTTTTAACCAATAATGACCATAAATTGATTTTTCACAGAGTGGAATTGAATTGTAGGCTTAAAATGAAATATATCACAGCATTTATCTTGTGGCATCCAGTCAGCAAGCATGAAATATTCCCAAATCTACAGCTTCCATCTAATGATGAAAGAATTGACCTCACATGGTCTGCTGCACTCAGCCTGCCAAAGGTTTGCATAGGAACCTCTTTACACAGAGCCACAGGTCTACAACCTTTGCCCTCACACTGAGTAAATCAACACCATCCTTCGATGTCACCATTGACCACTGTATTCTGATTACAATAAACCCAAGTTCAACAATACCCAATGAAAGTTAAAATATGTATTTACTGAGCCATGTGATAGAAGAAACATGTTTAAGTGTAAATACGACGATATATATCATGCATGCACTCACATGAATTTGTGTAAATAAAGTGATGCATTCACTCACATGAATTTATGTAAATACAATAATATACATGATGCATGAGGGGGTGCAAGGTCTAGGCCAGACGTCAAACTTGCCAAAGGGAAGTGAAGCGTCCCTCATAGCCTCTCCTTTCCAGGTATAGTTACGGCTGCAGGACCACTGTCTCGCTCTGATGGACAGGAGGTTTCTTGCATCTGGCCTCTCCTACACTATTGTGTCCACAGCAGCACCTTCATGCGGGGGCCCCTTGTTTTCACAGAGCTTGTTGTGTGGCGCGACTGAGTGCTCGGCGGTATAACTGGGTGGGCAGACTGGGCTCATTAGCCTTGGCAGGTAGCCAGTCTAAGAGATGGGAATCTCTGACTCCAAACCCGGGAAGATGAAGTTTGTTAGCCATGTCAAGGCAATTTGTCTAGGAGAAGGAAACTCTGATTCAAAACCAATTAAGTCCAATCCAATGGCTCCACTGCCTTGTGGATATCTTCGGGAGAAGGAAAGGCTACGGGAGTAAACCCAGACAGAAAATCCGGAGTGGAGCCCCCCAAAGCGGCTGGATATCAACTACGACTTCCTTCCGGCAGCTCGTGCATCCAAACTGGTGCCAAATGTCATGCTCAGCATTCCTTTGGACCCCACCAGCAAGGACGAGAGGGGGATCCTGATGTCTGGGCAACCCAGGATCTCCATACTCCATGCCCAGGCTTGCACCCTGGAGAGGTCACTCCAGTCTCGCTACTGAGTAATCTGACAGTTTACGGGTTATAAGTCCCACTCGATTGGCGTAGGGAAGGGGCGCCACAGTCAGCTTTGATGGTGGGAGGGATCATCGCGTCCCACTGGCCAACTACCGCCCGCCTCAAGCCGGGCAACTCTCTGTCAATAAGGTGTTGACCCGCCATCGTCTGCCTGCTCCAGTGGGTGTCTGGAGCTCGATGTGTTATTCAACATGACAAGCTGACAGAAATTCCACACCAAACAAAAGAAAAAGAAACCAATAAAGAAGACTCCAGCTTTTCGATTTGCAAGCTGGAATGTGCGCACTATGTGTACAGGCATCTCCGATGACCTCAGAGAAGTTGACGACACCAGGAAAATGGCCATCATCGATAGAGAACTCACCAGGCTAAATATCAGCATAGCTGCCCTCCAGGAATCTATTCTGACCTCTAGTGGCTCCCTCAGAGAAGAAAACTACACCTTCTTCTGGAAGGGTCGAGAACCTGAGGAGCCCTGTCAGCATGGAGTGGGCTTCGCCATCAAAAACAATCTTCTGGCTTTGGTTGAATCTCCCACAGGGGGCACTGAGCGTCTCTTGAACATCCGCCTCACCACTGTTGCAGGTCCTGTCAACATCATCAGTGTCTACGCCCCCACCCTCTCGTCTACAGAAGACATAAAGGATCAGTTCTATGGGCAGCTGGAGGAACAGATCAAAGGATACCCCAAACACGAACTACTATTTCTCCTCTGCAACTTCAATGCCAGAGTAGGTGAGGATCACGAGTCATAGCCTACCTGCCTTGGATATCATGGTACTGGAAAGACAAACGAAAATGGTCAGAGACTGCTGAAGCTGTGCACCTACCATGGCCTCTGCATAACAAACACCTTTTTCAAAGGTAAGCCACAACACAAAGTGTCATGGAAACACCCCAGGTCCCATCACTGGCATCAACTCGACTTGGTCATCACCAGGCGCTCTGCCCTTAACAGCGTCCTCTCCACCAGAACCTACCACAGTGCAGACTGTGACTCCGACCATGCCCTCGTGAGCAGCAGGTCGACAACAGACATGATCTTCTCCTTGCGATAACTCCAAGAGAAGAGCAGAGAGCAAGGTCAACCACTCTACATGATGTTCATCGACCTAACCAAGGCATTTGACTTAGTCAGCAGGAAGGGCCTTTTTGAAGTTCTCAGTAAGATTGGTTGCCCCCCAAAACTCTGCAGTATGATAATCACTTTCCATGCAGATATGAAGGGAACAGTCCTGTATGATGGATCTTTCTCTACCTCCTTCCCAGTCAACAGCGGCATGAAGCAGGGTTGCGTTCTGGTACCCACCCTATTCGGGATCTTCTTCTCCTTGCATCTGTCCTACACCTTTGACTCATCCACTGATGGCATAGATCTACACACCAGGTCTGATGGGAGGCTGTTCAACCTGGCACGACTGCGCTTGAAGACGAAAGTGAGGGCTGTGCTCATCAGGGAGATGCTTTTTGCAGATGATGCGGCTCTTGTGACGCACACTGAGGAAGCCCTCCAGAGACCGGGAGATCGTTTTGCTGATGCCTGCATGCAGTTTGGACTCACCATCAGCCTGGAAAAGACAAAGGTCAGCGTGCAAAATACCACCATTGCCCCTACAATCAAAATCAATGGTGTCACCTTGGAAGCATTCAACAACTTTACCTACTTGGGTCAGCCATCAGCAACACTCTCTCGCTTGATAAGGAGCTGGACAGAAGGCTTGGAAAGGCAAATACAATAATGTCCCAACTGATGAAGAGGGTGTGGGAAAACAACGCGCTGACAGAGCACACCAGGCCTGCATTCTCAGGACCATTCAAAATATGGAAATGAGATCTGGAGTACCTACATGAGGCAAGAGCGCCGGTTTAACTCCTTCCATATACGGTGCCTTAAACGCATCCTGAAAATCAACTGGCAAGACCATGTCCCTCACACAATGAAATCATGCAGCGTGCAAATACCCCCAGCATATTCTGCCTGCTGAGTAAACATCGCCTTCAATGGCTGGGACTTGTCCGACGCATGGAGGATGGGAGGCTGCCAAAGGACATCCTATATGGACAGCTGGCCACAGGCACGAAAAGAGTCGACCGCCCTTCACTCCATTTCAAGGATGCGTGCAAGAGGCACATGAAGGCATGCGACATCGCACCTGATGGCTGGGAAGTGCTGGCCGAGGACCGAGGCACCTGGAGACTGACAGTAAGTAAGGGTACATCAGTCACTGATACGAGGAGAGGCCAGTTGGTGGCAGAGAAACGTGTAAGAAAGGGCTACGTGGCAGCAACCACAGTAACCCAGGCTTCCCAGTATGTCTGCACAAACTGCAAGAGGGACTGCCACTCTCACATAGGCCTGCACAGCCACAACAGACGATGCCAACAACCCAGAGACAGACAATACCCCAAGGGCACTATCCGCATGGTCTCTCGAGACTAAGTCTTAAATGATGATGATGACATGATGCATACACTCACATGAATTTGTGTAAAACAGTGATATACATGATGCATGCACTTACATGAATTTGTGTAAATACAATGATATACATGATGCATGTACTCACATGAATGTGTGCAAATACAATGATATACATGATGCATGCACTCACATGGATGTGTGTAAATACAATGATATACATGATGCATGCACTCACATGAATGTGTGTAAATACAATGATATACATGATGCATGCACTCACATGAATGTGTAAATACAATGATATACATGATGCATGCACTCACATGAATATGTGTAAATACAATGATATACATGATGCATACACACATGAATATGTGTAAATATAATGATATACATGATGCATGCACTCACATGAATGTGTGTAAATACAATGATATACATGATGCATGCACTCACATGAATGTGTGTAAATACAATGATATACATGATGCATGCACTCACATGAATGTGTGTAAATACAATGATATACATGATGCATGCACTCACATGAATATGTGTAAATACTATGATATACATGATGCATGCACTCACATGAATGTGTGTAAATACAATGATATACATGATGCATGCACTCATATGAATGTGTGTAAATACAATGATGTACATGATGCATACACTCACTTGAATTTGTGTAAATACAATGATATACATGATGCATACACACATGAATATGTGTAAATATAATGATATACATGATGCATGCACTCACATGGATGTGTGTAAATACAATGATGTACATGATGTATGCACTCACATGGATGTGTGTAAATACAATGATGTACATGATGCATGCACAAAACCTGAATTTTTATTTTACATATTAAATTATTTCGTATGAATGACTGAGATTGTTATTATAACAACCATGTTCATGCGTGAATTTATCTCAGACAAGAATAATTACACTGAACATAACTATAACATTACTCTTATTTAAATGTGTACTACATGTACATACAAATGATACAACTGAAGTCAGCATGTTTGACAGCTATAGAATGTCAGACTATTTTCTATCTGATGGCATGCTCTTATTACATTAGTCTGACTTTCTAGAAAGCTTTAAATTCAATTTGATCACAATGGATGGATAGCATGAAAAAATAGTTTACATTTTTATATACCTCAAGAGCTGAAGATTCCTGCCATATAATGGACATCCTCTTGATAAGACTCATCTGCATTGTGATAATACAGAGTGAATTTGGGCTCTAGGCACACTAGTCACATCTACTGCCAAAGAACTCGAGGTAAAATATAATATACTGCCATTGCTTTGTGTATGCATCTGTGAGTGAACATAAATCAGTATATGTAATTTACTATGGTTAAAAATAAACTACACACCAAATGAAAATCATCAATATTTCAATCATCTAAAATGGATACACAGTTTCATGCACAATTCTGTGATATTGGACATTGTTTATGCTTTAATTATCCAACTTTACAATGGTATGTGGTTCTATTAATAGCATATCTATACATTAAAGAAGTAACTGTGACCTATATTTCACATACTACTGGTTCAGGTTAAGTTCTTTTTTAACTGGTTATTGTGAGTAGCAAAATGTTCAAAGCAGATTAGTATGTAGGTGGACAAAGAGTTAATTGTATACAGTGTACAACACAACAACTTTGGCTTAATTAAAAAAAATTTTTTAGTTATTCTGAAAATCTAGCAAATTTTCAAGACCATGATTTATAAATATGCAATATATAATATATATTGAAATTCGTTTCATATAACAAATACATTAACAGAGAAAAGCAAGAGGTAATTTATATTGCTGTGAACTTTCTGACTTTTAAGATTTTGGAACTCAGAGCCAGGAACCTGCCTTGTGTCCTTGGGATTGATGTTCCATACCAGTGAACCAATGTCTTGAAAGCTCTGTTTAATAAATTATTTCTTTGGCTTTGACGTAATGTAATTTTGATTTTTAATGTTGATTGGAGATGCCATTATGCCATCTTTCTTCTATAGCTAAATTATGAGTGAAACAATGGAGTCTGCTTAATTCATCAAATAAATGGGTTGGTTCAATTAGTTATTGTATACAAATTCTAATCAACTTAATTCAATACTTAATACATTTGCAATAGTAATTAAACATAGAGGTAATCTTCCACATTCTTTCCGTGATTATCGGTAGTAGGTATGTCTCTGAAGGTTCAGAAATCTAGTGCAGAACCTATCATGTACCTTTTCAATTGTATGTGAATATTCATACACCACTACCCACCTCCAGATTTCAGCAACATAGTTTAATAGAGGTGAGATCATAAAATAGTTTGAAGCTTCTATCGCGTAAAAATGTTCCTAACGTATGTTGAATAATACTCACTGTATGTAGAGACCTATTTACTTAAATTGCTAGTTCTTGTTTTGCTTTCGTCCAGATAGGTTTAGGGGTGAAATGTAGTCCCATGTATTTTTATACCCAGTTTTAATTTGTTTACTCATAATACCACTTTTTTTTACTCCCCAGATAACCATTTCTGAATACAATAATTTTAGTTTTATCTAAGTTAACACAGTTTTCACAAAATGTCTCCACAATGTTAACTTGCCATTGTAAAAAACCGACTTTTCCAACATAGTTGGTAACGTCACCATCATGCAAAAGTGCACTGATATTAGATATTTCTTGTCTAATAACGATGTCATTTTGACACTTAGTATGAGATCTGATACTAAATCGTTTATAAATAGATTGAACAAAAGAGGGCTTAATACATAGCCTTGTCTGGAGCCAGTATTATTCATGAAAAATTCTGTATATGGCCTTTCAGATGCATACTTGAACGTAGAGTTTTGTACATCAAGTCTAGAAATTTAATCAACTTTATATCGATATTTTGTATTTTTTTAAATAAATATGTATATAATTTTCAAAGTACTTGGAGAAGTCTACAAATGGACAACAAAAACGACCAATGTTTTGACTAAAATATTTCAGAATGCTTAGAAGCGAAAACATAATATCTAATGCTAAGTGGCCTTTGCGGAATCCAGCTTGGACTTCTTCACTAAAGTTTTTAGAAACGTACCACAGAATGAGGCATTGGTTTAAAATACTGGTAAAAATTCAAGATATCAGTGAGAGAGATACCCTTATAATTAGTATTGTCATCTGAAGAGCCCTTTTGTGTGTGATGAGAAGAAAATTGTTTCGCCATATTGCGTAGGGAAGTGCCAGGTGTTAACAAGTGTTCAATAAGTTGACTAATGAGGACATATAATTGGGGTCATGTCTTTTATCATGTTATTTCATCCGGTCTACCATACCCTCTCAATTTAAGAATTCGGATACGTTTGAGAATTTCAGCTTCAGAGATAGGAGTTTCGAAAATATAATCTCAGTTTTCAGTCATACAATTAAAACTGATCAATTTCTGAGTCATTTCGATTCAGTAACAATCATGAAACCTCATCTATACTGCATTATTTGGCATTTGCCTCTAGAAAATGGCTAATTACTTGGGATGAGAAATATTTCCCATTACCGACTGTCCATAATTAAATATCTAATCACTAAATTGTAATAAAAATCTATAAAATGTACCGGTAGTTGTAAAATACAAATGGTGTAAGCGTGTGCATATATTTTCTTACACTTATCCGTTGACTTTCCGTGTCCAGTGTGTTTTAATAGGGACGTTTATTTGATGATTCAATGAAATGATCCATCCAAGTACCCAAAATATCAAGAACATCTTCAAACATTTAGACTGTATTCCACAGAATTTGTTTCAGATCGTTCTGGAATTTAGTTGCAATACATTTGAGAAAAGGTCTATAAGTACTTAAATTAGGGGTAGATATATAAGTAGTTGATTTATGGATACCATTTTCTTGAATTTGTCTCAGACTCAGCTAATGTCGGTGAGTGAGAAAGCTTCCCAGTAACTTCCCTTGGGTGGATGGTTCTTTCCGGAGATTTTCCTGGGTTCTTTTCCACCATTAATACTGGCCGCTATGTATCCTATGTACATATCGTTGTGCTGAAAATTGGCGTTAAACCCTACAACAACAAAGAATGAATTTATTTACTTTCCGTAGAGGAAAACTGCACAGTAGTCACTTTAAACAGTTTTAAAAATCATTACTTCCAGAAAACAACTTTTAAACGTTTAAACCCTTGCCAGAAAGCCAATGAACACCCTCATTATTTAAATGACGTTTAAACCCTAACCAGAAAGCTATTGAACACCCTCAGTATTTAAATGACGTTTAAACCCTTGTCAGAAAGCCATTGAACACCCTCCGTATTTAAAAGTTTAATCCCTTACCAGAAAGCCATTGAACACCCTTCATATTTAAATGACGTTTAAACCCTTACCAGAAAGCCATTGAACACCCTCCATATTTAAATGACGTTTAAACCCTTACCAAACTCCACCATCGCCGGTCCCAAGCCCGGGTGTAAAAGGAGGAAGGTTGGGCGTGGGGCTAGCAACCCGACCTTGTAAAACCCAACTTGCTACAAACACTTCGACAAAAGAAAAACCAGAAACTGAAAGCCTGAGTGAGGAAGGGAATTCTCGTGGAAGACTTATGATGCTATGTGGTGAAAGACGCGAGTCCGCGGAAACCATAAAGCAGACCACCCTTCTATCAAACAGGAGTATTAACATCGCAACATAGAACGTGAGGACAATGTATGAGGCAGGAAAAACAACACAGGTAGCAGCAGAGATGAGAAACTACAACACATCCCTACTGGGCATCAGCAAGACGAGATGGATTCAATCTGGACAAAGAAGACTGATGACGGGAGAGATGCTACTGTATTCAGGACATGAGGAAGAAAATGCGCCTCATACACAAGCGGTAGGGCTCAGGCTGTCGAAGCAAACATATAATGCACTGATGGGATGAGAGCCACATGGGCCCAGAATCATAACTGCAACGTTTAGGACCAAGAAGAAGAAAATAAAGATGAACGTCATACAGTGCTATGCACCAACAAATGATGGCGAAGAAAAGGATAAGGACCAGTTTTACAACAGACTACATAACATAGTAGAGAATTACCCAGACAAAGACATCAACATCCTCATGGGTGACTTCAATGCCAAAGTTGGGCGAGACAACACAGGGTATGAACAAGTCATGGGGATCCATAGCCTAGGGGACATGAACGAAAATGAAGAGAGATTCGCAGACCTTTGTGCACTGAACAACCTGGTCATCGGGGGTACCATCTTTCCCCACAAGAGAATCCACAAGAACACAATGATATCACCAGACCATGTAACAGAAAATCAGACTGACCACATCTGCACAGCCAAGAAGTTTAGAAGATCACTGCAAAATGTGAGGGTAAAGAGGGGAGCAGATGTAGCATCTGACCACCACATATTGGTTGCAAGGCTGAAACGTAAGCTGAAGAAGAACTGGATGGGCACAAAAGAAAAGAAAACAAGGTATAATATCGGCCTGTTGAAAGATGCAGATACTAAAGAAGAATACATACTTACTCTTAATAACAAGTACCAAGTGCTACAAGAGCTGCTTGAAGATGAGGTAGTCACCATGAACAACAGATGGCAGAAAGTTAAGGAGGCAGTAAATTTAACATGCCAAGAAGTACTAGGCCCAATGAAGCACCAGCAGAAAGAATGGATTTAAGGCAAAATATTGTGCAAAATCCAGGAGCGTAAACATAAAAAATCAGCAGTAAATAGCAGTAAGACAAGTACTGAAAAAGTAAAGGTACAAAACGAGTACACTGACACTCACAGAGAAGTGAAAAGAACCATCAAGATAGACCAGAGAAACTACCGTGAAGGACCGGCAGCAGAGGCAAAAGAAAACATGAAGAAGCTGTATGACATCACCAAGAAGCTGTCCGGCAAGTACAGCAAAACGGAGAGACCCGTAAAGGACAAGCATTGAAAGACCATACCAAGTACAGAACACCAAATTAATAGATGGGCCGAACATTTTGAAGAACTGTTGAACAGGCCAGCACTACCCAATCCCCCCAAAAAATCCACCCAGCCAACACAGATCTCCCCATAAGCTATGACAATCCCACCAGAGACGAGGTCAGGAAAGCTATCACCCAGCTGAAGAACGGCAAGGCTGCTGGACCTGATGACATCTCAGCAGAAGCCCTCAGAGCAGACCTAGAGACTTCAGTGGAAATGCTATACCCTCTCTTTGTGAAGATATGGGAGGAATAAGAAATACCAACTGACTGGAAGAAGGGACACCTCATCAAGATCCCGAAGAAAAACGACCTCAGCAACTGCTCCAACTAAAGAGGAATCACACTCGTGTTAGTACCAGGATAAGTCTTCAGCCGGGTCCTCTTGGAGAGGATGAAGGAGGTCGTCGGCCCCACATTACGAGATGAGCAAGCGGGCTTCCGGCAAAACAGATCGTGTACGGAACAAATAGCTACTCTTCGTATTATAGTCGAGCAATCGTTGGAGTGGTATTCTTCGCTCTACATCAACTTTGTCGATTATGAGAAGGCATTTGACAGCGTGGAGTGAGACACCTGGAAACCTGATCAAGAACACTTACAACGGAATGTCCTGCAGAGTCATTCGTGCAGGACAGCACACAGCCACCTTCCTAGTGCTGACTGGCGCCAGGCAAGGCTGCTTGCTGTCACCATTTCTCTTCCTTCTCGTCATCGACTGGATTATGACGACGACCACCAATGGGCGGAGAAATGGGATCCAGTGGACTTTGTGGAGTCAACTTGAGAACCTAGACTTTGCCGATGACCTAGCGCTCTTGTCCCACAATCAGCAGCAAATGCAGGACAATACTGACATACTGGCAGCCACATCTGCACAGGTTGACCTCAACATCCACAAAGACAAGACCAAGATCCTCAAGATCAACTATATCAGCAACAACCCTGTCTCCTGGAAGAGGTGGAGTCCTTCACGTACCTAGGGAGCATCATCGACCAGCAGGGTGACACAGACGCAGATGTCAAGGCAAGGATCGGAAAGGCGAGAGCAGCTTAATACAGCTCAAGAACATCTGGAGCTCCAAACATATTTCCTTGGCTACCAAGATCAGACTGTTCAACTCCAACGTGAGGTCAGTCCTACTGTATGGAACAGAGACCTGGAGAACCACCAAGTCCACAGTTAAGAGAGTTCAGACCTTGATCAAAAGCTGCCTAAGAAGAATTCTCCAGATCCGCTGGCTAGACACCATCAGCAACAACAACCTGTGGCAGAGAACCTTCCAACTTCCGGTAGAGGATGAGATCAAGAAAAGAAGGTGGGGTTGGATAGGACACACCCTACGTAAGCCGCCAACCAACATTACCAGAGAGGCATTGAGGTGGTGCCCTCAAAGCAAGAGGAGAAGGCGACGACCAAGAAACACATGGCGACGCGACCTTGAGGCGGACATCATTAAGATGGGTCACACCTGGAGTCAGCTTGAGGGAATAGCACAAGACAGAAGCCTCTGGCGATCTTTTGTGGGCGGCCCATACCCCAGCAGTGGTGACGGGCAAAACTAAACCCTTACCAGAAAGCTATTGAACACCCTCCGTATTTAAATGGCGTAAAACCCCTTACCAGAAAGCCATTGAACAACCTCCGTATTTAAATGACGTTTAAACCCTTACAATTTATTTTGTTATTTATTTTGAATTTTGACCGAAGTACGGTGTAATAATTTTGGAAAAGAAACTTATTGATTTAATGATTGTATATTCCGTGTCTTTCTTCTTGTTTTCTCATTTCTATTTATTTCCTTTTGAGTAGAACTGTGCTCTAGCAGGGGCCCATACATTCTTTAAATTTAAAATTGTACTTTTCCCGACTCGAGTTGTGTCGTCTCTTTTTATTTATTTATTTATACCTATCCAAAATTTCTCAAATGTTTATTGTACCCAAAAGCTGGGTTCACTTACGCAGTAAGGGAGCTGCAAAAGAAGTAGTATATAGACTGTAGAAGATTATTTTGTATCCTGTGTAGATGTTAGTGTTTTTGTTTGCATGTTGATTTTTATCCCCAACTCTTCCACAGGCCAGTTCACTTCGCGAAGCGCCATGTGACGTAGCTCTATGACGTCCTCATCATGTACTTCCCACATTAAGGGTCCCTGTTCCCCTGTACCCCAGACATTGTTAGTGTGTAGAATAGTCAGAGAAAGTAGTCTTAATTGGAATCACATGATTGATTCCTTTTTTTTTATTGTTATAATATGACCGCAAGCCACTATTATTTTGGTTATATAGTCGTTATTTTATTATTAGTGTTTTACTGAATTTGCCGTCAAGAAAGAGGATTTGTTTTCTCTCATACTATTCTATCTTGTATATTTCCATTATTAAATTATCCTCGATTCCTTTGTAGCGTCGCATTGCGTAATAGTATGGTATTTCGTAAATAAGGCCTTTTTGCACAATAGCATTTAACGTTTGTCTGATCATTCTCTTCGTACCGCCACTTCGCCTGTTAGCCAGGCGTTGTGGAGGTACTTGAAGATCATACTATGTATTTTCGAGGAGTCAAATGTTGGCCCAATGCCTCCATACTCTGTCCCAGTTTAAATAGGTATGTTGTTCTTCTCTTTTGTTCCTAATTTCCTCCATAGTATGTTCCCTATTTATCTCACATGCAGTTGTATTTTCATTGTAATAGAAAGGCTACGATGATATTTGATATTTTTACATCACTTTTATAAATTTAAAATAGTTACACTTGACTGTACACACGTAATTAGTAATTAGCATATTTTAATATTTTCAACAATTGTCGTCAAGGGAATGAAATTGGTGTCGGTAAGGTGTACTAGTATTGTATATGACAGTACTACCTTGATTGGTCCAGAGAGAGAGAGAGAGAGAGAGAGAGAGAGAGAGAGAGAGAGAGAGAGAGAGAGATGTCCCTTGCTGAAAGATTTTGCTTATATTCCATCATAATTGACTTTTTATGACATCACACTTTCTAGCAACTTTGCAAATAAGGTTGGAGGATATAAACATTTGCATCCAATCAATATATCGCACGTTGGTTTTCACCGTATAACTTTCAAGGCCTTTTAAAATTAAAGATAGAATGCCGTGTATTGATAGGTTGGCCATTTAACTGGGGAAGGGGTTATTTCGGATTTATCTTTGTGAACAAATCTCTGTCCCTTTTATAGTTTGAAAAAAACATATATATATTCTCGCTTATGGGGAAATGTATTGGTGGAAATTGAAACTATATCAATTATATTAACGTTATTTAAACCCAAACTAACGAAACAAGCATGTATTTTGAGGTGAGATAAAAACATGGCTTAAAATATGTCTTTATAAAAATTAAATGGTATTTAAATCTCTTACAAGAATTGTATTTTTCATTTGTAACTTTCAATCAATATCGTGTAATAAAATCTTAATGATGTTTTCTTCCGGCCGCCTGACAACAACAGACATTCCGCATGATAAAATATAGTACTGCATCCTGAAAAGCGTTAACTGCAAATAAATTATGTATATTATGAATCATGCAGTCCTTAATGTAATATTACAAAGTGAACTACAAATGAAACTAAAAATTGATTATTTTTATTTAAAAAAATAATTCCTTCTTGCGTGAACTCCGCACCTTTGCAGCTAGCGTAGGAACATGACCTTGAGCCGTTTGGCAATCGCCGGTTACCAACATGGGGAATCATATAGGATGCTATCCACTAAATTATAATCCCAAAGTACACGGACCGTACTCGCCAGACAGATACTATGGACCACGTATGGAACAAAATACTCAGTTGTTTCTTTGTTCATGCTTTTAAGACTTTATTTCATTTGTAAATTGCATATGGGGTGGGGGTGTTCGTACGTAGATTCGGTGTTCTAGTCGTCCGAGGCTTTGAGGGGCTTGTTCTGTGTGTGCGCAGATGGCTGATGAGGCCAACCTTTGCACGAAATGTTCGTTTGCTAAGGGATGAGTGGGACATTTCCAGGAGGGTTGATAGGAGATGCTTTTCTGGCATGTCTTGCAAGATTCGCAGTCTTGGGGGGGGGGGTAGTTCTACAATGCAAGACGTATCACGTTATTTAGGTTTTAGTGCTACGTCTTACTACCGAAATAACGGCCTTATATAGCGTTTTCCGCCGTCGGTTGACATCGGAACGAGTAGTCAAAAGTATAAGCAATATATCACACTTGACAATCAATATGGACACTATCACAAATTGATATGTAATTAATATGCTTACTGTGCTGTTTTGTTTTTATCCGGGTGGAATCAAAATCTGACACTAACAAATGGATGTATTTTAATGGTCAGTTGACATAGAATAAGTAAAGTCAGACTCAAACATGACTTAGAGTTGTAGAAAGCGTCATTATTGGTTGCCAGTTGTGAACAATATTCCTGAAAATTTGCCATTCGTTACCATGTTAGTCAACATCAAAACACTAAACAGTGCTGTTAGACGATGAGACAGACATACAAAACATAATCAAGTTATTACATGTGGGACTAGAGGTTTGGGTTTTTAAAAAATCCAACAAATTTTGATCATACAATTATGATGTAGCAGCTTAACAGACATGGAAACACGTATATAAAACAGCATGCCATGTTATATGTGGACATACCAGAGTTTCCTGAAAGATTTGAAACAGAAGACTTGTTGGCTTGTGAGCTGAAATTTTCAAGAGTCTAATTTGATAACTACATCAACATGGACGTGAACTTGATGTTAAAATAAAAGCAATACCTTGAATCAAATATAAATCAAACAGTCACACAATTTCCTCAGATTACCCCCCAATTAAATTTTTTGACATAAGACCCTGTCTGTCATTCTATAAAAGAGATAAGTAATTTGCAAAAACTATGTTCAACATCTGCCCTCATTAAAACTATGTTCAATGTCTGCCCTCATTCTCTGTCTGATTTCCGTCATTGAAGGCACTTGACCATAATCTATGGCTTGTCTTACTCCAGAGACATTTTTCTGTTCATCAAGCTATCATTACTTTTTTTTAGTTGCACAAAACTGAAGATACAGGCTCTGAAAAATACAAATTGCTGGGTAATCTAAGGAAATTTTGTCACTGATTTTTTTTCTCTCTTTAGGTTATTACTTTTTTCTTAACATTTAGCTCGTGTCGAGCACCAGTGTATTAGTAAGAGTATAAATCTTAAACCAAAGTCATGGGACTGACATGGAGAAAGAAAACACTTTTAAAACAAGTTTGCATTTATATTAAGACACGTAAAGAGTTGAAAAGTCTTGAGACTAAACGTTGTTTTTACACACCCTTGCTCACTCTCACTTTTGAAAAGATCATCGCAGGCTATGTGTTGTTAGTCTTGCCTTAATTGTCGATTTTTTTAATATCTGGTGTGCATGTACTCTGTGTTATATGGTGAGAAAACACACTTGGAACTGCATTTGGCAGGAGTCATCTAATGGTCTTAATCCCAAACCACTGTTTTAGTTTAGACCCAGGTCTTTTCTGGTCACTACTAACAACTTGACTATCTCGCCTGTCATTTGTTGTCTCAGTCCAGCCATTTCTTGTCATTCGTATCTGCTTAATCCATTGTTTCCTTGAAACATGATTAGTAGGAAATGAGTGCAAGCTCACTCCTCGTGTTGTATTGCTACAACCTCCAATAATGCACCTTTTTACCATTTTTTTTCCACACATGACTCCACTTGTTGAAAGCAATTACAATGAAAATTGGAAAACTGTGTTCCCTACACTGCATCACTTCCGCTTTGCCTTACAGAAATTACCGAGCATGAAATCAGCTACGAGTGTCGTGTCTCCAAGGACAAAAAAATCTATGTTCTATAGTCATTGTTTTCATTAATGATAAGGTATATGACATAATACCTATATAAATCACTTCGTGAAGGTTAAATTTATAATATAAACTAAAGTTGTGTGAGTGCACTAGCAGACCTTTAAATGGAATGTTCCTCAGACAGTCTCTCTTGTTACTTGCAACTTTTCAATAAGAACAAACTGATTGATTAGTGGGTCACACAGGTGCATACTATGGCTATTGAAATGGCAAGATGTTAAAGTTTAGTGTTGATTATACTGCAATGCCATTAAGTTACAACTTACAACAGTCACACTGATGCATAGGGCAGAATGTGCAAGAGTTTTTAAGCTATAGGCAAAGTGGGGAACTAAGTCATCTAAAATATGAAACCTTTGCATTTTTCTGTTAGGAAAGTGAAATCACTTTGCCCTGTGTTTTTTTTTAGATGTTCATTGAGTGTCCGTTTTCAAAATGTTCCTCGCTTTAGCTGGTTATTACTGTTGTACCTCAATGCGAAATGTAGACTTCTAGCCATCAAATTGAATAATTTAACTGTTTTGTGTACATTATTTTCTTAATAAATTCAGATTCAAACTGTAAGTGAACCTGCCTGGGGGATGGGGGTGAGGGGAAATAATGGCAGATATCACTGTCTGGGAAATTTAACATTGTATGTTTTTGTTAACGATTTGGCAAATATATTATGGGAAATATTCAACTACTAGAAAGCGTAGTCTCAATATTAGTCAGGATTTAGTATAAAAATGCACATATGTAGGTGTTGATGTATGGGACAATATGCTTTGTTGTGGAATTCGAGATTCACTGTAAAAACAGTTTACACTCAGTTTTGTGAAAACACCAGGGGGGGGGGAGGCAGTGAAGAAATTCTTTGTTTAACCAATGCCTGATGTTGCTACATATACAAAGACACAGACAAACAGTAAAACAAATTTGCAATCCTATCAATGGACTTTTGCGGCAAAGCTTCAATGTGAAAGTGGGTGACTAAGTTAAACTAAAAGTATAAACTTCTCCCTCTGCTGTTAGGAAGGTGAAAATGACTTTGCCCTGTAATTTTGTTAGAGGAACATTAAATTTCTTGTCTTTTGAGAGATGCTCCCTCGCCTTGGTGGGGTTAGTTCCAGTGTTATATTGTATAGCTCAAGGCAAAATGTAGCCTTGTAGGCTTAAAGCGATCAAATTGTTGGTGATGATATCAATTGTGATGACAATACTCTTGCACATTCACAGGCATGTATTTTGATAGCTGTTTGGCAATGCTTTAAAAGCTGTTATGTAGGTCAGAAACATACAGGACAGTGCTATGTTGTGAAATTCAAGAGATACTGTATTCTGAGTTAATTCATTTTTGTGAAAATACTAAGACACCCCACCCCCAATGCAAAGCAAACACTAGTTAACCAAATGCCAAATGTTATATCAAGTATGTCGACAAATAATATAAAACTTACATTTGCAATCCTATCAGTGGACTATTGAAACAAACCTATAAAGTGAGTTGCATCAAAAATACCCCACTTTCTAAAAATAGATGCACATTCATGTTGGCTGTGTTGATTTGGTTAAAAAAAGTTTTTTATTAATTCATTCATATACTGACTTTAATTCTTCAGTGTTTTCTATGTTATAGTCAAGTTTTATCAAAACAAAGAGATTACTATGAACAATAATGATTTGAAAGACGTGTGCATATGTACTTATGTACATAGTAGATGGGTTGTTTCAAACAAGTTCAGAAATCTTTTCAACTGCCATTTTATAGTAAACTTCTAGAAAAGTAAAAAGAAAAAATCCTGATTTAGGATATTTGATTAAGCATTTGTACTAACTGGAAATTACAATACTGTAATCTGGTTACTCAGTTAAAATTCTTTACAATGTATAGCTTATGTTGTGCTCTTTTTAAGTCATATTGCCATAATACACTGCATATATGGTAGATGTATTTATAATATAGATAGAACACAGAAAATGTTCTACTTCAGGGCATAATATAGATCAGAGAACAAAAAAATAATACACACACGTACACATATACATTATATATACATGTATATATACATGTGTGTGTTGTTTTGCTCACTTTGTTGTGTCCAAAAGCAGAAGTCACTTCCTCAAATTCAAGTCTAGCTTGACCCATTTTTTTGCGACTTGCTTGCTGATACAAAACTTCATTTTCTATAAGAGTTTTCAAGGATTTTGTAAATTTTGCAATCATTTCCAGGTAATTTAAATTTTTTTGTAAATATGGACACCAAAATAGTTAAAAAAAATGGGCAATTTATAATAATTGAAATAATATAAGAAAAATAAGTCTGATGTTGTTTTTTTAAGATTAATTGTTGTAGATGAAATCTGAATGTAATTTAGACCCATGATAATAGTATGATCCACATCAACAATAATTTGGTCTCCTTTGATGAAAACCAAGTGCATTGATATACAGAGTTGGATAAAATGATTGTATGTTAATCAGGGTTGAAAAACCTTACATGAAATAACTTGTTTGCTACTGATATAATTAACACAGTTTTACATTGATTACCCATAGCTTTTCACTGACGGAAGGGAGTTGAGGTAGCTTAGTTTGAATCCTATTAGGCAGGATCAGCAGCATGGTGTATTTCTGGGACAACTTCACAAGATATTTCTCTAATTGCCTTAGCTCCTTGTAATGTCTATTGAATTGATTTGATTGGATTTGTTTTGCAGGTGATCTCATACTGAAATCTCTGTCAAATTTCTGTGTTTTAGTACAGAGTATTAAATGCTTACTGCATATCATTTGTCAAAAATAGAATGTTAAAATAGAAAGGTACTTTTTAAAATCACTATATTGTTTAATAATTTTTCTTTCATTCTCACAGGTGATATTCCCTTTGGTGAACTGAAATTGATAGATGTACCAGCCTGGATTTCCCGTAGGAAATTCCACCCATATAAGACAGCAAATCGAGGTAATAGTCATCAAATATAGGATTCCTATGTGACTGAACTTTGTCTCATAGTACCTTATTCATTGTTTAGAGGAATCTTGTGATCATGAGCTTTTTAAAAAAAAAAGCAGCATAAAAGTCAGTTGTTGAATTAGATTAACTCACCGAGCCTCACAACGATGTGAGATTAGTTTTACCATGCATAAATCTTGAATTATCATCCAGATCTTCATGAATTTGCTAATAAGAGGAGCCATGCATATACATTGGGTGATCTCGCATCTGATTGGCTGAGGTTATTACCACTCTTGAGATTATTACTGATGCGTGTTCGAATGTACATGGTAAATAAACTAAAATCACAAAGAGCTTCCTTTTGATCAGGACATCCCAGAAAGGGGCCAGGAGCGAATTTTTTTCTTAGTGGTAATCTCTGCTGTTTGAACAGAGTGGAGGTCACTATGCTTTGTCTGGGTACATCTGCATAGCTGTAATCCCTTACGATTTAGGCATAAATTTTAAGAGTTTTTCATTCTCTGAGATTTACGAATTCATGCAGCATGCAAGAAATGAACAATTTCCCCATTTCTCAATTATTTAAAATATTTAATAAAATAACAGATTTCTCGTTAAGTACTAGTTGTGATATAGTCTATATTACTGGATGCGACATTAGTGAACTACAGTAATACCTTAAACATTCGCAAGGTTAGGTTCCAGAACCCGTTGCGGATCAGGAGGAATCGCGAATGTTTGGTACGAGTCACTAAAAATGCTAATATATGCTTATTTCTAGAGTTTAAACAATAAATATGACCCAAATCATGCTCCCAAAGCACTTTAAATTAGCTTAATACATTACCCTTAAATAAAGAAATAAATGGTTGGCGTAAAAATATAGTATAGTATCACCTAATGGGTATTAGTCTGAATTTCCTCTGACCCTTGCCACCCCATTTTTGATATTTGGACATTTATGTGGGGTGGGTGTAGGGTCAGAGTGCATTCCCTATCAAAAAGTTGGATGGGGTAGCCGCTTACTTGCCTGCCCAGCAAACTTGAACGATCTTTCATCAATATATACCTGTATGAAATCGATAGGAATATGATTTATTTTCTCAATAATCGTGTGAATAGCATTCGTTACGTCTTTTATCTGCTGATAAACGAGATGAAAGTACATCGTTGCTGAAATTTGACCTGATCTAGCCATTTGCATTCTTAGTCATGTGACTACACAAATCTTGCAACCTACATGTTAATGACATCAGAGGTTAGACAGTCATGTAATATCAACATTATGCCATTTCTATCGTTCTGTAGGAAAACAAATCCAACATAAAAATGAATTTCAGGTAACTTTGATTAGAAAAATGAAGAAACATAAATTTCCCAAACTATTTGTTGCGAAAACAATGACCGAAAAATGTAAATTAAATGTAAATGTTACCGCAATTTGAAGAAAACGAGATTCACTATGCAGAAGCAGAGCAATGTTGTAGTCGTGTGATACTGTACAAACAAAAACGGCTGTCATGTGCTTTTACCACCCATCTGCGATGACGACAGGTACCTGGTTGTTGTTCACAAAATATGTTGAAAATTAAGTGAGCATTATGTTTGGGAACTTTGTTTCTTTATTTATCTAAAATAAAATTACCTGACGTTCATTTTTATTTTTACTCACAGTAAGGTAAAACCAAGTAATGAATGGGAAATATTTCGCAGATCAGTGAAAAAAATCGCGGATGCAAATTAGTTAGGTTCCAATGAATGTTTTGCGAATCCATGATTTCACGAATCCAGAGATGCGAATGTTTGAGGTATTACTGTATAGCTGATAGGTACAGTTGGCCTGGTAGCAAGCATTTTAGCGTATTTTAATCTGTGTATACAAGACTGGTTTTACTAATGCTTTTAAAAGAAACTGTGGCCTAACCGAAATTTGTTTCGTACTTGCATCACCAGCACTGATTTGAATTACCATTCAACAATGCATCTTGAAAATGTATTCACCACCAAGGAAAATATAGTTTCCTCTGACCCTTGTTACCCCATTTTTACTTTGGGCATTTGTTTATTGTCAATTATCACTTGACTATATGACCTCATTGACATGTAGGTTGCGAGAGTTGTATAATTGTGTGACTTGGACTGAAAAAATAGCCGGACCTAGGTCAAATTTCAGCAAAGACGTACTTTTGTCTGTCTGTCAGCAGATTAAAGTCATGACAAATGCTGTGCTCACAATGTTTTAGAAAATCATATTCCTATCGATTTCATGCTGGCATATCTCGAAAGGTCATTCAAGTTTGCTGGGCCGGCTAGTGAGAGGCTACCCCATGCTGATATCAAATGGTGTCTGCGAATTCAAACTTTTTGATAGGGAATGGACTCTGACCCTACACCCCATCATAAATGTCCAAATATAAAAAATGGTGTGCTTTTGCACAAAAAGTGAAGTTTAGTTTGCAATATACCAAACATTTGCTGTGCATTCAGCCATCAAACACTGATATACATCATGCTCTTTGCATGCAGTGTGCCATAAATATTTAGCATGGTGACAGAGATAATGTGAGGAAGCACATTGGTAGTAAAAAGCACATAATGGTTGGGAAAATTAAAAACTCAAAGCAGATTTCATCTCTGGAATATTTTAATTCATCAGTGGAAGAACTACAAGGTACCAACGCTGCAGCATTGTTTGCGAGTTTTCTTGTTGAACATAATCTGCCTTTACCTGCTTGAGACCATGCTAAACATTTGTTCCCTACAAATATTCTTGGACTTTAGGATCACTTCATGAATTCATGTCAAAATTCACTAATTTAGATCACTATTTTCACTAATTGTTTGCCTGGAGGGTTGGCAGCTATGCAGATGTTACTATGTTGAGCACATCATTGTGCCCTTCATTTCTATAATCAAATCTGATGGAGGGAAGGTGAATGCCCAAATTACCTCCTAGCTGATTAAAAGACCATGTAAAGCTCATGCTTCTGGGGTCCTGAAATCTTATAAAGATGTCAGGCATCAGGTGGCTCCCATGGCACAGACCTAATGGCTGGTTCCTGGAGGGACAACTCCGTGTATGAAGCATCTATGATAATGAGTCTGTAGGATACTAAACCAACCTGGGATGTGTCGGACTTTAATATTACCTAATAGAGGGAGTACCCATGAAGGTATTCCCATGCTTTGAGACAAAGGTCTACTGACTTTTCCTCTCTAGCAGTAGGTATTCCAAGCACTTTTGGGAGATCAGTAAATACAATTAATAGCACTAAGCTGTTGTTACCATCCTTAAGTCCTATATATGAAAATAAAATGTTGAAAAAATAATGTAAATTGGTGAAATACTTTTAAAGACATGACCTTTCAAAGTTTTTTTGGGACTTTGGGAAATTCGCAATCCCTTCTGAAAATGCAGTTACCATCAACTTCGGAAGAGTAAACAAAAAATTGAAGCTATATAAGATTGTCATTTACTGCAAAGATAGACAGGATCCTTGTTATTCAAGAAATTCAAGCACTACAATCATACACAAAAAAAAATGTCTTTTATTAGGTGCACTCTAAAACAGTAAAATTACATAGGACGACCTTACTGGAAAAGCCAGAAATTGCGCTTTTCCATGATTTTGCAGCCTTGCTATAACAAGACTATGTCATATAAATGCATGTTCCTGTGAGAAAACCTTATGAAATCAAAGCCCAATTTTTCCTCTTCAAATGGGTATGAAACATTTGTTGCACCAGATCATAGAAATCGGGAAAAAGGCAAACATTTGAATGTCAAAAAAACATGCAGAAAACAACAATTTTTCAAAAGTTCAATTTTTTACAAATTTATTTACAGATTTTAATAATTCTTGTACCAAAATGCCGAATATTATATGAAGAATTCATGCAATTTACAAATAGTTTCAAAATTAGTGTGAAAATATGTTTTAAAGCAGAAGCAAAAAATAAAAATAAGCAAAGATGGCAAAAACAACATCTTTCAATGTACTTCATCAATTAGTAAGTGATTTTTATCATTTTTTCACCAAAATGGAGACTTACTGCATACATTCTAATAAAGTAGATATAATTATAATAAAGCAAAGTTTTATTCTGCTGTATTGCTGGTCAATGTAGCCAATATTTTCAACCTTCCAAGTTCGTCCATTGCTTGAAACTGGTTGTACAGCATAGTTCCAATCAAACACAAAACACAATTTAACCTCAGATATGTCATCGTTGGCTGGACATTTGAAAAGATTGGTTTCGGTTTTTATCTGGCATAAAAACTAAGAGTGCCAGATCAGGTTGGTGAACTTCCAACACTTATCCAATATAATATTGGTCATTATAATAGACAGCTACCCATACACCTTGGCTTCTGAATTTAAAAGTATCACTTTCCAGTTGAACATCACTGTTATCTTCTGTTTCACAATTTTCAAAGCAAAATGTTGGGCCTGTGAAGCAGTATGACGATATGATGTCTCAGGAAAGTTTTTTAATCCACTCAAAGACCTGAAATGGAAAGGTTAGAAAAAGTTAAGTCAGATGCAACAAAGAAAAATCTTAAGTAAAATAATTTAAATACATTCATGTAGGTTAATATATGTTAAGCCAAAAATATTTTGTTTTTAAAAATGATCCTGTCATGATGGTTTGAGAACTGCTTGTTCTTTCATTTCATTCATTTTCAAAATTATTGGATGAAAATGTGGAGTAAAATGGAAAACTACCTGTGGCTGTCACTTCACTCACCTTCTAATTCCAAATAGCATTTTTAAAAAAAATCTTTTCTTTTATGTAAATTGTCAGGTCAGCATCATTAAATGAGGCTACATTAGTTCATTTCACATGAAATGACATGTACTTTTAGCTATATTTAATGATGCTGACCTGAAACTTTACTAAGTTGTTACAGACTGGAAAAATTAGAAATGCAATGTAGATACATAAAATTGTGGATAGGTCTGATATTTTTAACGTAAAATGACAGTTAGCTAGCTAAATTTACCATGACATTTCATCATTTTTAAACACTTATCCAACATTTTGGACCTTGCTCAAAATTAAACAACAAAAAAACCAAGGAAAAGAAATAAAGAATGGTAACAGAGTCCAATTTCCTTTTGGTAAATCGTGTTTACAAATAGAAAGGTCAAAGGTCACAATTGTATTGCTATCCAGTTGAATCTATCATTACTTCCTCAGTCACGACAAGAAGAACATTATGTCACCAAATTTACTTTAAATACGTAAAATAACATCAAGCTTCATTTGAGCCTATTTTGCATGTGTATTTCATGTGTAAAAAAATTACTTAGCCAAAGAAATCAGACTTTAAAGGGTTTTCCTTGAACACTACATTTAATGACTTCAAATACTCAAAATATAAGGACAAAAATAAAAATAAAACATTAAAAATGAATAATTTTACTTACAAACTAGTGATATATAATCCATGGGTAGAATATTGGAGGCCATAATACGTCTTGGATTTACATTGACTTGTTTGAAATTTTTGATGTTCATACAGAAATAAAGTATAATGAACCAGCTTTAAAATAATATAAAATTTTAATTTTAAAACTGAAATTTACATGAAAATTTTTCATTTTTAAGTTTTCAAAGTGTAAATTTTTTGGCACAAACAAAACCAAGTTACACAGTAAAGATATCAAAATGTAGGTAATTCTCACTGCTTTACAATGGTGCTAAATATAGTAACATGGGAAATACCACACAAAATCCCAAGTCTTACAATAAACATGTATGTAAAATTTCAACTGCGGAAAAACTGACAATGCACTAATTATGTCCATTACATACTTCAAACAAACATTTTTAAATATGAAAATAAAAGAAAAACACAAAGATTGATGCATAAAATGATAGAAGCAAAGTTGTTCTTATGACAAATGCATATATTTATTGATTTCATGAATAGTGATGGCATAAAATTTATTGTTCAAAATGTTCACAATTTTGACTTTGGCCCTGCTGGCAGCCCATTGACCTGATCAGCTAGGGCAGCTTGGAATATCTACTTGCAGAAGCATGACGCCACAAGCAAAATTGTCACACATTCAAAGGATTGTGTTTTCATGGATATGTTTCACCAATGTATCGAAGGCATTGAGATTTGCTTTCACTTCCAAGAGGTTGATATGAAAAGCCTTCTTTTTCAAGAAGACCGCTCCAGTGGCCAAGTGGTTAGAGCACATGCCTTGGATGTAGGAGGTCATGGGTTTCATTCCCGACCATATCATACTAAAGACTCTTAAAAAAACATAGTTATAACAGCTGCCTCACTAGGCGCCCAGTAGTGATGGGAATCGGTTAGAAATTCATAATTGATAATCGATTACTAAGAGCAAATTTTAATTTTTATTAAACAGTTCTATCTTTGATCAAGAGTTCAATATGTTTATAAATATACAGGAGTAATCTCTTTTAATGACATGTATACTTTAACCTGACAATAATATTACATTGTGTATTACTTTTTTTCTACAACTTTGTTAAATAAATGCAACATTTTATGGCTGATCAGTCATATGTAACTGAAATACTGCTACAATCCCCCAAAATTCTTTCATTCATATGTGATGTGTCTATAATTTAAAGTATAGAAGGACATGATTTTCTTGTTTGTCATTGTTTATAAATACTACAAAAGATGTTGCAATTTAACTGAAGCAAATCAACAAAATGTTAATTTATTAACTCAACAACATTTAACAACTTGACCATGTAATAAGGACTATATGTTCCTAGTAATGAATCATAAGGTTTCATATTTGTAGTTGTGAAGGGAATTAATAAATTTCAGGTCAACTTTAGTGGCTGGGAGCTTTACTAACCTTTGTGCTTTGCATACACCTAAAAAGTAGTCTCCCTTTACACACAATCGATTATGGAGTTCACAAGCGATTATCTAATTGGTTTGCTCAACCAACTGATGATCGATTATAATCGATAATCGGAACAACACTAGCGCCCAGCATCAAGAGGTTAGTGTTAGGACTGGTTGGCCTGGTGTCCAGATAATTCGACTGGGTGGGACTTCATGGTACATGTCTGAGGCATGATAACCCAGTGCTAGATATCACTATGAACTGCCACACTGCAGACATTGTAGCGATATGACTGAAAAGTTGTTAAAGCTATGTTAAAATCCCTAAATCACACACATGCACTTTTTGAATGATCCATCTGCCACTGTCTTTTCTGGTCCTTTAGTAAACTGGCATTGTTACAGGTCTACACCGGCATTGAGTAGGTAGAGAAACATAAGACATTTTCTCAACTATTGTCTAAATGTACCTCCCAGTTTGTACCCCCTTATTGCTTTTAAAAACTTAAAGCACATAGGAGATGAAAAATGCATAAAACTTTGTCAGTTCATTTATTGATTTATAATTTCAATAATGATTATATGCCCAGGTGGTACCCTAACACTATAATCATGTGCACATTTCAATCCAAACCAAAGTTTTCATTGTAAAAGACTACTCAGTTTGCCAGTGATTTCCAGTTCCTGGACAAGCCCATTTTCAGGAAATTGGTGTTTGGAGGACTGCACATGTTAGAACATGAAAGGAAAGTCTTTTGTCTTCTACCTATATTTACAATGTCTCTAAACTCTCAACATTATGATAATTTACGGAATTATCCAGCAGTTACTGAATTGGATGAACTGCATCACAGTGTTGTCTAAAGAAATCAACTTACCCATAATCTATGCAAACATGGTGCTGTGTGCAGAGAATGCTTGTGTTAGTGTCACTTTGGTCATATTGAGGTAAGAAATTATAAATAAATTGACTAAATTTTGTGCACTTTTTATCACATTAAAGATTTCCCATATTGAAATCGGTAGCAGGGGTAACAAATGGGTAGGTATAATCAGACTATAAGAAAAGTCTTGTTTATTCTTTGTCCAATGCATAAGCTATACTTTGGATGCTTGTGGGTGAAAGATGCCAAGTAAATACATGTTAATAGGTGCATATTTAGATGGGCAAAATAAAGAAGATATATTTTCCAACTTTACTACGTTGACAATATCCACCTTGAATTACAAATGTGGGAAGTTAGGATACTCAGCTTGTGAGCCAGAAACCATTACTTATTGAATGGTTTTGCTGTGCTTCATTCAAGAATTCCACCATTGTGGAGAGCCAAGGATATGACTAGGTATAACATCTTATTGAAGGTCCAATATTCAGCACCTTCTCCAAGTCATGAACGATTCTTTCAATGCATTTGGGAGAAAGATGCCAGATTGAAGTGTCAAGGGTTCAGTACCTAAATTGACCAAACTGTTGAGTAAGGTTAAGGTCTGATGTTTCATTAATCATTATCTGACAGATGTAGATGGAGGTAAAGTTTATGGCCTAAACCGAAACCCAGACTTTCCAAATGTTTTTGTGGTGTGTCATATGTAGGAATGTTGCCATCCTTGCAATTTCTGACTTGAACTCCTATTGAAGACCCATGGACTTGGATTCTGGTCATATCTATTGTTGTATGGAAGTACACATTGTACATGTCAACATGTGAAGAATCTGGCATGTTCCAGATTACATAGTCAGGTTTTGTTGTTGTTGTTGTAGGGTTTAACACCATTTTTCAGCACATGATAGGCTATACATGGTGGCCAGTATTAATTGTGGAGGAAAACCCCCGGAAAAAACCATATAGTTTCATCTTGTCCAATACTGCATTGTTTTGGTTGATTTTTTAAAAGAAAATATAGAAATTTTATTATATCCTTTTACCCTAACAAAAAAGTCAACATACCTAAAATAAGATGGGAAAGACAGACTAACAGTTTATGACATGTAGCATTTCTTTCTAAATCTAACAAAACTTAGAAATTTTGAAACATCCAAAATCAGATTATAATTGTTCTAACCCTCTTTGGGAACAATTGAATTAAGTAGTTTCAAAGGAATTGGACATAATCTGCTAATTTAGATTTTCAAAAATTACTGGTTATTGTGTAAACAGATGTGTATGAGTGACAACTGATAATTTACTAGCTATCAGACTTGAAAATTGTGTTACTACTAGACTGAAATAAAAATTAGTAGTCATGGAATAGCACACTGCTGCTGATTTCAAGCCCTTGAGTGGCTTACATGCATGGATGTATGTATATTAGTCTTCAGATCTTGTATTAATGTAATATTTATACATGTTTGAAAGCCACTGATTTCACATCTCAGATATTCTTTCCAGGCTGGTTATCCATATAATATCAGCATTTGGTTGATAGATCAGATATTCTCTTTTCTAGCATACTGGAGATGGATCCTTAAGTACTTGGATGTCAAGAAAGGTGGTTTAACATGGCCGATGCAGTTGGCATTTCTTCTTTCCTCAGGAGCCTACATTCTTAGATATAATCAACACCGTAAGTGCACATTTCATTACAGAAAGTGTATCTTTTTTCCACAATATCAAACTAACATTTTGAAACAGCAACTAATTTCAGAAAATGGCTTAAATACTCTTGAAGAAGTACATGATGCTTGATTCATTTATTTGAAAAATTTTAAGTTTATACAGTAGAACCTGTCTTGAAAGACCACCCCTTCTGCCAACAAATAGTGGTCTCTCAAGACAGGTTTTACTGTCTCTATACCGGTCATAGACATGTCAATCTTACAGGATAGTTGGGCCATCTGTCAACAGTCGATTGGCACAAATTTGTCAGTTTCCTCTTCTAAACTATAGGGGGGATTGCAGTGAATCTTTACACATTCATCCGTGGGCAGTGCTCAAAATTAATACTGATCAATTTGTGGTTAGTAACTTGGCAGATGGATCACTACAAATCCACCTGTCACTAGTTTTTTGTAGCAGTCAAAACTACCACAGGATGTAATCAAAATAGCTTACAACAGTGTCAAAAAATAGTAGTCTATGGACAGATAAATAAATTAAAAAGCCAGCTAATAAAATTTGTTCTAATAAAACAAGAAAAATATATCTATAAAATGCTGAAATGTAACCCAGGAACGGCTGTAATGTTCACATTCTGCACTTGAGTATTAGGATAAACTGCATGGTTCTTCATTTATTGATGGACGTAAAACTTAAATAAATTGTCTCTGGAATCACACAACTCCTGCTCCTTACACATAACCACAGAGGGATATGAGACATAAAAACAAAAAAGTTGATCTCTTGTGAGTGTTGTTGATAAAATACAGTTGTCATTGTTTAGTGTTGATGCTAATGAATAATAAATGTTGAATTAGAAACTGAACTGACTCAGTTTTAATGCAGTGAAATATAGAAAGCAGTAAACCTTTTTTTTTTTTATGGTGACCTGTGAGTTGGTGGGGAAAAAAATTCTGACTTGGATCTCCGCAAAGTTATGTTGGTCCTAAATGAAAATGATTCTCCTTGTGCATTCGAAATGCTGGCCGCAGTGGCCATCTTGAGTAAAGCTGTACCGATGTAACATTTTGCTGATTATGCCGATACCATGTATAGCCAATTATTAAAATTGCCGATACCGATTATGAGACCGATTATTTGATTGTCACAGTATATACTCTCGTATAAGCTGAATAATTTAGGAGGAAAAAAGCCTGGAAGAATGAGGGGGGGGGGGTCGGCTTATCCGCATGCCAATGTCTAAACTTTACCGTTTTTAGGTCTTTTTGTTGACTACTGTAACGGCAGTAAATCTTGGGACATGAAACAATAATTTTTTCCATGTCCTAAGACATAGGCATGTTAAAATAATAACTTGGTGACCTAACAATTATTAAACTGTTATAAAGTACTATGATTGATTTTGTTATTTTTTTTGCATGTGCATATTTTCTGATTTCTCCAACACGAAATTAAGAAAAGGTAAATACAGACTTCATAATTCGCAGGCCGGTTGAGTTTACCAAGGAGACCATGTATTTTAATGTACAGTACTTACAAAGTGCAAAGCGTGCACAGCATCACTTAAATCCTTATTTATTCCTAAACATATTAGATGCAGATTTTGCTTTATTCGTTGTTTCGACCAAATTGTATCTCAGCTAGTCCTTAATAACTGTTTCATTTATAATTAATTACCTCTCACGAGTTACTCATTTTCAATGATATAAGCGATCCTACAAATTGAGGTAATATTTTTAAAAAGGTATGCACGTTTGATTGTTCAAGGCACATAACCATCATAATTTACATGTTCACGAAGAGGGGTAATAAGAAAGGCTAAAATTCTCATATAGATCAACTAAGATCAACATCAATTTTAGTTTTGTCTTTGGCTAGAAAGCTTGATGTTTTGGCATCTCCATTGTTGATAGTCTGTGAATTTCTCTATCGTTTTGCAACAGCAGTACAGGCTAGTTCGTCATTAAAATGCCTTAAACTGTCTTGTGATAAGAGGAATTTTGAAAGGCAACTATACCAGTATTTTGATGTGTAATTGCCTTATTCCATAATATTAGTACGATTACTGTAGTTTTGTAAAACAAGGTGTAAGGCATTTTTCAAAAGCCAAGTAGGGAGACTGAATAAAAAATATAGAGATTGGGACCTAAAGTCGGGAGTTTTTTCGTGGCATTTTTAAAACCTGGTTGTCACTAAATATTGATACATCTTCCTGGTCAAATTTGCGTGAAATTTGCAAAAATGCTCACCGTTTCTCCCACGGCTCTCGTAAAGAGTATTCTGATTGGTCAAAAGTTTAAATTCATCCAATGAATCTTCGTGTAAAGAAAACTGATGGCAATGGAAAGATAAAGCAAAAAATGGCATCCGTAGTTGTTGAGAGAGACGATGACACAAAAATTTTAGATAAAGATATTAAAAAAACGGAAGGAAATGGCTGGAACGAATTGTCAACAGAAATTTAGTTGGTCAATTTATAAGAAAACTGAATGCTCGAGGACTGGCATTTTGTGCCCTCTGCAATATATACATTACAGAAGTCGTGGTTAAAAGAGTAAATGAAGCTGCATGCGGAAAAAATGAAGCACTCTGTCAGAATATGTGCACTACACGTCGCCAATACACGCTGGAGCTTGAAATGAAAAAGGCTCTCGTTGAGAAGGAAAGTAAACGATTGCATGTTGAGCCAGCAAATCATTGATGACAAACAGGAAGACTAAAGAAATCTTTCTTAAAGCTGCAAAAAGAGTTCAACTGGCATATCAACTGGTTGTGTTCAGTGGACAAAAAGACAAATGAATAATGGGATTATTTGTATATACATGATGTATTTGGGTGTTTATTTTACATATTTGTTATGAAAAAAGAGAAGTGTAATATGTTGGCAGCAATAAATGTATAATTATTGACTTTATTATGATGTGACCACTGACATGCACATGAAATAACTTAAGTACCAATAGTATTGGCAAACAAATTCATGTGACAATAAATATTGTAAAATTATTCAAATTTTTTGTAAGTTTGTTAGTTTTTCAAATGATTATTTTGTTACATATTATGGTCACAAGTTGCACCAGGAGCAGATTTTCATTCGTGTAAAATGCATTTTTAGTCTGATCCCCCCTACCCCCGATCAGGGGCGCTGCCCCTCGAGACCCCGTTTGGGGGAGTACCTCCAAACCTCCCTTTCGCATTTTCAATTTTGTTTTTAAAGGTCAAAATCATGTCTGCTATAGTGAGTCATAGTTTTGTGGTAGTTCCAAATTTCGCTAGCTATCTAATCTGCCTAGCTATCTGCTAATGTGTATGATGGAAGTTCAACAGCCACACGAGGCCTCATTGGCTGGTTGGCTGCTGTGATTGGGATGAGTGCATGAATGGTATTGATAATTTGTTGTGTGCAGACAATCAGTGGTAGTTTACATCAAGTCTGTTAAATAGTATTTACTTTTAAGAATATATTGTCTTTGAATTAACCCCCAAATCAAATGTGTATTCCTTAATTTCTACTATTTAATTCAGATTTAAAATTCAAGCCATGTCAAGATGAATGTTCTGATTGAATTTATATTTTGGAAATTTGTTATTTTTGAAATTTGTTTACATCAGCACCGATTATTTCTGCTGATACCGATTATACCGATTGTTATAATAATTGACCCGATTATGAGTACAGCCAATTAATCGGTACAGCTTTAATCTTGAGCTGTTCCACATGAATGTATAGCTACATGAATATGCATTTTTCATTAGAAGTCTTAATATGATTGCTACCTTGGCTGCCATCTTCAAAATTATGTCATTAAAACATTGGGATTTGACCACAAGATTTCTTATGTCTATTTGGTCCTGAATGAAAATCATGTTGAACTGACCTCTAGTATGTCTACCATCTTGTAGACCTTTTTTTTTTTTTTTTTGCCACTCCTATTATATTACTGGGTCAGTCAAGATGTAGGTTTTCATCAAATGACCCCTTTGGATGTCTTGTTGGTCCATAATGAAAATTGTGCCAGTCTGAAATACAGTATGGCCACCATGGTGGGCATCTTGAAAATCTTTATTACCACTACTATTTGACAGATGGACCAATCAGCATACAATTTGTAGCAGAAGACATCTTAGGTTGTCTAGTTGGTCCTAAATGAAAATGTTTTTTATTTGCCCAAGATAGGGCCACCATATTTACCCTCTTGAAAATATTGTTATTCCTCCTAAATTGTTTGTCATAATGACACAAGGGTTTTACTAAAAAATTATATTGTTGTAGTTTATTCATAATGAAAATGATGCTGATTTAATATTTAATATGGCCGCAACATCATTCTGTTATCTTTTTATTGGATAAGAATATCTAAGAAGGTTTCTTGACTCCACATTCAAAATGAAGAAACAGTCTAATCTTGGATTCCTGAAAATTCTTTCAGACAGTAGTGTGTTTGAGGGATTAGATTTTGTTAAGTCTGCATTGGTGGAAGCTTGAGTGAGGGCTGTTCCATTAAAACATTCATGGGACCCAGGGAAGGCACTTTCACCCTTAAATGCAATTTAGAATTTTCTTGTCATTTTAATCTGAACTCGGAGAATCAAAGTACACTGACATATATTTGTATTTAAAAAAACTGCCTTCCCTGAGTACCATGTATGTTTTAATAGAATAGCCTTGATCAACTTTGCAGGACCATGCGACTTTTTTAAAACAATTATTTTTGTATGATAAGTTGAGTTTTTAACAATCGGTAGTTACCAGACTTTGTGTATAACATGCAGTTAGGGTAAGAAAGAACCCTGTTGATTTGGGGGTCAAATGCATGGTCACTGACTTGAGAAAAAAAATGGTCACCACACAATAAAAGTTAGTTCAACACCATATGCAGTATTAGTTGGCACCATATAGCCACTATTGTGCTGATACATGGTAAAGTGCTGCTATGTGAATGCCGTATACAGTTACAAAAGCTTGTCAGGGGCTTGCACTTTGTGTTTCAGGTTTAAAATGGTAATGGTCATGTGGAGTGGTTTCTGCACAATAGCTCGTTGCTACAATCTGCAGTTCCCAAACTTTGTGGCTTGCACTTGAATTTGGGAAGAACCATACTGTTTTTGTTTTCTTTTGGTGGTGGGGTTTAAAAGCTCAAAAGTTCAGGTCACTCGGAAACCAACTTTTTGGTATATGAAATAATCTGAATCAAGTAATGGCAAAAACAATGGTTACAAATATAGCAAATAATCACTGATGATGATGTCAAACCTTCACAAATAATACCGGTACTGTACCTTTATGAATTTAAAATGTGATGAACAAAGCCACTCATTTTTAAAATTAATTTATTAAATTTAATGAAATCATCAAAGTTTCCTGTTTTTTCTTTTCTTCATACATCCCAATACACAGGCAATTCATAGTTGGAAACATTGTTTCAGCATCTGGTGGCACTGTATCGAACCAGCTACTAGATAAAACATTCATTTTTACATCGGAAATTGAAACTAATTTGAATTGCATTGACTCGCAGGAAAATAAAATGTCCACTTTTTAGATTACCAATTCACATTGTAAAGGTTGCAAAACTAGGAAAAAAAATTGCTGATGCAATTTGGGGAATAAAATTATTTCATACTTTTGGTGCAAAGTCACAATGGCTTTAAGAGTACTGAGGGGCAGAAAAATCAGTGAAGCTGTTCTACATTCAGTTGCTTACAAATAAAAAGATTCCATATTCAGACAGCAAATATTATTCATATCAGTATGTTCATCATACTTAGCAAAATGTATAATTCAGCAGACCAACTCAGAACATCATCATGGGACAGGGGCATCCGTCATAGAACAATTTGCATCGATGAGGTGGTGCTGTGCCATTGACATGTTGGCTACATATACATGGACAGTTGAAACCATTCTTGTTTATCAAGTCAATTTTAACAATGAGACATAAATATTTTTTAAATGTGAACTCAATGAAGAAAATGTATAATGATGTACTGCCTAAAACTTTCTTGGTCCTTTTGAGGGAATGTGATAGAAAATTACCATACATTTTCAATAGTTTACATGTATTACCTTTATTTTTTAATTTAGTGTTTACCTTTTAATTACTTTTTTTTTTATATATCTTTAATGAGTTGTCCTGTTGGCTAAATGTTTATATATATTTGTAAGGGTTATTGCCAAAATTGTTTGTGCAGTTTTCAATTTTACATCTTTAAACACTTTTTGTGCTGAGGTGCCATATAATGCTAATACATAAATACTAATAAGCACATGGAGAGACTATAATGTGCTATGCATGGTACTCTAGTTAGATGGAGCTTTGTGTTCAAGGTGTTTTTTTAGGTAGATTAAGCGGTGATCTCTACAAGTTAAAAAAATCATTGAGGATATTTTTTTCTGTCATTATTACCCGATACATTTCATAATGTGGTACAAACACATATTGTATAGTGACAAAGCCACTCATTAGAATATATTGTTACAAGATGAATTATATCTGTAGGAATGTGGAAAAGAAATTTATTTTTCGTACCAAACTTGCTCCAGAATTAAAATTTATAAGTATAAACTTGTTCTTCATTACAACACCTTTCCCCCCACACAATTGTAAATTCACAATATTTTCTATTTCAAGTCATAAATATACATGACCAAGAATGCGAGAGGTTTAGGTTGACTTATTCTGTAGCAGTAAATTACATTTTTTTAATTTTGAAAACTATTTCACTATTTCTGAAAACAAAGCATGTCCAATTCATATGCAGAGTTGTCATTGTTGCCAAGGAAGTAAGGGGAAATAACTTCAGAGATGTGATTTTTTTCATCACAGTTTAATTTCCATGGCTGAAATGTAATGCAATTTCTATTTATTTGTTCTGGCACATAAAGTTCTCATTTTTGTTGCTGTAGGTATAACTTTTTTAGGCATACAGAATTTAGCATATGACATGATGTGAAATCTTATATTTTTCACGTGAAAATATAGGAATGGAAAAAATATGAAAATTATTGCACCAGTAAGTTTATTTATATCACACATAATTACATATAAAAAAAACTACCATTATGAAATATCTTAATGTCTCGTCTGCTTAAGAACATGGAGACATTGAGAAGGTAGCTTATTTATTGCACTCATGGCAGCATAGTAAATGTTACAATTTCTAATACAGGTTTTACATTCAAATGCACAAAGTTTGGTAGGATTTTCATTACAATTCAGATAATGAATATATAAAATATTACTAACAAAAACCATAGGAATATGCTTGTATCAATAATGAAACCAAGATGTTTTCTATACCTAATTTTTTTTTTTTTTTTAGTTCCCAAAATAAATTACTAATCCATGTTAGTACTTGTGTAAATCATTCCACAAGATTGGAGTAAAGAAGCAAAATGTTTGGTCTGATACTGTATATATAGACAGTATATCTGCAATGAAAAAAAAATGTCTATGAAAGAATGATATTTGTGGCTGCTTAATGAATCTTTTTTTCTTTCTCTTGCAGAATATGAAAGACACACTAAATACCATTGATGAGAAGATGAAACTTAGTACTTTCCCAGTGTGGCTTGGTATTTATAGAATTGTTTGATCTTTTATCTGAGATGACTGACCATGCATAGAACTTTGTATGACATGGATATGAAATATTACTCCAGTTGAAAATGACAAAATACCCCAAAAAAAGATTTCTGAAATAAATTTTATTATCAAAGCTTGTCCTTTTTTCTTTTAATTTATCTTACATAAGTAGTTAAGGACTGAAAATTTATTCAGTTGATGACCAAAGACGCAAAATGTACAACATGGTACCAACCTTAAAAACAGTCAGCCTGACTCCATGTGCCAAGTTAAACGGAATATTTATTTGGTTTTGACACCCAGTACATCACGCAATTTTATTGAACTGTTGTTTAGAAAAGACCAGTACAGTTTTACTTTGGAACAGTAATTTTATCACGACCTGTAAATACTTATAATTAATCAGAATGAGATATCACCATAAAATAAAAAGACTATTCGTTTTTGTAATACAGCGTATACAAAAATCAGACCACAAGTTCACAAGTACAGGCACTTTAGAGTGAAATTTGAAGATGACAAACACCGGTCTATTCTCAGAAATTCTGTAGGATATTACATTTTTGATTATTAGTTGTGCAAAGCTACTATTAAACAAAATAAAGGAGAAAATTTCTTCACTGGAATGAAAAATGTCCCTGGATTGAACATGATTCAGGGGAATGAAATAAGTTGTGCTGTTTATATTAGTTTTCTTGCCTATCTGATCAAAATCCTTAAGGAGGAGCACTTGCATTAGAGCATCAGGGAGGCTGATGATGCCAAACATTCAGTGAATTTAACCCCTTTTTCAAAATTGTGCCTTCCTACGACTCCAATATATTTGTAAGAGACCACCAAAATAATCTCCCGGGGGGGGGGGGGGGCATTTTTGTGCATATTTATTCAATGCCATGGGTATAGCTACCAACCCTCACGATTTTGGTGTGAATTTCTAGTTTTTTTTCCCAGCAATTCATGAATTCATGCCTAAAATTCACTAATTCCCCAATTCTCAATTATTTAAAATAATTAATAAAATAATTGATGTCCCGTTAAGGGCTAGTTGTGATATCGGCAGTTGCCGAAATGGTCCGGTACTACTGGTTGTGTTCTTAGTGAACTATAGCTGATTGGTACTGTTGGCCCAGTAGCAAGCAATTTAGCATATTTTAATCAATATATATGCATAAGAAAAGTTTTACAAATGCTTTTAAGAGAAACTAGGGCCTAACCGGAATTTTGTCTGTACATTCGCCACCTATGCTGATTTGAATTGCCATTCGACAACTTATCTTGAAAATTTCTTCACCACCAAGAAAAAATATAGTCCAAGTTTCCTCTGATTTGAATTGCCATTCGACAACTTATCTGGAAAATGTCTTCACCACCAAGGAAAAATATAGTCCAAGTTTCCTCTGATTTAAATTGCCATTCAACAAATTTTCTTGAAAAGTTCTTCACCACCAAGGAAAAGTATAGTCCAAGTTTCCTCTGATTTAAATTGCCATTCGACAACTTATCTTGAAAATGTCTTCACCACGAAGGAAAAATATAGTCCAAGTTTCCTCTGATTTGAATTACCATTCGATAACTTAACTTGAAAATGTCTTCACCACCAAGGAAAAATATAGTCCAAGTTTCCTCTGATTTGAATTGCCATTCAACAACTGGTCTTGAAAATGTCTTCACCACCAAGGAAAAATATAGTCCAAGTTTCCTCTGATTTGAATTGCCATTCGACAACTTACCTTGAAAATGTATTCACCACCAAGGCAAAATATAGTCCAAGTTTCCTCTGATTTGAATTGCCATTCAACAACTTGTCTTGAAAATGTCTTCACCACCAAGGAAAAGTATAGTCCAAGTTTTCTCTGACCCTTGTCATTTTTATGTTGGAATATAGTTTATTGTCCATATCATGTGACTCTATGACCTCATTGACATGTAGGTTGCGATACTTGTATAGTCATGTGACTGACTGAAAATTGCCAGATTCAGGTAAAATTTCAGCAACAACGTACTTTTGTCTCTCCTGTCAGCGGATTAAAGACATGACAAATGCTATGCTGGTGATTTTTGAGAAAATAGATTATGTTCTGATGGTATATCTATATGAAAGGTTGTTCAAGTTGGCTGGGCCAGCTAGTAAGAAAAAGTAATTACCAGCAACTTTGACAATTTGAATGCATAAACTGAAGATAGTAAACTAGAGCATGAAAAAGGGGAGAAGTTCAACTCTAATATGTTCATAACATTGTGCTAATGCTACATGCTTGCTATCCCCTGATGAAATTATTTTGTTTTGAAATGGGTAAACATTTGTAAAAAAAAATGTGTGTGTATGTATATGTATATGTGTATATATATATATATATATATATATATATATATATATATATATATATATATATATATATATATATATATATATATATATTAAAAAATATGTTAGTTTTTAACTTTCACATCTAATACTTCATAATGATGGTTCCTTAACAACCACAAAGCATTTTGTTCCCCAAAAATTATGATTGATACAATATGTAAATTGATCAATTGAATTAAATTTCACTAGAACGTTTCAATGAAAAAAATACGACTGATTTTGTATCCTAAATTTCTCAGGTCATAAAATTAGTTTTGAAAATCAGGGTGCCGAGATGTGCTGTCATTACTGTAGCTGATTCTAATCTGGTGAAGATTATGGGCAACCTTCACTGCCAAAATTACATTAATCAACTGATGTTAAAATGAAACAAAATGATTTAGCCTAGCAAATGAAAGCTAATTCCAAAGGATGTTAAGAACAAAACAATCATGAATTTAGATTCCAAATGGCATGGTATTAAATGAAATGATTTAGTGTTAAATGAAATTATTTAACTCGACAAATAATGAATTCAGATTCTAAAGTATGTGTGACATGAAATGGTGTAGCATGAAATGAAATGATTGAACCAAAAAAAAATGAAATAAGATACCAAATGACTTGGTATTGAATGAAATAACTTGGCATGAAATTAAATGATTTAATTAACAAAATTAATGATGAAATCTGCTTCTAAATGACAATAAATAAATTGATGTAGTCTAAAATATGACTTAACTTTCCAAATGAAATCATGAATTTAAATTCCAGTAGATTACGTATTAAATTATTTCAGCAACGAAATGGAATCGTAAATTCTGATTCCAAATGACATTTTATTTAGTGAATTTACATAGCATAAAATCAAATGATTTAAACCAATAATGATGAATTCAGATTCCAAATGAAGGGATAATAAATCAAATGTCTTAAAGAAGAAAATGAAATAGTTTCATTCTTCTGAAGAAAAGATGAATTTAGATTACAAATGAGTTGGTTTTGACTTAAATGGTCCAAACAGAATGGAATAATGCATTCTGATTCCAGATGACATAGTATTAGATGAAATGTGTGAAAAGTAAACAGTGCTGAATATCATGAAAGTAATTTCACAAGATAAAATGTTTATCTTGCTTTTTATTTCAGATTGTATCATTTTATAATTTTATTTCAATTTCCAGCACAGAAATATATAGTCAAAGTTCGGATACTAGAAATAACGGTTGATGTCATAACTAAATGTCCCTAATATTCAAAGATAACAGATTCTGCTCCGTGTTCGGTACATCTATTAGACTCTAACACATTTATTGCAGGGTACAAACTGGTAGAATGGGCTGCTTCCGTCAGTTCGATTTTGACAGAGAGGGATTGTGACCATAATAGTGAAAATAAAGGTTAATTCGCCGATTTGAATCCATGGTCATTTGAGAGTTATGCATTGGTACGTCTGTAACAGAATTGTTACCGAGTGGATGGTGGATTAAATGAACAACACAAACACAATGTCTGAAAGATAATGTAAATTTATGAAATAAATTATTAATGAAAAATAATGATGTATCAACACAATAACTCATGCATTCAACCCACAATCTCGCTTCACAACTATTCACAATTCAACAATAAATTAAATATTAATACAAAATAAAACACAGATACAAAGGAATCTCTTGGACTATACACAGATCCATGGAACCTTTACAAAAGTTATATTACCGCAAGTATAAATTGCGATAACAAATACAAAACATCAAACTATACTATCGCACGTATGGATTGCGACAGCTAGCACGAACATATACATGTATTTAATCAAGTTGCTAACTTTTATTGAGATTCATGTAATCCCTTGAAATACTACTGTGATTTATAGTAACTATGTGTACATATAACAATGTATTCAAATGTACTACAATTGCAACACACACATTTGTCTCAACCCTGTATAACCGTACGATTCACCAACTGTTGAATCGCCGCCCAGCTTCCCCGAATACCTAGGGTTGACCAATACCTTTATCAGCCGTTTGCCCTTCACGGATCCACCACAGTTATACATACAGACAGCATACAGCATCTACTAGAACCAACGTTCCCAAATACCTAGATGCCACCCCGGATGTTTACACCTCTAGACAGCTCCGACACTGACATTTAAACTTCTAGATTTCCGGATATTTACACATCACGACAGATGTAGACGGACAGACAATCCGACAGACAGACAGATACCTCAAATCGATCGCACAATTAAACAGCATAATCACGGCACAATCAATCACATTCAGCTACAATTCAGAGACATTCAGCTACAATTCAGAGACGTTCCGCTACAATATCAGAGACGTTCAGCTACAATCAGCAACAATTTCAGCTACAATAAAAAGACCAAACTAATAATTTTTTTCTAAAACAATCTACAACTTAGATTACGCTATTGCATTTAAAGTCTAATAGTGACTAGTAATTCCAAATATTCAACGTTTAAATCTGCATTGTAATAAAGGCATCATTACATGAAATGATAAACGGAATAAAATTCACAATAAAATGAAATATAAATGTAAAACTCACCCCTTTGGCTGGAGAAAGAATGACGAGCTATCTTTCCTGTGATAAGATACTTTTGGTCCCGTAATATTATCAGAAATATTCTGCCTTATATATCCTCAAATAGGTGAACAGAATTCACGGCAAAATTACCGTGCACCCCGTGATTCTAATGTTCCTGACTTCAAGTGATGCGAAGTCAGGCACATGCAAATCGTTTCACGCCGCTTACCTTGGAAAAAAAACACATTATCACCCCCAGGTAACGCATGTACGACAAAAAAAAATGGTGAAATTAGTTTGTAATTCAAGAAGAAATAGATTCAATTTTCCCCTAATTCTGTGACAATACCTCCCCCCTAAGAATAAAAATGTACACATTTTTAAAACTAACACAGAATAGAAGAAAAATAACTACTGATGATATCTTACAACATTTACACTGGTTATACTACGATCTGGATTCTAATACTGGGTAAATTTATACAAATTTCCCATCATGCCCTACTCAAATAGTCTGCCCCTATATTTTCAACTCCCCTTATTGCTTCTACACGGAAGCGATAAGGTTGTAGTGTTAGCGCCCAACGCATCAACCGAGCGTTAGCGACCTTGGCCTTGTTTAAATACAGTAGGGGTTGGTGATCAGTCTCGAGAATGAAATCTCTCCCAAATAGATATGCGTGATACTTCCCAATTCCCCATACTACGGCCAAACATTCATTTTCTATAATGGAATAATTTTTCTCCCTGGGTAGCAATTTCCTACTTGAGTAAGCTACAAGTAACTTACTGTCGTCTTGCTCTTGCAGTAAAACTGCCCCCAACCCAGTTTCAGAAGCATCTGTTCTTAAAATAAAGGGTTTGCTGACATCTGGCAATTTTAATATAGGTGCACTAACAAGTTTCTCTTTCAGAGCACAGAATGCTTTATCTTGTGGCGGTCCCCATTCAACTTTGTTTGGTTGCCCCTTCTTGGTCAAATCAGACAGTGGGCTAGCAATGGCTGCAAAGTTCGGTATAAACTTTCTATAAAAACCTACTCGACCTAGAAATGATTGTACTTGCGTTTTGTTGGTAGGCTTTGGTGCGTCTCTAATTGCTTCAACTTGCTTGGGGTGAGGTTTTAACTGACCCATACCACTGAACCTATGACCCAAACAATATAAATCTGTATAACCAATACTGCATTTAGTGGGTCTCACTGTGAGGTTCACTCTGCGGAGTCTATTAAAGAGTTCGCCCAGGACGGATACGTGCTCACTCCAAGTATTAGTGTATACGAATATGTCGTCTACAAAGCTATCGACATTTGCTAAACCTTTCAGCAACTTTCGCATCAAACGACAACAGGTGGTGCTGGCTCCAACTAACCCGAATGGCATCACTTTGAATTGATACAGTCCTTTCTGGGTTGCAAATGCTGTCAATGCTCGGGATTCTGGGACAATGGGAACCTGCCAATATCCCTTGGCCAGATCTAATTTGGAAATCCATCGGTTTCCCGACAACTTCGCAAATAGACCCTCCATATCTGGCATTGGTTCTGCATCGAACACAGTGATTTTATTCAACTGCCGAAAATTTTTATTACCGATAAGGGTAATTCATGTTGTCAGAAATTTCGCTGTACTTTATTGCTAAAATGTCAGACTCCTGTGCTGATAGTAAGAAGAATTTAACGTGAACACGACAGTGAAAAGTTTAAATTAAATATTTTCAAAAATAATGTTCCTAAGTATTCTAATTAAATACATATTGGTATTTACATATTGATGTTTAAAGTTTCAAAGCACAAGTTGATGTGATTATATCAAAGCAATGCATGCATCAGTAGTTGTTTGTTTTTTTAAATCACAAAATGATAATAAATAATAACTTAACGGTAATCCAGCATTGATATGATTATATCAAAGCAATGCATGCATCAGTAGTTGTTTGTTTTTTTAAATCACAAAATGATAATAAATAATAACTTAACGGTAATCCAGCATTGATAACTAATAATAACTGGCGGTGGAAATGATTCGGTTATTTTGAGGCTATTCTAGTAATGCGACAATATAATTTTTTTATGATGACGTTGCTTTACAGTTTATGTGCTGTTTTATGGAGAGCAAGGGTATGATGTGAATGTTATATGGTAAGAGGGTTAAGAGTTTTATATGGGAAGCTTAAGGTTAAGGAGATTAAAATTGTGATCATATTTGACCAATAATAGTATAAAAAAATTTTTATGACCTGACGTAGTGAAGACGCTAACGTTTTGTATATGCCTTACACCCTAGCCGAATAGCCCCAACATGATACTGTGATCTTGCTGAATTCATGCTGGCTGGTTGTAAATAATGTGTACATATAGCAACCTTACGATACCCAATTGATGCAGACATCAGTGACTTAATAATTATTGCATGCATATAAAGCTACTAAAAAAGGCCATCTTACTATTTCGATAACCTATTCTCTATATGTATGGGTTTAAAATCGGTATTGTTCATACAAGAAGTAAATATGTTTATTTGGGTCAAAGTTTTGGAATTTCCTAAGTAAAATTATACATTATCCAAGTTATTGTTTTGTAAACATCAGGATCATTCTAGAAGGTTATTTTCCATTAAGTAATGTTATATATATATATATATAGAGAGAGAGAGAGAGAGAGAGAGAGAGAGAGAGAGAGAGAGAGAGAGAGAGAGAGAGAGAATGCTTATTGTGACCTGAGGTCAAATAGAGAACTTTATAATCTTATAATTGTGAAGACTTGATCATGCATGCTTTACAAGTTTTAGCAGAATCCAGTTTTATGTTATGCCCAGTACAATTTTAAAATTTTCTTTTGGACTGGCATATTTTTTTCTTCAAATTATTGAATTCAACTGATTATTTTCTCTGGAAATACAAAAGTGCTCTGATAGAATTCTTGGATGGAGACATTCACTGGGATTTATAGTGAATTCAAGCTGGAATTATATTACTGTGATTCAACAAAAGACTTGACACATCAACACTATAAGCTATAACAGACACGTCATCACATTCAGTTTTGAATTTCTTCTGGACTTGTACTGAGTTTTATCCAGGGCTTTAAATTAATATGAAATGTGTCTGTAATTAATAATAATAATAATGAGGACTTTGTATAGCACCTAATTTTTAGAAGCTGTAAGTGCTTTACATCGTCTATAATGATATGACTAAACTACAGAAAAACAAATAACAAAAACAATGAAATTGGAAAACATAAAAACATGCTGAAAACATACAAGATACAAAACATTATTAGGTCTCTTAAGTTTGTCCCTGCAGTCAAAAAAGGTGAGTTTTAAGAGCACTCTTAAAAGAGACCACTGTGTCTTTGTGTCTAATTTCAATGGGTAATTCGTTCTGCGTCGCAAGGCCCTGTTATGCTAAAGAACGTTGTCCATATGACTTCGTTTTCACAGTGGGAACAATGAGTACATTATTGTCAGAAGAAAGCGTACGTATCTTGCTGGTGTATACACATGGGTGAGGCCAGATAGGTATGTTGGACTGGAGTCAGTGAAACATAGCACAGAGAACAAATTTAGTGTTTGACTCGAATTGATAGCCAGTGTAGGGTACAGAGCAATGGTGAGGTGTGTTCTGTTCAAGGTACATTACAGACGATCCATGCAGCTGTGTTTTAAACATTTTGAAGTTTCTGGAGTAAATATTGATGACGAACCAGAAAGAATTGAGTTACAATAGTCCAGTATTGAAAGTTTTAATGAACACAAGTGTATTAGTGGCATCAACTGAAAGATATTTACAAATGGAACTGATGCGTCTCAGTTCAAGATATGCAGCCTTGCATATGTTCATGACATGTTGGTGCAATGTGAGAGTACTGTCTAGAGTAACACCTAGGTTTCGTACTGACTGTGAGAATTTAATGTTGTTGTTGCTGATATTTATTGTCTGAGGTAAAGGATGTGAATGAGAAAGTCTTTGTGTTGTGATCAGAATAGCCTCAGTTTTATCATCATCTGCAGCTTGTTACATGTCATCCATGATTTCACATCAGAAATGCACCTCTCTACTCCATGGATGGTAGCATCAACTTCAGTTGAGTGGCTAAACTTGTATATTTGGATATCAACAATGTACAGATGGTGAGACACTGGATGATGATCTATGACACCTGAAGAGCGGCTGAGTGTATAGAACAGACCCTTGTAGAACACTACAACATACGTCAACTGGGCTGGAATGTATTCCATTTGCAGATATAATTTGTGTCCTTTTCACTAAGTAGGACTTCAACCACTGTAAGGATATATTCTGAATGCCAAATACATGCTGGAGATGGTGAAGTAATATATCATGGTCTTTTGTGTCAAATGCTGCAGACAAATCCAGGAGGGTGAGGACTGTAATCTTTCCACTATCCAAAGCAGAGAGAATGTCATTAAATACTTTCAGAAGAGTAGTTTCCGTACTGTGGCAAGGGCAATATGCAGACTGTACATTGCTAAAAAGTTCACAAGACTTTGGTGCACTCTTCATCACGATTATCCATACTAAATCAATAGAGACAGGTTCAAATGCTCTTAATGGTTGTTGCTGAAATTCTGGATCATAACTGTATGGTGACGAGTCAGTTGAAATTGTGCTGTCAAGCGAATCTCGAATGGTTTGTACTTTGTCACAGAAGAAATTTGCAAATTGGTCCGGAAGGTCTACTGGAGAGAAGGTAGTTGGAAGTGGTGTACATTTGTTCCTTGACATTAGTTTGTTAGTTATCTCGAAGAGCTCTTTGCAGCTGGAACTCTCCGTTATTTTAGTACTGTAGTGGGATAATTTTGCTAAATGGACTATGTTTGTGATGTTGTTCTTAGTGGCTTCATAGATTTGTTTATGAATAACGAGTCTGGTGGAAAGCCAAAGCCTCTCTGATTTTCGGTGATGTCTTTTAGCAGTGCGAAGCTGGTCCCTAACACTGTTATACCACGGAGAACACTTTTTTTTATTATTGATACTCAGCATTTGGTGGCTGGGGCATGTTTTTCAAGCAGCGAACGCAGGCAGTTATCAAGGTGTTCCGCTGTTGGATGTAAGAAAGTAATTAGGTTTTCTTGCATGTCATTCATGAATTTGGTTCTATTTATCATATGGAGGTTTCTCTTAGTAGCAAATAGAGGTGGAGGGGTTAAGGACTGATAGGTCGAAATGGCATATAATGCAGAGGTGATCTGATGCAAGTTCGTGGGATACAAGGGTGGATTGCAGAATATTATCATCAGGTCTATACAGAAACCATTCTAAAATGTGACGAAGTTTATGGGTAGGTTGGTTAACTGAGTATTTAAGATTGAAAACATGAGTTTAATCTAGGAGTTTTGACGTGTATGGGTTTTCAGGAGAGTCAAAGTGAAAGTTGAAATCTCCAAGAATAACTACCGGTAGGTTGCCACCTATCGAATTTCCATACTCCAGAAGATTTGGAAACTGCTCCAAAAAGAGATTCACTCTGCTTGTTTTTTTTTTCTACTAGGAGGAGAGCATTTAAGGCAGAACAAATGGATTGACCTTTGTTCAAGTGTGAGTGTTGTTTGGACTAGTTCAAATGATGTGCGGTAGAAATTAAAGGCTGTGGTGTGGTTAGGACGTTTGACCATATCGTTCTTTGTGATGACATCGATTTCACCTCCGCGAGTGTGGCTGGGGAAGAATTTGATGACGTAACCGGTGGATGTGAGATTCGCGCACTTGTCTCATCGCCCAATTTTTTTTTGGGTGCTATGTTTCTATCATGTAAAAGACGTTGATATTCTGGTCGTTGATCAGTACATGTGTGCGATGAACTGTCTTAATTTCGTCAGTGTATCAATGTCCTATAGAAAATGTGATGAACTGTCATGATTCCCTCAGTGTACCAATGTCCTACAGCAAATGTGATGAACTGTCTTAATTTCCTCAGTGTATCAATGTCCAATAGAAAATGTGATGAACTATCTTGATTTCATCAGTGTACCAATGTCATAGCAAATGTGATGAACTGTCTTGATGTATTCAGTGTATCTATGTTCTATAGAAAATATGTGATGAACTATCTTGATATCCTCAATGTATGTATGTTCTATAGCTTTTGGGGACCAGAGGAACTGTGAGAGACAGGGAATTACCCTAGTCCTACGTATAAGACCTGACGCTGAACATGTGCTATGTCTTACAGGTAGGACTAGGAATATTACCCCAGTGCAGTTGGTACGAGTCTCTGGGAGACAAAGAAAAAAGGAAGAACGGATACAGAAGTCAGAAATATTGGAGGGAATTGGAGTGAAGGACGTGTAATAGGGTTTCAATTTGATTTTTTTTTTTATTATATAGATGACTGTTTTTCGAATGTTATTAAATTATTGTTTATTTGAATTTCACATTTTGTGTATTCATTAGGTTAATTGTTGGCACCGCTGACTGGGGGCTTGGAGCTTTACATCTCTCTAAAACTACTTCAATTTCTGACAAAACTAGCCAGGGTAGGTCTTCTGTAATAATTTAAATAATATTGGGAGCTCCCCACCCAATCTGAATAAAGGGAAACCTTTACAGATGAACTGTCCTGATTTCCTCAGTGTATGTATGTCCTATAAAAAAAAATGTGACGAACTGTCTTGATTTCCTCCGTGTATCTATGTCCTATTGAAAATGTCATGAACTGTCTTGATTTCCTCAGTCTATGTATGTCCTATGAAACAAAAAAATGACGAACTATCTTGATTTCCTCCGTGTACCAATATCCTATAAAAAATGTGATGAACTGTCTTCATTTCCTTCATGTACCAATGTCCTTTATAAAATGTGATGAACTGTCTTGATTGCTTTAGAGTATATATGTCACATTAAAAATGTGTTGAACTGTCATGATTTCATCGGTGTATCTTTGCAAGTATTAAACCTGTTAAATGGATTTAAATTCTGATATGGTTCGTTACACATAACATGTATAGTACATGGTGTGGCTTGCTACGCTTAACAGTAATGTTAGTTAATATTGAACACAGTATGGCTCGCTACACTTTGCAAAACTGTAAAGTTGCTAATATTGTACATGGTGTGGCTCGCTATGCTTAGCAGAACTGTACAGTGCTAATATTGTACATGGAGTGGCTCGCTACGCTTAGCAGAACTGTACAGTAGCAAATATTGTACATGGTGTGGCTCACTACGTTTAGCAGTACTGTAAAATAGCTAATAGTGTAAATGGTGTAGCTCGCTACGCTTAGCAGAACCGTAAAGTAGCTATTATTGTACATGAAGTATCTCGCTATGCTTAGCAATACTGTTAAGTAACTAATATTGTACATGGTGTGGCTAGCTACGCTTAGCAAAACTAAAGTAGCTAATAGTGTACATGGTGTGGCTCGCTACTCTTAAGAGTACTGTAAAGTAGCTATTATTGTACATTGTGTGGCTCGCTAAGCTTGGCATAACTGTAAAGTAGCTAATATTGTACATGGTGTGGCTCGCTATGCTTAGCAAAACTGCAAATTTGTAAATATTTCTAATTTGACGATTTTGCCATCTGCTTTGATATTAAATAGTTAAACAACTATCCAACATTCCTTTCAAAAGTGGTATTATTTATCTTAGATAAATTGTAATTTCAACTTATTTGTTTGTTTGGTGGGTGGGGGTGGCGGGTATTCATCTCTTTGTCTGTCACGCCTTCTTTTTTGATTGCCATACAACTTAAACTTTGTAATTATTATGATCATCGCCTTGAAGATCCACATATTGACTGATCACTTTGCTCGCGCACTGTTTGTTCGAGTTATTGCCCTTTGCGTCTTGCAGATCAATGCAGTGTAGAACATGATCTCGTTTGCGGCACAATTTAAAGCGTTTTGATGGATTGTATTAACACTTGATACTTGTTGTAGTTGTGACCCGAAGATGCACATATCGACAAATTTCTTTCTTGCAGTAATTTTTAAATGTCTTTTTTGTCGTGTTGTTGAGTGGAAGTCAAAAGTCAGTATAGGTGGTTGTGAAATTTGTTATGTTTTTGGAAACATACGGTCCCGTAATTTTAACGAGATAATTTTATGGAATACATGATCAATACGACGCCTTTAATGTCAGCAAGACAAATTACTAATTGCAATGTTTTCACACGATTATATTATGTAGGTATGACTACAAAGTGCATATCTTTTTTTCTTACTGGCGCGTTGCCACAATATTACAGCGAGCGTATGCGAATGTATCGTACTCTCTACATAATCATGTTAACGCAATGTCATTGGTGATTCGTTGGTTTACATCATTAATGCTTCGTAATTACATACGCTATGTTTATTTCTGTTATATATTTGATGTTTATATTTATACAACTCAAACTTTTAAACTAATACAATTCAAACCTCTGATTTGTTTTTAAAATATGAGAAAAATAATGTGTGTTTGTGATTAGGATTTTGACGTAACTTTAACAATTTTATATATATATATATATATATATATATATATATATATATATAGAGAGAGAGAGAGAGAGAGAGAGAGAGAGAGAGAGAGAGTATATATTAATATAATTTTGTTCAAATTGCCACCCCACCCCACTCGCGTGTTCTACCACACGCTACAAGGAACAGCCAAAATATCCCTTCAGTTTGATATCTAAAGCAGGTCTCCATTTCTTTCCTTTAAATCAGTGCAATTTAGAAAAAGACAGAAATTCCTTGTTCGGAACGAGACCGGTTTAAAGAAGGAATGTGCAAATCGAAGAGGGATCATTGTCAGTCAGCTTATTTTATGACTTTATTGTGATGTTTTATTTTCGCTGATACATCATATATGCATACAACTTCCAGCATATTTGAGATACCTCGTCTGGCATAAAACACACAGCATACTGAGATACCCTATATCGACATAGAATTCACAGCATACTGAAATACACTATATCGGCCCAGAATTTACAGCACGCTGAGATACCCTATGTCGACATAGAATTCACAGCATACTGAAATACCCTATATCGGCCCAGAATTTACAGCACGCTGAGATACCCTATATCGACAAATAATTCACAGCATACTTAGATACCCTATGTCGACATAGAATTCACAGCATACTGAGATACCCTATATCGACAATGAATTCACAGCATACAGAGATACCCTATATCGACAAATAATTTACAGGATGCTTAGAAACGCTATATCGACATAGAATTAGTGTGATACCCTATATCGACATAGAATTTACAGCATACTGAGATACCCTATATCGCCATAGAATTTACAGCATACTGAGATACCCTATATTGACATAGAATTAACATGATAGTGAAATACCCTATATCGACAATGAATTCACAGCATACTGAGATATCCTATATCAACAATGAATTCACAGCATACAGAGATACCCTATATCGACAAATAATGCACAGCATACTTAGAAACGCTATATCGACATAGAATTAGTGAGATACTCTATATCGACATAGAATTTACATGATAGTGAAATACCCTATATCAACAATGAATTCACTACATGCTTAGAAACGCTACATCGACATAGAATTAGTGAGATACCCTATATCGACATAGAATTTACAGCATACTGACATACCCTATATCGACATAGAATTTACAGCATAATGAGATACCCTATATCGACATAGAATTTACATGATAGTGAAATACCCTATATCGACAATGAATTCACAGCATACTGAGATACCCTATATCGACAAATAGTTCACAGCATACTTAGAAACGCTATATCGACATAGAATTAGTGAGATACTCTATATCGACATAGAATTTACATGATAGTGAAATACCCTATATCGATAATGAATTAACAGCATACTGAGATACCCTATATCAACAATGAATTCACAGCATACAGAGAGACCCTATATCGACAAATAATTCACAGCATACTTAGACACGCTATATCGACATAGAATTAGTGAGATACTCTATATCGACATAGAATTTACATGATAGTGAAATACCCTATATCGACAATGAATTCACAGCATGCTTAGAAACGCTATATCGACAAAGAATTAGTGAGATACCCTATATCGACATATAATTTACAGCATACTGACATACCCTATATCGACATAGAATTTACATGATAGTGAAATACCCTATATCGACAATGAATTCACAGCATACTGAGATACCCTATATCGACAAATAATTCACAGCATACTTAGAAACGCTATATCGACATAGAATTAGTGAGATACTCTATATCGACATAGAATTTACATGATAGTGAAATACCCTATATCGACAATGAATTCACAGCATACTGAGATACCCTATATCAACAATGAATTCACAGCATACAGAGATACCCTATATCGACAAATAATTCACAGCATACTTAGAAACGCTATATCGACATAGAATTAGTGAGATACTCTATATCGACATAGAATTTACATGATAGTGAAATACCCTATATCGACAATAAATTCACAGCATACTGAGATACCCTATATCGACATAGAATTCACAGCATACTGAAATAACCTATATCGACATAGAATTCGCAGCATACTGAAATACCATATATTGGCATAGAATTCACAACACGCTAAGATACCCTATATCGACAAATAATTCATAGCATACTTAGATACTCTATGTCGACATATAATTACTGAGATACCCTATATCGACATAGAATTCACAGCATACTGAAATACCTTATATCGGCCCAGAATTCACAGCATACTGAGATACTCTATATCGACAAAGAATGCACAGCATACTTAGTAGATACCCTATATCGGCATAGAATTACTGAGATACCCTATATGGATATAGAATTCACAGCATACTGAAGTACCCTATATCGGCCCAGAATTCACAGCATACTGAAATACTCTGTATCGACAAAGAATTCACAGCATACAGAGATACCCTATATTGACAACGAATTCACAGTATACAGAGATACCCTATATCGACATAGATTTAACAGCATACTGAAATACCAAATCTTGGCATAGAAATCACATCTTATTGAAAAATTTCCTTGCAGCAAAAACAAATAACAGCATATTGAGATACCTCGTATCGGCATAACATTCACAGCATATTGCGATAGCCATTGACATGACATTCACAGCATATTGATATAGTAACATCGACATAACATTCACAACATATTGATATAGTCATATTGACATAACACTCACAGCATATTGATATAGTCATATTGACATAACATTCACATCATACTGATATAGTCATATTGACATAATATTCACAGCATATTGATATAGTCATATTGACATAACACTCACAGCATATTGATATAGTCATATTGACATAACACTCGCAGCATATTGAGATAGGTATTGGCATAACATTCACAGCATATTGATATAGTCATATTGACATCACATTCACAGCATATTGATATAGTCATATTGACATAACATTCACAGCATATTGATATAGTCATATTGACATACCATTCACATCATATTGATATAGTCATATTCACATCATATTGATATAGTCATATTCACATGACATTCACAGCATATTGATATAGTCATATTGACATACCATTCACAGCATATTGATATAGTCATATTGACATACCATTCACATCATATTGATATAGTCATATTCACATGACATTCACAGCATACTGATATAGTCATATTGACATAACATTCACAGCATATTGATATAGTCATATTGACATGACATTCACAGCATATTGATATAGTCATATTGACATACCATTCACATCATATTGATATAGTCATATTGACATACCATTCACAGCATATTGATATAGTCATATTGACATACCGTTCACAGCATATTGATATAGTCATATTGACATGACATTCACAGCATATTGATATAGTCATATTGACATACCGTTCACAGCAAATTGATATAGTCATATTGACATACCATTCACAGCATATTGATACAGTCATATCGACATGACATTCACAGCATATTGAGATAGGTATTGACATACCATTCACAGCATATTGATATAGTCTTATTGACATGACATTCACAGCATATTGATATAGTCTTATTGACATGACATTCACAGCATATTGATATAGTCTTATTGACATGACATTCACAGCATATTGATATAGGTATTTGCATAACATTCACAGCATATTGATATAGTCATATTGACATCACATTCACAGCATATTGATATAGTCATATTGACATCACATTCACAGCATATTGAGATAGGTATTGACATACCATTCACAGCATATTGATATAGTCTTATTGACATGACATTCACAGCATATTGATATATTCTTATTGACATGACATTCACAGCATATTGATATAGTCTTATTTACATGACATTCACAGCTTATTGATATAGTCTTATTGGCATAACATTCACAGCATATTGATATAGCCATATTGAAATGACATTCACAACAATTTGAAATACGTCATATCAGCATGATACTAACAGCATATTGAAAAACTTTATATTGGCATAAAATTCATAGCTTACTGAGATACCTCATATCGGCATAAAAATCATCACAGCATACAGATATACTTCTATTAGCATAGCCTTCACAGCATATCAATGTGACTACTGAAGATTCACCAACTGAATAAAATGACCTGTTATGCATGAAACCTAGATATTACGTACATAGTACCCATAATATTGTTATGGGAGATTCATACTACATTTCTGATAGTGCTATTTGACAAAACTGGGTTAAAATGAGCTAAGGTGCCATCGTACGGGATTTAATCATTTTATAATATTTGTTGATTGTTGAAACATTTCTGTCGAGAATAAGTAAATAACATGTTTTATTCATTCCCTGTGCTACAACAAGAGTCCGAACTCACACGAGCGTTCTAATTATTCTGTACCTGCTTCCAATCGATCGTCCGGAAGCAGCGTGCAATTGAAGGCTGTTCCCAATGGTACTGTTCTCGGATTTCTAGAGCCAATGTGACGGTATCTCTGGTCTATTACGCTACATTCTGATGGAAGCGATCGATCGTATGGCATAGTGTAGAGTATTCGTTGGTGTGGTAAACAGGTTAAGAGAAGAATTCAGCTTGTTTACACGGTTATGAGGGTTGTATGGGACATCTTGCCAATCAGCAAATCAAGACCTGTTAAAAAGAGGACACATCCGTTGATTGTTTGGAAGGTAAGATACTAGACCCATTTAACAGTTCTAACAACAACATTTTTTAAAATCAACAAATGTTTAATATTAATCTCACAGTGGAAGCATGGAACACGTGACACGATTGCTTTACTCAAGCTACGATATGCCATATTCACACTATATTATCAATTGATAATTCATCTCCATACATATTGCACGGAGATTATTATTATTATTATTATTATTATTATTATTATTATTATTATTATTATTATTATTATTATTATTATTTGTAAAAGCATGGGTTATACGAATACTTATGGAAAACACTCAGGATTATTTGCGAATCTAAGATCTGATGCAGAAAAATTCAATCAAAACTTAAAAAGGCGTTCACTAGATTTTTTAATATTGGTTTGGAGGAAGAGCCGGTACTTAGTTGAAATAATCAAAAATACCTGAAGAAGACAGTGTGAAGGGATACAGTGTCCGGAAACTGAAGCATAACTCTCCTGTCTATTAACACAATTAACGACAGATCTTAATATTGTAAGTTATTGGTATTCAGAACATAATGGGATGCTGTGAATTATGGGTAATTACATTCTTTAGGATGCAATTATTTTTTTTGACCGTGCGATTCACTAGTCCTTATACAGAGTAACAGTGAGGGGCCCCGAGTGGCCGGGTGGTCGAAAGCGCTCTCCGTTACGGATCACTGCCGTCTCACCTGTCTGCGTGGGTACGAGTCTAAGATTCGGCTAATGTAGTTATGTGAGATAGCTTGCCAGTAGCTTCTCGTGGGTCAGTGGTTATTTCCGGGGTTTTCTCCGTGTTCTTCCTCCACCAATAATACTGGCCGCCATGTATAGCTATCGTGTGCTGCAAAATGGCGTTAAATCCTACAACAACAACAACAACAACAGAGTAACAGTTAAATCATTATGAAATTCGGTAGAACAACGAATTAAAAAGATCGATAAGTACAAGCTTGGGCAGCTAACATCAATTACACTTTCTAAATGTCTAAAGTACAGGTTAGTTAAAACTAGTTTGAATTTAGAAAAGATCTATTTTTCATTATTAAAAAGAATGGCTAACTTATTTAATAAGTTTAGAACTGCAACTAATACGTTTCAATAGGTTTCCCTTTGAAACTGAAAGGTGAGATAATACAACGAAAGATACTGCACACTGTGTCAGTCTCAAGAAATAGGGTATGAATATTATTATCACTATCTTCTGTCATGTTCTTATTTTCTGGATGAAAGATGAAAATTTATGCCTCGTTTTTACACTTTCGTTCCTGATTATTGAGTGAACCGTGCCTTAGATGGCATCACTAAACATCCAGACGAAAATTATCGATCGCCATGGACTTTTATAAATGGCAGCCGGACATGAAATTGGTTCTAAAGCAGTCATTTAGTTTAATCCTTATCAGCTCAGGAAGTAGAACTTTTTTTCTAACACGAGACACAAATAACGGTGTGATGAAGAAGACCTGACATGATGAATAGGATTATAAGTCCTAAGTTAGCTATACATCGAGCAGTGGTGCTGATATCCTGTTCTGAAATTGTTTGGATTTTGTATTCACAGAAACAGATCTGATTGCCGGGATTGATACATTCTCTTATACTTTTCAGTTAATGTTTAGAAATGTTCGCTAGTAAATCAATATGGTCATTCTGGTGTGAAGACTTTTAGCCACGTGAATACGGATATGATAAATATGATACATTTTGACAATTCCCCTGTTATTATTACTGGTGACTGGGATGTTGTTCAGAACAAAGAGTTTGGATCTTATAATATTTTGCATGATAAACACGATATCGTCTGACCAGCAACCCTGGATATCACAAATCATCTGGACATACTGCATCCATGGAGAACAGACAATCATGACGGACTGTTTCTTTGGCAACATGCCACTCCTATGAAAAAGAGTAGATATGACTATTATTGTAATCTATGAGGACGTATTTTCAGATTCCATGAACTATAAAACATATCAATCAGCAAATACCATTACAAATGTTTATATTTGCATTACCTAGAGGTTCTGGATACCGGGGATTCAATTAAAGGCCATTAGAACAAAATTAGTATGTTCTATTTGTAATATAATGTATAGCCATCACAGTTGAAGATTACTCTTGTGCAAACTATACGAGAAAAGGTGTAACCAATTTGCAATGATCAATTTATATTTTAAAAAATACTTGGATTATAGTATATATTCAGAACCAATTAGGTATTCGCAAGATAATGCAAAACAGGAAAAACAAAAATTCAGGAAAATTTAAGCTGAACTTGCACTCTTTATTTAGTGAATAAAAATAATAGCCCAGCTATTAATAAAGAGCCGAGTAAAACAAATATATACCTGATTTAGTACAAATGAGGAAAATAGAGGTGGAAGGTGTAATGTTGAGATCAAGAACATAATGGTATAAATCTTGAGAAGAAAAATTTTAATATTTTCTTAATTTGGAAAGAGAAATTATACAAACACAACAGTACAAGAATACATTTAGGAAGATGGAGTAGTGGTAACATATTAAATAAAGGTAGTCAATGAACAGAAACATTCTAGGAAAAAGTATACAAGAAGAAGAGAAGAAAAAAAAAACAACGTTATTTTGCAAACTAATAACAAGTCTGTGTCCATGATAAAAATCAAATTTTGAAAGACGATGGTTTGAAGTCAACGTTTGAGGAATTCGGATTCGTATTGAAAATATGTAAAAAATGAAACAAGCCCTGTTTCTAATGGATTTACTCTTGTATTCTGCAAATTCTTCTGGAAGAAATCAAAACGGTTTGACCTTGATGTCTCTAAACGCTGGTTATGATATGCAAGGACATTCATGCAAGGTATTAATATAAATTAGTGTATATTAAAAGATTGCTTCGTTATCTATTGCTAATAAGGCGAATAACGTAGAGACAACTAAAATGGCTTATGAAAGGGAGCTTTATGGATGACAATACTTGTATGACCTGATACACTATATTGACAATACTTGTATGACCTGATACACTATATTAACAATACTTGTATGACCTGATACACTATATTGACAATACTTGTATGACCTGATACACTATATTGACAATACTTGTATGACCTGATACACTATATTGACAATACTTGTATGACCTGATACACTATATTGACAATACTTGTATGACCTGATACACTATATTGACAATACTTGTATGATCTGATACACTATTGACAATACTTGTATGACCTGATACACTATATTGACAATACTTGTATGACCTGATACACTATATTGACAATACTTGTATGACCTGATACACTATATTGACAATACGTGTATGACCTGATACACTATATTGAGAGGAGAAAATAATCTAATCGAATTGATAGACTTTGAAAACATTTTCGACTCACTTGAATGGAACACTACTCGAAAATCCTATAACTTTGAACAATCCATTTGTTACTGGTTTAAAGAATGTGGAAGTCAACCAAAAAAAGAGGTGTCGTTGATAATGAACATTTAACCCCATAATTTATTTTCATAAGTTGTCACCAGAGAGGCCCTATATCACACTATTTATTTATAATGAAAAGTAAACTTCTTGTATTAGAGCTAAAATAAATACAACATAGTGCAGTGTTTGTATTTAATGAAATGCACTTTAAATTTGGACAGCATGTTGTGAATGCTTTCTCTGTTATTAGATGGTTCTACTTTGTCCTTGAAAACAACCATGCATATTCCAAATGACTTTACGTTGTTAACAGGACTCTACGGCACTGTTTTTAAATACAAAGCTATTTGCATTGGCAGTAAAGAAAATGATGAAAAATATGTTTAGAAATTAATATTAATCGTTTAACGTCCTTTTTAAATTACTTAGAGTAGATTTCTCTTTGATGATGTGGTAGGTGTAGAGAAGTGAAAAAAAGTAGTTTGGCTGGTGGAGAAGAAGACATTTATGTGGAAAAATTTGCTTTCCTAACATCTTTGAGAGTGTCTTCATATTTATTTTTATTATTACATTATTGCACCAATAAATTATTTTATCCAGTTCATTTGGGGTGGTATAAATAAAGGGGTTAAAAAAGACACTATTTTAGTTTCTTGGAAGAAATAGGGTTCAATATGATTCACTTGCACTCATAGCTATGTTAAATATAAATTATTACTGGATTGGGTGTCTTTTACGTCAAAGAAGATGGTTATGGCAAAACCTGGTTTCTGAACAAATATTTGGAAACGTTGGAAGTACATTATTATTTAAATTAGAAAATTTTAATTTAAAATCAGTTCGAAAGCAATTTCAATCATTTAGGTATGATTTTATTTCACCTTAATAACAATGGAAAAAACACAATCTTGAGATTAAACGGTGTTGTACTTATTAAACATCTTTGTGATGCACATGGGTCTCTATTCAGTTTTACGGAATTAAAAAAAAAAACAACACAAAATCAGTTATTTCATACAGTACTTTGCTCATTTCTCAAAGATATGAGTGTGAAAATATAAATGGTTTTGTTGAAAGTGGAAATATTTTTCATGTAATTTTCGACAAAACTTCGCTCCATTGTGTAAGATAAATAATACGTTTAAATATAAATACGTGTTAAGTAGTAAAATACATTGGCCAAATTGTAAACTTGGTCCAGGCAGTTTGAATATGGTGCTGATGAATGGACAAACTGTTTTCTTCTGTATAAGCACTGTATAAAAATACAAAACAGATTAGCTTTAACTGATAGAAATACTGCCACAAACCAGTTATTGAAAAAAATAATTTAAGTGATAATAACAAACGCATTTTTTGTAAGGGGAAATATATCAATATGTGCACTTGTTCTATCACGGTTCAGTTGCTGATTACTTGGGGGATGTAACATAATTGTAACCGAGTGAATATTAGACTAAATGATTAACTCAAACACTGTGTGAAAGATGAATATGTATTAACTTAATAAGTAAAGAAAAATGTATGATGTCAAAATACAATGATTCTCACACACGCTCAATATACACTTGATTCAATCACTCTGTACTATCACACATTGATAATAAACCATTAATATATATCTCTCTAATATACAGCTTAAGGAAACATCAATTTCAAATAATAGTACACATTATAAATATCATATAGTTTCACGTATAGACAAGGCTTGGGATTCAAACAATCTCAAGTTTTCAGATACGTTAAAAATGTTCTGCACTGTCAGTAAGATTCACAAATCTTCTGGAATTCATCTAAAATTCAAAATAATCTTATGTAAATACAAATATACCAATTTAAACAACAATTGGAATAAACATATGCTTCTTGACCATTGTACAGTCGCACGATTCATCCACCGATAAACCGCACAATTTCACCACGTTCCTCGAGTTGAGACACTCTTGTTTCGGCTGTTCACACCTTCACGGATCCACTACATGTACAGTCAGTCATACGTATACACGTACAGACAGCATACAGCACTCTTGTATTAGCTACGTCTTCAGTCGTGGCTTCACCACATGTACATACGTACATACATATAGACATCTAGATAGCTCGTTACATCACCTCGTAACCACGTAACCACCTCGTAACCTTGTAATCTTGTAAGCTACAATAAAACCAGACTGGAAAATACTTATACATTAAACTCTATAAAAACAACTTGAAATTCACAGTTCACAACGTTTCAAATATGCGTTGTATTAAATCAATCATTACACGATATTACAATAAAACTCACTTAACTTCACATATCAAATAAAATAAATTTGACACTCACCCCTATGGCGTTTAGAAATACACTTCTCACTAGATCCAAATGATCACTGCGTCGATCAAACCTTAATCTTGCTTAATTCAAAGGACAGTGAGTAATATTCACGGTAAAATACCCGTGCATATCGTGATAATGATGTTTGCAGCCGCAAGTAGTTTACGGTGGCGCGAGACATGTGTTTCGTAGCTCGTCTGAAAAAAAAAAACAACACCTGTTAATCCCAGACAGCGCAGCACGCACGCACAACCCAAATAATAAAATATGTCTCAGGCAAAACAAACCTTTTTCTTTTCTTTCTGTGACAGGGGAATTATATATGCGATGGATTGAAACTTAGGATCCAAATTTTAGAGTTGCATGTAATGATATCTTTATAAGAAATTACAACTTTTGCTATCGTACTGCATGCTGAACTTTTCTTGCAAACTGTTATCTACAGATCATGTTTGGCATTACATATTCCAAATCCCACCTTTAATGTACTTTTTGTTTTATCATAAAAAAAAATCAGCTTGCAAAACAATTTAAGGCAATGCTACATACAACAGATCAGGTGTTAATGTAGGGAAACATGTAAAAGATGCTACCTTTTCATTGTGACATGACAGTGTGACATTCAATAAACTTTACACACTTTACAACACCTCTTGATCGCGTCGTCTAGCAATGTCAACATATTTACTCGTTTTATCGCATGAGTTTCGAGGGGCAATGATTTTGGAAGGAATATTGTTTGAAAAGCAGGAAAATGAAATAAATACTTGCCATTTAAAACTATGTGTAAAGCAAATTATCAAAGAAGACACTTGTAGCTGAAATAGTTCGTACTGGACGTCCACGTAACCAAGATGTCTTGTACGTTATTATAATTATGAGCCCTTTTCGGCACGCCTAATCATATGCTTATGTACTACATTTTGCAATCTGGACTTTTTTCCTTTATTCTACGACAATCATCAGCATGATCCATGACATGTCTTTAAAATTTAAGAAATAATGTCTATTTCTGACAACAACATAATACTATTCTTTCTTTCTTTCTTTTTCAGAAAGCGCATGTGTTCCTTTATCAGATATGTAAATGTACGTGTAACAGTATTTGAAAGAAGGGAGGGAATTCACGCCATCAGAGTTCACCAAAACAGAATTTCATATGCCAGCGTCAGTAGATATCTGATAATGTTTCATGAACCGACACTACACTTTGAATCGTCCCGAGGTTTACCGTTAATAGTTGATACTACTATCAAAAGCCTCCATCAACTGTTATCACTCCAGCATGTAATCTGTATGCATTTAGATCGAAGTAATCAATCACAGCATGTACTATGTAAGTATTTAGCTTGCAATAATTAATCAGAAGTCATCCTTTGAAGACAGATAGTTGGTGAAAAAAGTCCAGGTAAAAACATTTTGTGGATACTATATTCGTGATAATTGTTACCATACTGAAAGCTACCTTGTCACAAGCAATGATGACTCTTGATATATCTCAGTAAACTGATTATTGACTATTGCCACTTATCACGACACATAAATCCGTGTTTTGATCTAAATCGCAATGAGACATGGACGGGATTCAAGACAGGCTACTGGAACACGTCATACCTGAGCAGGAAGGTAACGTCGGCAATGTCTGCTACAAATTCTCCGAGTAAGTATACTGACTCATTGGGGGCGGGGTAGGGGGTAGGGGGCATGTGACGCAATAAATGAATGGTGGTTTTTTGTGGACGCTTCATGGTTATTTCAATCAATTGAAACACTGATTTTGAATGTATACGGAAATATAGATGTTTGTTAAATTTTAATACACAGTCACATCGAGAGGCATTTTTCGACACAAAATTTGAGCATGTAACTGTAGTATTTACTTTTTTAACGGCTGTTTTCCGACTGTGCTATTATTTGGTAGCAAGTGCACAAGGTGTGCCTTGTGCGTTTCAGTTATGTCGGTCCTAAAACTACACCATCATCGCAAGTCACGTACTGTAATTCGCTGCGCTCTAAACTTTGCCTTTCACGCTGTTTGAATGACCCAATCAAAGTTTCTCTTCCACGCAGTCACACATCGATCGATTAAACCTGCACTTTTATTGGTATATAGGAGGCCCGTTCATCGTGTTGTTGATAACACTAAAAAAAAAAAAAAAAAAGGGAAATCGCAGTACAGCGAACGTCGGTGATAAAATACCGTAGTGTGGTTTGCGATGTTGAAGTTATCAGAGTTCTGTATAGTTTTCTACAACATTCCTACCAAATTCTCATTGTCATGTTGTTCTTGCCACAACTCCTTAAAAAGTATTAGACTAATCATGTTATCGTTCTCATAATACGATATACATTCCAATCAGTTTCGTTTATCCAGGTTTCTTATTCCGGAAAGGTAAGATCCACATATCAAGACCAAATGGCTTCAAAAGAGTTGACGGAATGGGTGACAAAAAGGAGTTTCATCGTATTTTTGTTCATCGACCTTGATAATAGGAATGCAGATTTTTAGAGATAAAAATAATATGTTAACCTTTTTGGCCATCTGTTAAACATATTTACACGAATTTCAAATTCTTACCCTACCAGTAACGTGTATGAAAAATTCAAGTGGAAGTATACAAAGAAACAACACATCATTTGAATCTTAACAAAAATATGTAATTTATAATAGTTACATGTATCATCAATATGTTCAGTGCTAAATGTTTGTCTTTTAAGAGATTTAACAAAGGAGGAGAAATAAAAGAAAACAAAACGTAACGCCACTTTTTAGTCTAACAATTGGATTTTACTGGTACGCTAAAGTGATCGATTTTATTTGATAGATATGTTTCTACTTAAATTTATGTTGCTGCAGAATTTTTCTATCTGTAGATTTTACGTCTTAAAATAACTTAAAAGAGAAAGATTGAAATTCGCAGACGCAATAAATTAAATAATAAATATGTAATTTGCATGAACTATAACAAGAAGGCAAAGATAAATTGAGGGTTGAAAAATGCTGGCGATTTACAGCTATTTACCGCCTACTGATGGGGTCGTTTCCTTTGGCATGTGGTGTTAAATTTCATTTTGTGAACTATAGTTGTATACAATCTAAGGTTTCAGTATTACAATACAATATGATGTAAGGGTAAAAGCGAAAGACGAAGTAAAATCGCGCAAATATTTGTTTTACTTCAGAATTATAAACCGCGACATACTATCACATGGCGTAGTCGTTGTTTTTGGAGTATCCATCAACAGTAACTTTTTGTACTGGGATCGTTTTTGTTGTTGCTGCTTGTTTGGTAGAGTCATAAAACTTGGCGTGATTATTAAATGTGAATTGTACTGCTACAAGAATTAAAAAAACACAGTTATCTACCTTTACGCGATTACGCTACTATTTTTTTTTTTTTAAAACTCGGTTGTTCTATTAAAATCTTGTACAATGCATCACTAAAGCAATAGAGGTACTGCATTCTATAGAATTAATGTTACATGAATGACTGCTATGTGTTTGTAAGAAAGTACAAAATTAGTTTTGAGTGGCAATATTCAAGTCTAATAACTCTTGTTACAGAACAGCGCCATGCAGATCATATGACAACGAAATTAATCAAACCATTAGTTTTATTAACGGCATTGATACGATGGAGTTGAATGACAACTTGTCGTCTGGTTGCCGGCTATTCTTAAATACTAGTGCTAAAATTTATTTATTAAAAATTTTGTAATCTTTACCATGTATCGCAAACCCTGAAAAAAAAGAGCAAAGCTGTGTCAGTTACATGCATATTATCAATATATTACGTCATAAAAAAAACTTTCCGAAATACTACCAGAATGCACATCATATTAATTGAAAATTCTATGTTCGCCACTGTGCAGGATGAAGATTGTGCAGGTTCATTGGCCGCGGGTATCCATCATCAGCGGGAAGTTTTTGGCTTCTAATGGTGCGCTAAGGATAGAAGGTCAATACCAGCTTCATAAGCCAGGAAGGCGAGTGTTATTTTCATTATTATTATGATTATTACAATAAATATTCGACTAAACCTATATAGCTTCGGAAAAGATCTTCTATGTCTAGGTGTTATGTTCATTCAGCTATGCATCAAACAATCTTTTGAAAACAATAACAAACACGTGTAGACCCATTCGATGCACTTTCTTAAACTTTGCAAGCAATATTGTGATTTTAATTCCACATATTCATTAATTTTCTTCCTTATTACATTTTCCATTTTTTAACCGTCTTTATGTATTCGATACTCTTTGACCAATTATGAATATAAATTTTACTTTATTGGTATGAAGAAAGAAATACATGGCATTGTAAACTTTGCCGTATTAGACTAAATATTAATGGAAATCTTACTTTGTTGGCATATGGAAAGAAATACACAGGTTTATACATTTGATAGTTTGGGACTAAATTTTAACGGAAATCTAAATTCGTCGGTATGTTGATAAATAAACTTAACATAAATATTCAGTATTGTAAATTTTATAGACTTGGACTAATGTTTGACGGAAATTTAACTTTCTAAGCAAATACAAGGAATTACAAAGCATTGTAAATTTGATAGTCTTGGACTAATTTCCAATAGAAATATCATTTTAATGATATGTAGAAAGAATATTGAGGTTTTTTTAATTGTATAGTCTTGGATTAATGGTGAATGGAAATATTCAGTTGTATATACAATGGAAATATTGTATATATGATGATTTTGGATTAGTTTTGATGGAAATTCTACTTGAATGTAAGGTACAAAAGAAATATTCAGCATTATATATGTGATGTTTTGGATTATTCTTGATGGAAATCTCCATTGTATGTAGAAATAAATACTTATGATGGTAAAATGTTATAACCTTTTGAGCTTTGTTTTGTTTTAATCATTAAATATAGAGACATGTTTTAACTAGCATGTAATAAAGTAAAATATGTAGAATAATGTTTTTTAAAGAAAATCATATTACCATTGTTCAAGGTTTATTTCCAATTTTGAAATCGTGACGTCACTAAGATTTTTGATTTTAGGTTAGGATACACGAAAAATGGTAACTTCAGTTTTGATATAGACGGGATTCATTTGACTCTAATGACGAACCAGCCAATTCGAGAAGGGGTCAGCAATGGGCCCGTCCATGTCACGTGCAGCGTGGGTCGCATTAAGATAAAGTTTCACGGGGGAGCTGCTTTTCTGTGTCAACTATTGACCTCCCTGTACATTCGAATGTACCATCACCATCTGGAACGTCAGGTACATATTGGGATTGGAGAGAGAGAGAGTCTGTTTAATATTAAAATTGGCAGTATTTAATTGTATAAAAATGGATAGCTCCAAATCCATTTGTTTTGGAGTTAGATTGTAGTTCAGTGTACGTTGCCGTGTTCGAATGTGTGCATATAGGAACACATTATATACTTGTTCAATTATAGGAATACTTTTAAAGCTCAGGGTTTTCCAGTCTGAATCCTTGGGTCATTTTGTATTAATTGGTAGATGATTGTATTATGCGTTTGTGTTTGGATAAAATTGAAGCTCATGATTCTGAATTGTTTTCTTGAATTCGCCTTAGAATTGCTTTCTTACAGATGGCTGAAGTGTTTCAAGAAACGATCTCAAGGGAGCAACATCTGGTGGTATCAGCCTTGACAGGTATTCTCAGTCATTCTTATCTACTTGATCATTTCCAATTATTAATTTATTCATATTGACAGCAATCATGAAATGTTACATAAAAGAAAGTCAAAGAATAAACATGTTATGCAACCACATAAGGATAGCATAAATCTCGATTTTTACCTGATAGTGTTTCTTTTAGTCAGAGCAGAATACTGTTACAGACAAATCACGAGGGAAAGTCTTTTTTATTCCTCTAGCGTTTGCTACCTAATAACATTAATCTACTTGTAATCACCAAGCGCTTTCAGCATAATGCATATAATCCTTGACGAACACCTTTCTTTCAAAAATAGTCTCTTCTAGTAATTTCACCGAAAGAAGATTGATAAATTGGGATGTCAACTAAACACACGCTAAAGGATCCTTTTTACTTATGTTAAAAGAGCGAAATCAATCAAACACCCGTCTAGTATTTTTTTTCCATCCGCGTATAATACACTAAATAACAAGTCATGCAATGTTAAATAACAATGCTATCAGTAAGACTGCTTTTGGGGTATCTCTCTTTTACTTTAATTGTTACCTTTTAGTAATGGCAGCTATCAACAGTAGACAAAATGGTGAGGAGGGTGAAAACCCCAATCCAGAATGCAATCAACAGCGCCAGCAGCAGCAGGAGCACGCGCAGTCAGGTAAATGGCATCACATCTCTAAAAACAACCTCGTGATTACAGAGTATACAACAGCTATGACCCTACTGTAAGCATTAGAATACGCTGCTCTATCTCCAGCGACAGAATACACAAAAGCCCTTACTATTAGAGGTAGCATACATTGTAGGCTATCTTGTACTGCAGCTGAATCATTAAATGCCTAACAGAAAGCAGATGCTCAAATACGGCGTGTCCTTTCTCAAACCATTGGGTGAAGACAAAACAATTAAATAAAGAGATGGCAAAAAGGTGTTACATGGAAGCTGAATATCGTTTACATAGTATCGTAGTAGCTATAAAACACGAGGACAGAAATGGACACACAGGTTATGCATTTTGGTCCCTTATAGGGATTATGTACAGTTCTAAATGCGTAACAACTGGGCTAGCTTCAATTACTATATAGGTTTTACCAAAGACTTCACAAAATATTAAATTTCAGTGTTTCGACGTATGTTAAGTTAGTTAAGTATTGGTATTGATGTTTGCTTCGTGAGGTGCTAACGTACTGTATAATTTGCAAGAGGAAGGAAACCAGGGATTGTTATTGCTTCAGAACATAAAGTAGTGACTTAGACTCCATAAAATGTTGCTTAGATCAGTGTTTGATAATGTGATAAGTTTACAGAAATATAATAATTGTAATCATATTTAAGTAATCATATTTATAGATACTCTGTATGGGATATATCTAAAGTCTTAATTGTAAAATGAATATTTAGATCATATGTAATGCTTAAAGGGATTCACTAATACATTTATTTTCCAGCTGAATGCTCCCCACCAAGGAATCGTTTTCAGAGATTTTTCAGCAGGATAAGAAGTCAAATCAATTTGTGATGACTAGTCATCATCGCGTCGGAACATTACTGACCCATCTTCAAGTCAAAACATTATTGATCTATTGTGGGAGTAAATGTCCATCAGTCTTCAGAACGGCTTTGCTTCTGAATGCCAAAATGTTGGAAACTTCCGCCGCCAAAGCTACGACGTTTGATGGAAAGGAGAAGCTTTCTTTAATTTTAGATTCAACTTTCGATACACTGCCACGTAGGTCAGCGATGGTGGATATCAATTTGAAAAAAATGTTGGCAGTTTTATTATTCTCTCACCATCAGGAGCGCATCCAGAAGTGTCCCGTGGGTGGGGACGAGCGTGGGAGCGAGATAAAAAATTTTTTTTTTTTTTTGGGGGGGGGGGGATGACGAAGCTACTGAAAGCATTGTAAGCGTTTCCGAAGCATACGTTTAACCATCAAACTATAACGAAAGATTGCTGTAGGAAACGTTCCAGTAGCTTGGCGTAGTCATGCTTTTGTTCGCGGGTGATATTTTTTTGGGGTGGGGGTGGGTGAGCTGGTTCTACTTCCTCTCTAAAGATAAGCCATTGGTCTGTTACGCACTCAACATATCAGACTCTATCCGACCTACTCTTTTGAAAAGACCACGATTTACATGTATCCATTAACATACGAAGATAAAATGCGGACAGCACACGTCACAAAAACCCACCAGTAGTTAGATAATCTAAAGTTCAGACGAAATTGAAGACTTAAGGTTAGGCATTGAATAACTTTTCCAAATGCATTAGAATTTGTAGTTAATACACCTTTTAAGAAAGCATGAACTATGTCATCTTCGAACAGCTCTAGTATGTGTTTACTGATCAAGACTTATTAATGAGGCACAACAATTAGCTTTGATGAGATTTAGGTTCTAAGAAACATGTTTTATATATAATATTTTAATACAAATTTGGTTTGAGGTTTTGAATCCAGATTCTGGTCTTCAAAATAAACAGTAGATCAATGACAACAAAGCCGTGGATAGTGACACCTTGAATGCTATAAAATTACAACAAGACCATGGATAGTGTTAACTTTTTTGCTATTCAATGACAACAAAGTCGTGGATAGTGATACCTTCAATGCTTTTAAATTACAACAAGACAATGGATAGTGTTGTCTTAATTGCTATTCAATGATAATACCATGGATAGTGTTGTCTTGATTGTGATTCAATGACAACAAAGCCGTGGATAATGTTGCCTTGATTGCTATTCAATGACAAGACCGTGGATAGTGTTCTCTTGATTGCTACTGATGACAACAAGACCTTGGATAATGTTGCATTGATTGCTATTCAATGAGAACAAGACAATGGATATTGTTGCCTTGATTGTTATTCAATAACAACAAAGCCGTGGATAGGGTTGCCTTGATTGCTAATCAGTGACAAGACCATGTATAGTGTTGTATTGATTGTTATTCAATGACAACAAAGCCGTGGATAATGTTGTCTTGATTGCTATTCAATGATATGACCATGGATCGTGTTGTCTTGATTGCTATTCAATAACAACAAAGCCGTGAATAGTGTTGTCTTGATTGCTATTCAATGATAAGACCGTGGATAATGTTGCCTTGAGTTTTAAACAGGCAAAATATATTCGAACGGTAACCAGGATAATGGAGCACTATCCCCAATCAGAATCACATATAGTAAATGTGGAATTTATGTCCGGCCCTTATTAAACTAATAAACCGATATAAATCGGGATGGGGAGATGTCTTAATTTCTTCACATGGTGTACGATGAAAACTAAACTTAATGCCTCACAAGAATGCTCTCATGCAGTACATTTTCTTAAAAAAAAAGAATTAGTTATTTTGTCTTTAAGGTAAATGAAATAAATCTTATAAATACCATTAGATTGTCTCAAGTATTCTGTACTTTTGTTTAAACCGATGTGTTGCATACTTGATGAAGCTTTATATAGCTATACATGTTCTTTCTTTATATATTTCTCCGTAACCCATTCATACATATCAAAGTATTTTGTTTAAATATACTTTTATTAACTATAAATCCACATGCAGTAATTTCCGGCAACAAGGACCGTTACATTATACCATCGCGCAGGGCAGCTTATTACAGAAGCAAGTCCTAGAAGATAGTGGAGTCTGCGAGGGCTCTCCCCCCCGATGAAATAAATAAATAAATAATTATTAGCAATCCATTCACCCCAACATATTCCTAGATTCCGCTGCTAATATTATACGTAATTATAGGTAAGTCGCTTGAATACTATACGGTTTAATATATATATATATATATATATATATATATATATATATATATATATATATATATATATATATATATATATATATATATATATATATATATATATATATTGTAACGGGGTTTTTCGGTATCAAGCGCTATTGGTACCATATTGCACAAGCCCCTGGTCAGAGGTATTGCGCAACTTGGAAAACAACACTCGAAACCGCCTCCCGCTAATATTCGTTATCTAAAGGATGATCTCCACGGTGTGATTTGCCCGGTTATAAAATGGATATGGTAATCTGAGTCGGTATCTTGAACAAAGACAACACACGAGCCCCCGTAAAGATAAATAAAGGATTTAATCAAAAAAAAAAAAACAAGAGAAGAAAGACACAGTAAATTACAATTTTCTTCCCTCTGAATACTCTTAGTTCAGAAGCACTTTAAAAACGAAGTTTTAAAATAATGGATACATTAATTAAAATTCAAACACTAATAAAATAGATGAATTTAGCCGTTATTAGCTGATAGCAAATTTCATCACGAAATCGAGTGTTCATTAACATTGGACCGCTTGGTAAATTCTCAATGACCTGCTCGACGACTGTTTTTTTTTTTCTTCTGCGTGCGTCTCGACTTCAACTTGCCATTTGGTTGAACGTGGGATTCCACAACTCTGACTTCTAACTTCTTTTCCCTCCTTTGAATCTCGACCTCCTTGCTATTTCTTTCTCTCTTCAAACAAACTATTTTCCTTTGAAAAGAAAAGGGTAAAACGCCCTAAGTATCTCGTTAGGTTTTAAGAGTTGAGAATGTCCGTCCATCTTTCTGGTTCGAACATCAGATCTTACTATCAGTGATAACCTTTATACGGCTAGCAAATACTACACAAGTCTTCAGATCAATACAGCTATACCGCTAATTGTCGACATCAGAATTTGGCGAAGTCACATATATTCCCGTAAATCATTACGTAGAGTGAGGCAATATATCATAGCCCACAATCGATATTCCCTAATATGATAAATTCAAATTAATGTAACACTTTCCAATCATAAATGTACACAGCGGGTTTTTCTACACCACCCATTAACCTACCTAAGTATATAAGGTGAAAATGCTAATTCAGAAATCAAAAGTACATTACTAAATCACTGTAAAAACCGAACTATCCATACAAAATCAACACGTTATGCATCTGTGATAAATTACATTATGATAAAATGTGAACGATTCCTACAAAATCAACAGATCATGCATCTGTAACGAAGAAAACATCATATAACTTACATCATGATAAATGTGAATTTGAGCTAAATACCTTGTGTTTTTGGCGTCTTACAATCGTTCCAAATTCAGTTTTTTTCCTGGAACCCAATTTTACGGACGTCTTTTCCTAAAGTACGTCCGGAGTCTTCTCCTATGTCGGAATTAATAATACTGACCGTCTCTTGCAGAGCTCTTCCCAGACATTAAAATTCATTAGCTCAGAGAATATATTGTAACGTGCCAAGGGGTCAAGGTCAAATAAAATGGAATAGATGGACAACTCAACGTCTTTTTCAGTTACTAGATCTTTCCAGTGAATTGCAATGTCAATAAATGTTGTGTTCACCACAGTGGTCCTATTTAGACAATAAACACACAAAAGAAAACAAATATAAATAGTCAACACAGTTTATTATATTACTTCCAGGATTGTATGTGTGGGCTGACAAACTTAAGGGCTCAAAATGCTGAAATATAATATTTACTAATTTTCAGAACATTTGTTTTGATAAAGCTTATTAAAACACAAGTTTCAGTGTATTTTGCATGTAAAAGTCAGCAGCAATGTTCCCGTTGTTCCAAATTAATCTTGTACACACACAAAAAAAAAACAACAACAAAAATAAGCTAGTATGTATCAAAATGTGTTTGTATGACGTACCGAAGTGGTAAGGATATTTGTGCATCCAATCAATGTTCGGAACCAGACCCGGGTTTTTGTTTATAGTACAATGGTAAATGTGTTAGAGGCACAGTCTGGAACCGGATGTTAAGTGTGTCGCATTCTCGACTGAGACACAGTTTGTCGTTTTGAGCGACACAGACTGGAGCAACCGGATGTTAATAATGTGCGCCTGAATTGAATGCGACAATGTGTGTCGTTTTGTGACAACAAAGTGTGTCGGGTATATTATTTCGCCATCGAAACGACACAACCACTACAAATTGGATGGGAATTTTATATCTCAAAATGATACATGTAATTGAGTAGGAACTTCGATAGTGCCAATCCGAATACTAAATTTCCAATGGATAGCAGACGGCTGTGTTGAAGACGACACAGTGACAGTGTGTCGTCAGCCTAATCACTTTATGAGGACTTTCATTTAATATAACAAGTTAATAAACGTGAAACAATATCAGAGAAACATTATAGTAGTCATTATGAGTACTAAATTTAATATGTCGGTAGTAAGTAGTCTACCTTGCTATTAATGCTTGAAATTATCTAGAAACTTTTGTTTTGTTTGATCTTGAGACCTTTACTGGAGTCCAGCAGAACCACAACTGCCAAAACGGCGGATCTCGCCCCTATTTATAGGTTTTGGGAACACACTCGGGAAATTCACGCCAATGTTTTCACGAAAATGACTATATATGGAAGAATTCGGAAATATTAACTTGAGCGCCTCCTAGTGGAAAGCCGAGCGCCCCATATACACAGTAGTAAACATGGCGCCCGATTTCAAACGACAAAAATAACAATTATTTCACAATAAATAATACAAAGATTCACATTGATGATGAACAGTTTCATCATGTTGGTGACACTTATGAACTTACATGAGTATTACCTTAATTCTGGAGAGAACAAAAATGGATACAATTACCTATTTTTCTCTCAAAATAGACGGTAAGAAATAACAATTTACAATCTTATCATGTACACTCTGGGCTTCAAAAATCTTTACCCAGATGATTAATATTTAAACAAATAATTTTTATATGATTTACATATTGTATCAGATTACCTTTGTTTTGTACAATGGTCATATAACAAAAACTGTTACCACAGTTACTATTATTTGCATTGGAAACAGGCAAAACTTTACAACATGAAGGGAATGTAAACAATAAAAGAAGATTATAAATTCCCTCAAACATTAATTAAATTTACAATTGCACTTTATAAAATTATAAGTTGACAGGTAGTCAGGATTGTTTCACTACCCCCGTCTTGCTGAAAAAGTTCGTCCTCGAACTTCTGCTAGTTAGTTAAAAGAGGTTATCATATATTCATACATCTAACTATCCAAAATTCAATGATACTGATTCAAAGACATGGAGTATTATCTTGCAATATACATGTTACACAACTTTGATAATATTTTAACTACAAAGGATATGATTATGGCTGAAAAATAATACAATTTGAACTTTATACTAATATTAAATATTCCACACTCATAGTTATCCAATTATCATGGTAAGTATCCTAGCTTGTCACATGAGAGACTGAGGTTAAATTCTGCATTGGAGACCCAGTTAATATAGCTGGAAACAGTGCCATTTGATGATTATTTAATTCCCCCCCCCCCCCCGTTTATGTGTATATATTATTATTATTTTATTTTATTAATGCCCATTTACAGTCTAATTTGATTGTCCCACTCAACCAATGAAAGTGAATTAAATTACAGGAAATGAGGAAGAATTTTTGTTTTTATTTTGGGGATAATAGTTATTAACATTAAAGTAAAACAAATCTGCCTAATTCAAGTTTAAACTGAAAATGGAACACTGTGTTTCCTTCTCGTCCGTGCTCTTCGCAGACAGGGTGATTGATAGTGAAGATTCCTCGGTCTGTGTCTCCATATGTCGGGTTAATGGTGTTGTATTCTCAGTCATGGTGTTTTTACTTTCTCTTCTGATTAAAGTAGGATCCGGAAACCACATTGATGTTAACTCATATACTGTACCATCTGTAAGAACTGCTTTCTCAACTCTCTTCAACCACACTTCAGGAGCTGGGTCAAACTGGTTAACATTGGAAAGTTGTCCAAACATCTTAGATTTCATTCTTATTCGCCTCAAGCATTCTGCCTGGGGAGTTTTTGCGTAAATGCTTGGAGCTCCCATAAATGCCTCCCTTGGGTCAGCGTCATGAAGGGAGGGAACTCGGTTCATATACTCATAAAGGGTTCCTTGTGTCGATGTCTCCAGCTGGATGGGCCTAACCATATATGTGGGCGCTGGGCGCAGAAGTTCAACATTTCTCTGTGGGCTTTGTGACTGCACCATCTCTAGTGGTGTTGGATGATACGGTGGCACTTCTACACACGATGATCCTAAACATGGCTCATAGGGTGAGTCGGGTATAGAAGTTGTTGTCATTTTCAGCACTGGCTGTTGCATAGACTTCTCTCCGTGTTTGGTAGTAGCCTTTACTGATGGTTCATAAACAGATCCAGTTTTGATTTGAGGTCTCTGGGGTGATTTAAAGAGATTTCTCATGCTTGGTGAGATCATGGCTTCCCGCTCCGGCGTTGACGGAAAATCTTCTAGATAAATCGGGGTAGGTGATTTCAGCGGTGTTAGAGGTGATAAGGGGTGATCTGGAGTGCCCACTGGAGTCTCTATGCTATACGATCTTGGAGTCTTCTTAGATCTTTGAAAACTTGAAACTGATTTTACACAGGTTACATGTTCCTTCCTATCATACGGACAGGCTCTTCCAGGGTGCTTGGCAGCATAGTGTGCCCTCATCCGGTATAGAGTGTTCTTGGCTACAATGTATGTGCAGTATTCGCACCTGATTTTATCCCCATGATGATATCTATAATGTCTATGGAGCAGCTGCCAGTTCGCACAGGACACGCCACACTCAGTACACTGGACAACCATTCTGAAAAGTGTCCAGAGAGGTAATGTTAAATCCAATGATAATTGTAAAACTATAATATATGGCTTACATTAGCCCTTAATCATTTTTTTTTTTTTTTTTTTTTTTTTTTAATAATTTATTTTACATGTGTATAGGAATGAAACAAACTCAACAAAGTTAGACCACCATATGCAGAGAGTTAATCCATTTACTTGCATGATGTTGTTTGCAGGTTTATGGATTATGTAATGACTTGCCATTTCTATCCCACTTATGCAATGAGAGTGCTATTCACAATACCAAAATTTCTTTTCATTTAGAGTACCAAAACAATCCCCACAATACACTGGGCAGTACTGCCCATACCCTACCTAAAATGTATCAAAATGTATCCAAAACTATCCATGCCTCCACTATGCCAACATCAGAGCCCTCAAAAGTGAGAGTCCTCTCTTCCCTGACTTCCATATTCTGGACTTTCCTTCAGGTGGCTGTGAATATGACAAACTACCAACTAACCTCAGTACAAATAACTGAGAGCATTTGTCGACTAATGTCTCAGAAAATAAATAGGTACATTAATGCCGGCTACCCAAAAAGAGTCCCGTTCACTTCACAAGTAAAATTTACAAGAACACCAGGGCTTACATACCCTATATATGTGTCTTGTTAAACAAAACGTGTCGGGCTCAACACAAATTAGAGGTTTCTATCAACCATGCGGTTCCCGCCATAAAATGGCTTCAATCTGTCATGATGGACAATTTTTGGTACTGCTTTAGGATTGTTCTGTATTTTATAAACTAAATCAGATAACACTCCGATTACATGATATGGGCCTTCCCAGTTTGTTTGAAGTTTTGGACTTCGACCTTTCTTCCTTGTTTTTGTGTGGAGCCAAACAATGTCTCCTATTTTATACTGTCTTGCCTGTATCTTATGATCATAATATCTCTTCTGCCTGTTGCTTGCTTCCATCATATGATTCCTGGCCTTGTCATGAATTTTCCACATTCGGGTAAGTAGATATTTAATGTGCTCATTTTCTGGGTTGTCATCAGTTTCTTGTTGCGCTTTTGGTGGAGGTCCATAAATTAGATCAACAGGTAGTTGAACTTCTCGTCCCATCATCATCATATTTGGAGTTTGACCTGTGCTTTCATGCACAGATGATCTGTACGCAAGCATAGCCAGTTGAAGATGGTCATCCCAGTCTCGCTGATTCTGTATAATATACTTGCTTAATATATCTTCAATGGTGCGGTTAAACCTTTCAACTAGACCGTCACTTTGAGGATGGAAGGCTGTTGTCTTGGTCTTGTCAATGTGCATTCTGGAGCAGAGTTCACTAAATAGTTTTGATTGAAACTGACCACCCTGGTCAGTGTGTAGTTGTTGCGGTAATCCAAAACGGCAAATAAATTCTTCCACAAATAAGTTAGCTATTGTTTCAGTGTTTTGTTCTGGCATAGGGAATGCTTCTGTCCATCGTGTGAAATAGTCTGCAATTACTAATATGTACTTGTTTCCTCTATTTGATCTTGGGAAAGGACCCAGCACATCCATGGCTACCCTTTCTAATGGGGCACCGACAATGTATTGTTTCATAGCTGCTCTTGGGCGTAGCTTGGGGCCTTTGCGGGATTGACATATTTCACATTTTTGACACCATTGTCTGACACTCTCTTTATAGCCGACCCAGTAGAAACGACTTCGTACTCTTGCAATAGTGCGAATCACGCCAAGATGTCCTGCACAAGGGTCATCATGCAGCATCTTCAAGATTTCATTTTTCTGGCTGTTAGGCAATATTAGTTGCCATCGGATTTCACCAGTGTCTACTATTATCCATTTTCTGTAGAGTTTTCCATCAAGAAGTTGTATACGATCCCATTGAGACCAATAAGTTTTAACTGCTGAATTATATGGCGATACATGTTCCCACAATGGTTTGGTATCTCCATTCTGTTTCCATTTCATGACAAAAGAAAGATTATCATCCTTGGACTGTGCATCTGCTATCGATTGATCTGTGTGTTGGGCAAACCACATTGCAGCAGACTCGACTTCCTCAACTGCATCATTGATGTGGATATGAGTTGTTGAAATTCTGGCTTTTGTCTTACGGATGGCCATGATTGTATTTGTTTCTGTTTCCATGGTGTGCGCCTGGTCAAATGAAGCATCTTTCTGTTCTTGACGCTTACAGTGGTCACATGGCATGCAAGGTCGCCTCGACAACCCATCGGCATTGCTATGAGTTTTGCCTGCCCGATACTCAATTTTGAAGGTGTACGTGTTGAGTACTTGCATCCATCTGGCAATTTGGCCCTCTGGATTTTTGAAACGCAACAGCCAAGTCAGCGCCCCGTGGTCAGTTCTGACAGTAAAGTTTGTTCCATATAGGTAGTGGTGAAAGTGTTTAACACTGTCCACAATTGCAAGCAACTCTCGACGAGTTACACAGTAGCTTCTTTCTGCTTTGTTTAATGTTCGACTGAAGTAGGCAATAACATGTTCTTGGCCATCAAACGTTTGAGACAAAACAGCACCTAGGCCATGACCGCTTGCATCTGTATCAAGAATGAATGTTTTAGTCATATCTGGGTAGCTAAGTATTGGAGCTGATGTTAAGAATTCTTTCAGTCTTTGGAAAGCCATTTCATGTTCTAGTTTCCAATGAAAAGGGGCATTCTTTTCAGTTAGGCAATGAAGAGGTTTAGCTATTGTGGAGAATCCTTTGATAAATCTACGATAGTATGAGCAGGTGCCGAGAAAACTTCGCAGCTCATGGATATTCTCTGGAGTAGGCCAGTCTTTTACTGCAGCAACGTTTTCAGGGTCAGTTGAAATACCTTCAGATGACACAATATGTCCCAAGAAGGCAACCTTTTCTTTGAACAAGGAACACTTATTTGGAGATATTTTCATTCCAGCCTTCTGGATACGCAAGATTACTTCCTCTAAACGAGTGAGATGTTCTTCAAAAGTATCAGCAAAGACAATGATGTCATCCAAATAGACTAAACATGTTTTCCAGTGTAGTCCATCGAGGACATATTCCATCAGTCGTTCAAATGTCCCTGGGGCATTACAGAGCCCAAACGGCATAACCTTAAATTGAAAGAGACCGCATGTTGTGGTAAATGCAGTCTTTTCAGTATCATTTAGATGAACTTCTACTTGCCAGTAGCCACTGGCAAGGTCTAAAGTTGAGAACCATTTTGAGCCTCGCAAAGCATCAAAAGTATCATCAATACGCGGGAGAGGATAACTGTCCTTTAATGTTACATCATTTAGTCTGCGGTAGTCTACACAGAATCTCACTGACCCATCTTTCTTTTGGACAAGGACAATGGGTGATGCCCATGGAGATTTTGAAGGTTCAATTATGCCATCCTTTAACATTCGATTGATTTCATCCTCTGCAGCTTGTCGCTTTGACAAAGGAAGTCTTCTGGGATGCTGTTTTATAGGATTGGCATTACCACTATTGATTTTGTGTTGAACTATATTTGTACGACCAAGGTCACTTTTAGATTTGGCAAATACTGATTCATATTTGCATAGAAGCTTTCGTAGATGATCCTGCTGAGGTTCAGATAAGGTTTTCGTTGACTCTTCAATCAACATTTTTAAATGTTCTGGTTCCTGTGGACAGGTAGTAGTGGTTATTTTATTTACCTTTCCTACAAGGTCATCATTCTCTGTTACTTCCAGATGAAAAGTGCAAGCCACTGGTTAACAAATTGCAGCACATGAATGTTTATAAAGCTTAATGGAGCTACGAGACAAATTAACCATTCGAAGTGGGATACAACCATAACTTGGGTTAACGACAGCTTTTGCAACCAGTATCCCATTATGTGCCAAGTGGGACTTGTATGGTTCCACCACAGCCTCTTTACAGCCTACAATTTCCCCATCTATCAATCCTGTAACCAGTATTTCAGAGTTGGATGGTACAATGATGTCCTCTGATAATGTAATTTTAAACACAGATTGCATCTGACTTTCTCGTTGACACGGTAAGCACTTCCCATCTATCATAAGTTGACCCTCTCTCATGTTTATTTGACAGTTGTGTCTATACAAAAAGTCATATCCCAAAACTAGAGGTGCCTCTACATCAGCTATAATAAACTGATGTGTTAGGGATTTACCATTGATCTCGATATGAAACTCAGCAATTCCTAATGGAGTAACCAAGCCACCATCTGCCATTCTAAGTTGTCCACCACCATATTGTAAAGGGGGTCGTAGTGAATCTGAGATAGCATAATACTTCTGAGGATTTAGAACTGTGATTGAGCTGCCAGTGTCAATCAATGCATTTACCCCAATATCATAAATTGTTACCTTAACATATAAACCATCTTGTTGAGAATGTTTTACTTCATTCATAGGCCACTGGTATTGAATATTAGCTGAAGCTGGGCCCGTTGCTTCCGCTAGTGTTCGTTTCCCGGGACCTTGACATTACTGTTAGTATATTTCATCTGACTTTTCGTGTTGGTTATCCTTCTACTTTGTTCCAGTTTTTCTTCATCATCGAGGCGTTTGAAGCACTTACTTTCCCAGTGTCCAAGCTTACCACAATAAGCACATTTCATGTTACTATTTTGTTTATTCTTATTGTGATTTTTATTGGTTTTATTTTGATTTTCCAGCTGCTCTATTCGTTTTAGAATTTCTCTGAGCATGTCATCATTTTTATTTGATTTTTCATCTCTATCTATGGACATGCTGTTTTCTTTGTTCAAAACTTCTCGTTGCATCCGTACGCCATGTTTGATAGTCAAGCGTCCATGTCTTCCCTTTTGAAATGCTTCATATTCATGACCAACTCGCAGTGCATCATCCACAGTTTGGGACTTTGATTGAAACACCACCCATTCAAGCTCAGAGTCATTCAGGGAGTCAATAAAGCAATCTCTGGCCAGTTGTTCTCTAACTTGTAAGGGCGCAGTTGGATATGCAAGTCGTACCAGGCGTTTGATGTCCTGTGCTAATTCTGTGAGAGGTTCCCCTCTCTTCCGCAGTCTACTCTTAATCTGTGCTCTGTAAAGTTCCGACTGGTTTTCTGGCTCAAACCGAGCTGCTAATGCATTTACTAGACTTCTGTAATTTCTTCGCATGTCAGGGTGTAGATCACTCAGAACTCCCTGTGCAGCCCCACGTAAGCTAGTTGCCAGTTCCAAGGCCTTTTGATGATCATCCCATTGATTAATTTCCGCTACTAACTCAAAATGTACCAAGTAATCTTGCCAATGTGTCGACCCATCATATGTTGCTGGTTTGTGATATTTTGAATCATTGCGACGATATGAGTTACCATGTGACATAGATAAGACAGGCTCTCCATGATTATTTCTATCAGACACACATCTGGGTTGGCGTATGGATTGAGGTAACATAACCTCATAGAGGTCACTCGACCTTGGTCTGTCCTCATTCGAACTGCTTCTTGTATTGTCAAAGGAGTCTACTGGTCTGCTTATTATGTCAGCATGTCCACTTGTTTCATTGGGTGAGCTAGTAGAAAAAGCTGTATTAACATTTCTTCCATCACACAGTTGGAAATGTGGCAGATAATTTCTAAACGTTGAGCGACTGCTACTTTCTGACAAAGTGTATTGACTATCCTTTTCCATTTTTCCGCCATTACTAATTCTAAACTGTACTTCTCCACTGGGTGTTGCATTTAAGATCGTATGTGTGGAGGAGGCTCTCTGCGATGGCGGGAGTTGTGGTTCTTGGATTCCGATTATCTCTAACGTTGAGTCGTGAGCTTCCATTGTTGTTCCCCTTGTTTATTAAGTATGTACAGGATCAAATAGGTTTTTATCGATCCCACCGCTGCCACCAAATTTGTAACGTGCCAAGGGGTCAAGGTCAAATAAAATGGAATAGATGGACAACTCAACGTCTTTTTCAGTTACTAGATCTTTCCAGTGAATTGCAATGTCAATAAATGTTGTGTTCACCACAATGGTCCTATTTAGACAATAAACACACAAAAGAAAACAAATATAAATAGTCAACACAGTTTATTATATTACTTCCAGGATTGTATGTGTGGGCTCACAAACTTAAGGGCTCAAAATGCTGAAATATAATATTTACTAATTTTCAGAACATTTGTTTTGATAAAGCTTATTAAAACACAAGTTTCAGTGTATTTTGCATGTAAAAGTCAGCAGCAATGTTCCCGTTGTTCCAAATTAATCTTGTACACACACAAAAAAAAACAACAACAAAAATAAGCTAGTATGTATCAAAATGTGTTTGTATGACGTACCGAAGTGGTAAGGATATTTGTGCATCCAATCAATGTTCGGAACCAGACCCGGGTTTTTGTTTATAGTACAATGGTAAATGTGTTAGAGGCACAGTCTGGAACCGGATGTTAAGTGTGTCGCATTCTCGACTGAGACACAGTTTGTCGTTTTGAGCGACACAGACTGGAGCAACCGGATGTTAATAATGTGCGCCTGAATTGAATGCGACAATGTGTGTCGTTTTGTGACAACAAAGTGTGTCGTTGTGTCGGGTATATTATTTCGCCATCGAAACGACACAACCACTACAAATTGGATGGGAATTTTATATCTCAAAATGATACATGTAATTGAGTAGGAACTTCGATAGTGCCAATCCGAATACTAAATTTCCAATGGATAGCAGACGGCTGTGTTGATGACGACACAGTGACAGTGTGTCGTCAGCCTAATCACTTTATGAGGACTTTCATTTAATATAACAAGTTAATAAACGTGAAACAATATCAGAGAAACATTATAGTAGTCATTATGAGTACTAAATTTAATATGTCGGTAGTAAGTAGTCTACCTTGCTATTAATGCTTGAAATTATCTAGAAACTTTTGTTTTGTTTGATCTTGAGACCTTTACTGGAGTCCAGCAGAACCACAACTGCCAAAACGGCGGATCTCGCCCCTATTTATAGGTTTTGGGAACACACTCGGGAAATTCACGACAATGTTTTCACGAAAATGACTATATATGGAAGAATTCGGAAATATTAACTTGAGCGCCTCCTAGTGGAAAGCCGAGCGCCCTATATACACAGTAGTAAACATGGCGCCCGATTTCAAACGACAAAAATAACAATTATTTCACAATAAATAATACAAAGATTCACATTGATGATGAACAGTTTCATCATGTTGGTGACACTTATGAACTTACATGAGTATTACCTTAATTCTGGAGAGAACAAAAATGGATACAATTACCTATTTTTCTCTCAAAATAGACGGTAAGAAATAACAATTTACAGTCTTATCATGTACACTCTGGGCTTCAAAAATCTTTACCCAGATGATTAATATTTAAACAAATAATTTTTATATGATTTACATATTGTATCAGATTACCATTGTTTTGTACAATGGTCATATAACAAAAACTGTTACCACAGTTACTATTATTTGCATTGGAAACAGGCAAAACTTTACAACATGAAGGGAATGTAAACAATAAAAGAAGATTATAAATTCCCTCAAACATTAATTAAATTTACAATTGCACTTTATAAAATTATAAGTTGACAGGTAGTCAGGATTGTTTCACTATTTCCCCCAATTTCAGGGATCGACCCACCCCTGATTCCACATTTGACCAATCGGAATAAATGCTATTCCTACAGACATTTGGAAAACTGCCTATCAAGGTGCCAAAAATGCCACCTGGGGTTGCCACAACACCCTGGCATTTCTCTCAATCACTTTTTGACAGTTCTACGTGCGAATTTCACTTTCTCTAACCTGTCATACATCTAGTTCGTTTTTACTATAAACATTCTAACAGTGTGACCCAGTTAGGAAAACATTCCTTCGTCAAACTCTACTCCAAGACAGTTAATTGTCGGCTAGACTAAGAATTATTTAATGGATTTCATTGACGAAAAATTTGGCACTTGACTTGACACACACACACACACACACACACACATATATATATATATATATATATATATATATATATATATATATATATATATATATATATATATATATATATATATATATATTATACCTTTACATGTATAAAAAGCGTGACAATATTTTGTACTAAGGATTAGTTTATGTAGAACTAATAATGTTGGCCCTTTTAGAAGCAATTGTCAATCGATCATCTTATCCTCATCGACTGTAAAGAGAAGCGAGGTGAAGAGGAGACATTTAGACAATGGATTTTGACGATCCTGTAATTTCCTGACGATTACCATTTACTACTGAGTGCAACATTTCCGTAGTTTATGAATGTTAAAACAAAGTCGATATTAGCAGTGGTAATAACCTTTGTAGTGGCTAGAATTAGGAAACTTCGGGGAATAACATAAGAGAAATTTGTGAAAGATCGGAACGCATGACAACGAGGTACTAGTACATTCAAGACTCGAAATATATTTCACTACAATATTCCTTTTAATATGAAGACATTCCTGTCTACCAAAACATTCAACGCCTTACAACGTGTCTTTTCAATACGATTGGTGGTCAATAAATAAAAGGTGTATGTAGGTCTGCGAATGAAACATTTTATAAATCCATTAACGACAAATAACGTAAACGGTAAAATATAGTACAGTATATTTCGAAAGACCAAGCGAATACATAGTTCCGGTTTATATTGAAAAACACCACGTCTCATATTTTGACAAAACACGATGACAAACAAGATATTTCAAATGTTATTACAGTAAAGTATTAAAGAGATGACTAAAGGTGAAGTGTGTGCGCGCGCGCGTGTGTGTGTGTGTGTGTGTGTGTGTGTGTGTCATTTGAATTTTTAACGTAGCTTTAACAATTTTTAAGTCATATCGTTACGATGTCTGCAGTGTGACAGTTTATTGTAATGTCTAGCACTGAGGCATCATGCCGAAGTCATGTAGCATGATGTCCCATCCGACCGACGAGCTCTAACACTAACTTGTTAACGCTGAGCGCCAAGCGAGGCCGCTGCTAGTACCGTTTTTGCTGTTTTTGTAGGGTTTTTACGCCATTTTTCAGCACATGATAGGCTATGGCGGCCAGTATTAATGGTGGAGGAAGAACCTGGGAAAACCCTCGGAAAGAACAACCGACCCACGAGAAGCTACTGGCAAGCTTTCTCACATACCCACATTGCCTGAATCTGAGGCTCGAACCCACGCAGACAGAGGTGAGATGACAGTGATCCGTAACGGAGAGCGCTTTAGACCACCATTTTTGTAAGCCTTTGGTATGACTCAGACGGGGTCGAACCCACGACCTCCCGCATCCGAGGCGGCTAAAGGTGAATACTTTTTAAAAAATATAATACATGACTGTAAAAGAAAAGACATCGTACCCGATTTATATTAAAGGATTTCAATGCAAATTTCAAAAGATTTCACTGAAAAATAAATGATACGAGACCATATGCTTAAACGGTCATCATTGCTACATTTCATTAGTCTGAGTAGTATATGGGGGCACTCTAGCGACAATACATAGTGGCAAGGATTGGGTCACTTTAGTGTCATTTGGACCTTAACGTTAAAACTGGGTATATCAAAATTGGCGTCTATGGGAATTTAACATAGGAATGTCACCTGGAGTTCTAAGGGAATTGAACATTGGTGACATCATTCTGTTTATATGGGATAAACATAGACATAAAGAAACAAACATGGGTTCAAAACATTTACTCAAGTATATACATGGGCTCTCTGGCCTATGCTTTGGTCTAAAGCACTATCCATTTATAACATTCAAATCTGAACATGGAACAAACCTATTCACATGTTATCTTTTTCTTTGATCTAGAAAAAAAATAAAGTTTATGGCTTAAAAAATACCTCACTTTACATACAACGCATACGCATTTCATATAAGAATGACACTTTCAACAATTAATATCCTTTTTTTAGAAAAACCTAAACCAAAACAAGTAACAAAAAATCAAATAGGAGAAAGTTCATGTGGCTCTTTATATCCGTCACACATAGTGTTTAAAATCTGGTCAGCTACCACTTGTGTCCCAGCGTAGATGTTTCTCATTACGTAAATCTGCTGTTATGTCCATTGCGCAAGGTAAACTTATCTATAATCAGATCAATAGCGGTTATTGTCTTCTTCCCATGGAGATGCAACGTACGCCATATGAATGGTCACTTTTCCATCGGGGATGTCAAATTTTTCTCTCATTGTCTGCACGTCTACAATATAACTCGCTAGTTTAGAAGAAGTTAATTCTGCAGGTGTACTCAAACCGACACATACAGAAGATTTCAGACTGTCGTGATACATATATAGGTTCAGAAGAACTCAATCTTTGATTTGAAACTGACGTTTCAGTTCCTCTAATAGTGAGTCAAATAAGTCTGTAATGAAAACTACTTATTCGTTAGCTGGAACGTCAGACACAAAGTCTTTAAATTTCACCGTGTGGTGTAAGTTGTCGTGTTACATTTTCTCAAAGTCGCTGTTATTTGGATGCTAAAATACTCCTTTATTTCTGCTGATTTTTTCCCTTCTACTTGAACGCACTTTGTTGTGACAGTTTGGATGGTGAAAGAGGTCAACGATTTTTGTTCTTTCGCTTTTCCATCTGTATAAAGTGATCCATCTTTCTCGGCGTTTGTCCTCGCAATGAGGTGTCGTTCTTGGAATTCGTCCTTTTTATACTGGGTGATATCAGTGTGTCTATAAGCTAAAGTCTTTTAGCCAAGAAGTCGCACTGGTTGCACATAATTTTCCATGACATTAGTAAATAAACAACTAAGATGTGGTGTTGATTTGGTGTTGCGATTGTTCGGCACAGCATCGCCCTTGAGTTTCTTGTTGGACTTGAGTCTTACGCTCGATACTTGGTGTGTGAAAGGATTCATCTTTCTCACTTGGCAATATTAGTTACAATGAACTATCGGTCTTGGACGGCGTTCCCTTTTATATGCTGCCCAATATCGACGTGACCGTATGGTAAAGTAAAATGATTGGGAAGCCTCACTCTCTTCTGGTACACAATTTGATAGACTTTTTCCAAATGTCGGCTGACGATTTGGTGTGTGGGTAAACGGACAATCTTGTGCGGTTCGTGGGTGGTCACTTTAAAGGTTTCATCTTGTCCCGACTGCAAGGCTTCTTTTAGCACGTCAAAGTTCACCACTCGACTGGTGCGATAATTGAGAGTCAATCATTTCACTTTACATTCGGTATACTGCCTTTTCTCTGAAGAAATTGCAGCTAGCGTAACCTGGCACTCTCCAGCATTCAAGACACAAAGCTCATGTTATGTTCAAATACTGTTTATTCTGTGCGAGAACTCTCATCGAAATTAGAGTGCACGTGCGTGCGCGTGATGGTAAAAAGCTGCAATAAATGGAAAATATAATCATTACAAAACATGAAATTAAAGAAACGTTTCACTAATGTATTAATGTCCATATCACAAATCAAATCTACGAGTCATTAACAAAGTTACTCACACTGTGGTGGGCTTCAATTTCAAAAAGAGCTGTGAAGGCGCGCTCACATTCCCACCTCGACGTACCACAAAGGTGGCGCTCTACAGTTTCGTACTTTGCATAGGGCACTTTATTTGTGGAGATGTAGAACCAGATTGCAACCTGAATAGGTTGGTCACTCTTGGATACTCGTAATCCATAGTCCTATGGTTGACTGTGTTGTATGAACTCTTGTGGACAAATAGCTATTTTCTTAGCTCTTCCTTTAGCCATGTTTTCTTAGATAGTGGCTAATGTGGGTTGATGTAGTATTAGTGACATCATGGTTACCAGTTGTTCCTGGTTGTGATGTATCTTAGACAGTATGTAACATAATCAGGCTGGGGCTTGAAATTGTTGGGAAACACACCTACCCCCTTTTTTGGCATACAAGTCTGCATGTTTTGGTTTTATAATTAATTTTACCATATAAAGCAGTCAACATATTTGATTTTCATTGTAATCAATTATGTATGTAATCATCAATCACATTCCTGGTCCATGGAATGGTCTCACCAGGAGTTAATTCCCCTTGACTTTTCATTTCAATTCTTTGACATACAAGCATTAGTGCAGATTCAAATTAGATTACTAGTGCCGGGGAAAAAAGTAATTATTTACAAACAAAATATATATTTATGTCTACTGTTATGAATTTATAGCATCAAGGATTTTTTTTCTTAATCCAATGCTGGACAATTTTTGCACTATTACCTCAAACTTTATGGAATTTTCCTCACTTTTCTCACTTGATTTACATGTATACATGACCCAAGTATAGTTTGCAACTTTAGAAATGATCTAAATACATTATTTGATGTTTGGATTGAAAAATAAAACAAATACTTCATATGCATTTATTCTTGAATGTCTTTCTTTAATGTCAAAATAATAGCATTTCCCAGTGACGTTAAAATACAGTTTTGACGTCATGAAGCTACATTTAAGTTACTTCAGAGGGGTATAGTAAATTAACTATGTGTTTGTAATTTTGGAAGTAAATACCATGTATGATATATCAATATGTTTGAAATTGACTGCAGAATATGACAAGTTTTTCAATAAGTTGAAAACACATCTTCAGTGGTTCTTTAAGGTGGCGCTCTACAGTTTCGTACTTTGCATAGGGTTAGAATTTTAAAGAAAAATAATTTTCTGGGATTTCTTCACTGGTTATACTGGCAATATAATAAAGACTTTGTATATCTTAGGTGTTGGGAGAAGAACTTTCAATTCCCTTTATTTTGATGCATGATTGATGGGTGTACTTTAGGTTCTAGAGTATACAGCTTGGGCTAACATAAGATCTGCTCATGTAAACAAACTGCTAGCTCTGCATGGTCATTTTCACTCCCTGGACTTCAGAGGTAAATTGTAGAAAAATGGTACGATAACTTTTTTTACTTTTCAGATATTTTGTAATTTGTTCATTGCACTTTCAGAAGCTGCTATTGCCTACTTCAGCAAAATTCGTTTTCCCTAGTTTAGTAACTGCTAAAGTTAGTGTACTTTTGATTAATTCTGGCTAATTTTTCAAGCACATGGGAGCATCCATTTTGTTATACCATGCGCTTAGATCATTTACAATTTCCACAAGTGCAGTATCCAAAGAAATATCAGCCACATTGCATCAAAGTAGCATTGAGATATGCCAACATTATCTCCATTGTGCATGTCACAAATGCAAACAACTTCACCTCACATACGTCACTATCTGAAAAGTACATATTAACTGGTGAGCGCCCCCAAAACGAAAACAAAAAGAAAACTGATATTCATGAAGAAGAGTTTAAAAAAAGGGAGACAAATCTAAATGGCCACTTGACTTTTCTAACGGTAACAGCACATTCGGTGTGCATTTCTCCTTGCGGGTCTTGGTATTCGTAACCGTAATTTTTAGTACCACCACTTGCAAAACTTAGAATCTTGTCGTCTGGATGTTCATCTGTCCAGGCTCCTAACGGTCTCCTTCGATGTCAGGGTGACGTTGACCAAAGCGATCGATGTAGATGCAACTGTCCGTGTCAAAATACAGGACACTATCTCCTAACAGTTCTAACACTTCGTACAATTTTAAACGAACATGAGCTGTCACGTAAGCCGCAATGATGACATTTGTCGGCTTCTATAAAGTCTAGTTCTTCTTCGTAATTGACTAAGATCAAGTCTTCACAAATGACGTCCACGTGTTTTATGTATTTGGTTTTGTCGTGAATCATCTGGAAGTAGCGGGAAGGTTCTGACAAATACTCGGTCTTGGGTAAAGACGGGCGTTGTGCCATTTTACCCCACAAGCAATTTAACATCACTTTGGCAAATGATCGCCTTCCTTCGTTTTTCTCCACGTGGTCTAAAGTGATGCCTTCCTGCTCCAAGTATTTCTCTTGAATTTCTTTTAGCCTTCGGGAGTGTGACACCAGGAAGGATAGCTGTTAGCTTCTTGTTTTAGTTTCAAAAAGGTATTCACGTAGTCTGCAAACATACTGATCTGTGTCTCGTCACCCTTGTGGTATTGTTGTGTCTTGGGAAAGTGGAAAATTTCGTACACTTCTAACAATTGGTATCCCAGGTCCAGAGCTTTAAACAATTCCACGCTAACCCACGTTCCTATCAATGCGCGTTCTTCCTAGGTGTGCTGACAAGGTTGGTCTTGGTTGCACGTTTCGGCACAAGTATCTTTTTGGGGACGTGCATGGTCGTGGGTGTATGCAGCTAATATGTGTAGGCAAGGCAATTGTTTCCGTAACCCGCCTACCCCGGTTCAAGTTTCGATAAGGAATGAATTTAAATTATGTTCTACATATATGATAATGTGTGCGCGCGCACACACACACACACACTTTTGGCGAAGCTTTTGAATAGGCCAAATCACCAAAGCCAAATTCGCAACAAAATCAACGTAAAAGTCGCCAACCACTGCAACTCAACTGGACATTCAGGAGTCCTACGATGTGGTACCAATTACATCAAATCTAGTTGACCGACATAGAACACACATGTAAGGAACGAAAATGGATACTACAATTGAAAACGTACGGTGAGTTCGGTCTAATTCAAAATCAAATCATGCCGTTATAGTCAAGAATTACAGCCAGTCATCAGTGTTTCAACCTTACACAACTTTGCAATACTATTTAACTATGAACATGCATTTATTATTATTATTATTATTAGTAGTAGTAGTAGTAGTAGTAGTAGTAGTAGTAGTAGTAGTATCTGATGTCTCACCTGTATAACCTTGATGCATATAACTCATACCCGGATGTAATTTCTTTAGTAAATCTTTTAGTTGATATTGATTTCTCATGCTCTGTTTCCGTCCTTTGTACATAGCTTGAAATTAGGTCAAAACAAGTCGATTGTAAATCTGATCCTTTATTATTGTTCCAACTTTGTTATATTTATATTTTGTATAACTCTTATTGCCCTGGAGATTCTAAAATATAGTTGTACAGGTTTTTTTCCCCGTATATTTTGTTTAGTGTTTGCTTTGTAACTTCGTTAGCTTGAAAAGATGATTTTCTAACATCATATTCACCCCCAACAATAATAATATAGATTTTCTTTATTGGTATGAATCGATATTATAGTTGTGAATCGATGTCATTACTGTTATGTATGAAGTTGATGTTAGGAAACGTTTACAGATACTTCGGCCCTAGGCCCTAAAACATTTTGCCCCGATCCGTTCTGGCCTTAGATAATTTGGCCCTAAGACATTTTGCCCCGATCCGTTCTGGCCTTAGATAATTTGGCCCTAACACATTTTGCCCCGATCCGTTCTGGCCTTAGATAATTTGGCCCTAACACATTTTGCCCCGATCCGTTCTGGCCTTAGATAATTTGGCCCTAAGACATTTTGCCCCGATCCGTTCTGGCCTTAGATAATTTGGCCCTAAGACATTTTGCCCCGATCCGTTCTGGCCTTAGATAATTTGGCCCTAACACATTTTGCCCCGATCCGTTCTGGCCTTAGATAATTTGGCCCTAAAACATTTTGCCCCGATCCGTTCTGGCCTTAGATAATTTGGCCCTAAGACATTTTGCCCCGATCCGTTCTGGCCTTAGATAATTTGGCCCTAAAACATTTTGCCCCGATCCGTTCTGGCCTTAGATAATTTGGCCCTAACACATTTCGGTCCTATATTTCAATAGTATTATAATTTATTTAACATTCATTCTTTTAACTAAAATTTTGAATATTTTTAATTTATGTTATAATTTAAATTATTTTTTAAAAAAAAAACAACTATTAGAACTGGTTAAACTAATATTATTAAAACTATAGTTATTTGGGGGCGAGTGCAGTAATTTTATAAACAAATGGGGAAGAAGCTATCAGACATACTTTAATGGGTGAAAACGAGTGTTGGCGATTTAGCAAAGCTTTCCAATATATATTTAAATGACTAAGTAAACTGCGCAGTAATTTACATTAAGTTAAATTACAGGTGCGCCTTGCACAGATTGTATTAATTTAATTAAAATGGCCAGTGCTTTTTGCTCGGATGCTTCTGACTTTTAAGGAAAAATGATTGATGCTTCTTACACAGGTGCTACTGACGTAAAGTAAAACGGCATGTGCTCGTTACAATGATGCCACCGATTTTGTTATTTTACGCCCAAAGTAAAAACGTTTATTATAAAATCTTACATGCATATTATTAAATGAAATAATAAATTGTTACAAGCCAGGGAGGGGTCTTTACTTGGCTAAGCAGCGCCAAACCCTGGCGCCATTCTTGCTAGAAGTCACAACTTTATCCCAGATTTCGAAAGACTTCCATACAACTTCAGTTGTAAATTAGAAAAGCCCGATGTGTCCATTCTGTACATACATTTTACTTTAATCGATGCAAGATCATAATTATTAACCATACATCTGCATGGTTTCTCTTCGTTAGGTTTCCATACCATCAGCATATCCCATAACACAGGGAACTGTTTTAACTACACCAGGTTAGGCCAGTCAATTGATGGCTTCCAGGCACATTTCACCAGTACAACTGCATCACATTTTCTACCTTGGCAACACAAACGGTATCTGCCGAATCCCTTCTTATTTATTTATTTGTGTAATTTACAGGTTTCCTACCGTAAATACTGCCATTGCAGTCATACCACCAATGTACACCACTAGATTTTAATAGGGACAGGGTCACTCATTCGGTTTTGACCTGAATTTACTACTAGTAAACCATGGCATCATGAAAACTCGCTAACAGTTCACTCCATGACCTTTGCTCCTAGTAATTGGCTAATTATTTCGGATTAATGAATATTTCCATTGAACCGAATTCCAATAATCAAACAATTAATTGCACAAATCTAAGAATTCCTTAAAACGGACACTATAACCGATTGCGCATACTCTACATTTATTACATTATGCATTCATGCATGTCATAAACAGGAAAAACAGTACATTATCAAGATATGAAGCGACCTATACAATTTGAGAATAATCACCGAAAAACAAAATGCAGAAATCAACACAACTATGTACTTTCCGCTGAGAAAAAAATATAATCCATACATATGTTGATTTTTTTTGTATGAGATTCGTTTCAAGTTTTCCCCAGTTGTACACTAAACGTGATCGCACTGATTTTTTAGCTTTCATTGCCAAGACATTTACAGTTTTGTATTATGTGTAAATTGTCTTTACAGTTATTAAAGAAAACACATGAAGTGTGCATTCCACTATTATTAAGACAAATGTGAATTAATTTACTATAGTTGGAACTTTCTAGGTTACAAATAGTTTTGTATTATTACTGTTTGTACTTATGTAATGGTCTATATATGTTCGTTGCAATTGCAATCGTTTAACATCGTACGTATAACACTGCAAGGAGAACTTGGAAAATAGTATTGATTAATCACCATTGATACACTCAAATCGGTTTAAGTCAAAGCTGATATTGTAAGCTGGCTCGCTTTTGTTGAGACATCTAAGCTGCTGTTCTGAACCGTAGTAAAATCTGAGACTTTTGATTCAGTATAATACAGGAAGAAAAAATAAAATTAATAAACACTTTTTTAACGACTTCTTAGATGAACAAGAGTCATTCGAAGAGACTGGCTTTCTTTTTTCCGAAAATAATTGATAGGAATTACATATAAGACCAATTATTATTTATACCTGTCAGGTGTTGAAGCCAATTGTGATATTCTTGAATGATTTTAAAAAAAAAAATATCTTCAACTTAGCCACTGTGATAGCCTAATTGGATTAGTCTATTAACATCTGATCAATGCTGATTTTGTGGAGGACAAACACAACACACCAATGGAAGACGTTTCGTGAAAATCCCACCCCAATAGGACCATTCATTCAATGTATTCAGTGTGGAAGCCATATTGTATGACTGTGATGCACCGTTTTCATCAAGAGGCAACTAGCTATGATATGGTGCATGTTCCTGAAAACTATGTCGATCTGACCAACAATTCTAGAGATGTAGGAAATAAGATTTTCAAGATGTCCGCCGTTGTCCCTGTATTAGAGGTCAGAATGACATAATTTTCAATTACCTGTAGCAATAACTGACACCATATTAAGTCTTCTGGTGTCTATATGGCCATACACCACAATTTATTTTACTTTATGTTCTCTACATATATTTCTCAGCACTGACCTTTCCACAGTGTGACAATCAATACAAATCATATGAAAATCTAAAATACCCCCAAAGATGACTTCACGGTGAAATTCTTGTCAGGGGTTGATCGGCATTTTTTTGAACGGCTGCACTGTAAACAGAACAGCATGTACACAGACCACATATTTCACTTCCGGATCATCACCAAGGCCTTATTACTCCATGTGCACTGTCGCCAAAATACACACAGACAACAACTCTCTCAGCTCATATTCTCAAGAATAAACAATTAACTTTAAATCCATACCAAAGATGCATCAATATAACTCTTCCATCACCACCAAAATGAGAGAGGAAAAAATGTTCTAAAAATAGACTAAAAGCACATTCGTGGTACTGACCTGGAAGTATTAAATGTGATGTGATTCCATATGACTTTCCATTTAGGAAGACAAGAGGCTTATGACAGCAGCCATACTTGAGGCTACTGGTAGTTTTCTCATGTACCAACACTGGCCGAGCCTGTGACTCAAACCAACACAGAGATGGCAGTAACCAGTAAAGGCAAGAGCTTTAGACCACTCGGCCACCCAGGGTCCCTATTTGTGTTGCTGTTGTTGTTGTAAGGATTCGTAACGGAGAGCACTTTAGACCACTGGGACACCCAGGGCCCCTGTGTTGTTGTTGTTGTTGTAGGGATTCGTAACGGAGAGCTACTTAGACCACTCGGCCACCCATTTGTGTTGCTCTTGTTGAAGGAATTTGTAACGGAAAGCGCTTTAGACCACTTGCCCATCCAGGGCATCTATTTGTGTTGTTGTTGTTGTTGTTGAAGGAATTCGTAACGGAGAGCGCTTTAGACCACTTGCCCATCCAGGGCATCTATTTGTGTTGTTGTTGTTGTTGTTGAAGGAATTCGTAACGGAAAGCGCTTTAGACCACTTGCCCATCCAGGGCATCTATTTGTGTTGTTGTTGTTGTTGTTGAAGGAATTCGTAACGGAGAGCGCTTTAGACCACTTGCCCATCCAGGGCATCTATTTGTGTTGTTGTTGTAGGGATTCGTAATGGAGAGCTACTTAAACCAATCGGCCACCCAGGGCACCTGTTTGTATGTAAAACAACTGTAAAACCAACACAATGAATTTCTTTCGCTGTAAATTATTCCGATCCAAAGTGATCAACTACTAAATCCATTTTCTTCTAATATGAACCATGTGACTATATTGATTCGAAGTATATCGACTTCAAATTCTAACTGTAGTGCAAGTAACGGGTGGTGTAGGCATTCAGTACCAACTATTTCAGCAATGGGTGTAAATTTTTTTAGGATCTGATTACACATACCTTTCAATGGCAAGTTTTCATTTTATTTGGATCCTCATACATCCATATTCCTTTGTGAGGTAATTATTTACAAACCCCGATAAATATATGTGGCACATGCAGTGATAAAGTTGTGATCCAATACAAGTTGGATTGAATATTGCATGATGTCAGCAAAAATAGCTGTACATGTTCGAAAAGATTCATACAACCCAGTTATTTTTTAAAAATAAACTCTACATAAACGTCTCTTGACTTAGTTTAGTACTTACACGGCATTATCAAAGTCCATAGTGATCAATAATTTTCATCTGAATTAAGGTGCTGATCTTTCAACAATCATTATGGAATTCGCTTTGATTTGACTCTATTAGTCAAAATGTTAGATCTATAATCACTCTTGTCACTATGTTAGGCTTATAATGTAATCACTCCTGTCACTATGTTAGGTCTATAATGTAATCACTCCTGTCACTATGTTAGGTCTATAATGTAATCACTCTTGTCAGTATGTTAGGTCTACAATGTGATCACTTGTCACTATGTTAGGTCTATAATGTAATCACTCCTGTCACTATGATAGGTCTATAATGTAATCACTCTTGTCACTATGTTAGGTCTATAATGTGATCACTCCTGTCACTATGTTAGGTCTATAATGTAATCACTCTTGTCAGTATGTTAGGTCTATAATGTAATCACTCTTGTCAGTATGTTAGGTCTATAATGTAATCACTCTTGTCAGTATGTTAGGTCTATAATGTAATCACTCTTGTCAGTATGTTAGGTCTATAATGTGATCACTCGTTACTATGATAGGTCTATAATGTAATCACTCTTGTCAGTATGTTAGGTCTATAATGTAATCACTCTTGTCAGTATGTTAGGTCTATAATGTAATCACTCTTGTCACTGTTAGATATATAATGTAATCACTCTTGTCAGTATGTTAGGTCTATAATGTAATCACTCCTGTCACTATGTTAGGTCTATAATGTAATCACTCTTGTCAGTATGTTAGGTCTATAATGTAATCACTCTTGTCACTGTTAGATATATAATGTAATCACTCTTGTCAGTATGTTAGGTCTATAATGTAATCACTCTTGTCAGTATGTGATGTCTATATTATGATCACTCATGTCACTGTGATGTATATGTATGATGGATTTATATGAAAGTTGGTATGATTATTTAAGAATGACACAACAATGAAAAACAACTTGTGTTATATTACAATAATGAATATATCAATACACGTACTAAATAAATTGAAAATAGCTTTGATTAGCCAGTTTCTAGTTTGGGAATATGGACTTCCCCAAACTAGAAACTCTGTATCTTATTACTGTTACGTATTCAGTGCAACTCAGCAGAAGAAAGCATTGCACTTACTGATGTGTTTTTTTTTAATTCTTGTTTGTTAGCGATATTTTAATGACCTATTTTGATTTGGATTTTTGTAAAAACATATCTTTAACAATAGTTTTGGTCGTATCGCTACTATGCCTGCATTGTGGCAGTTTATAGTGATGTCTAGCACTGGGGCATTTTGGCGCAGACATGTAGCATGATGTCCCATCTAGTCACATTATTCTGATACCAGGATGACCAGTCCTAACACTAACTTCTTAATGCGGAGCGCCTAGCAAGGCAGCTGCTAGTACCATTTTATCCGTCTTTGGTATGACTCAACCAGGGTGTGATCTCCTACATCTGAGGTGGCTGCTGTAACCACTAGGCCACCGGAGTGGTCTTAACTTCTTTTTTATTATAACGTATCAAAGGCTGTGATTTTGGGCTGGATTTGAATTTCTTGCATACTTGGCTAAAGCTGATAAAAGACTGATCAAAAAGCTCCTGCCTAATCAAGATCTGATATGTGACAAGTTTCTGACTGAATGGGAGAAAAATTAATAGATGGATAGAGGTTTATGTCATGAATATGTAAAGAATGATAATATTAAAAATAAAGGCAATGAATGAAGAAAACAAAAGAGTTCAACAAGATTTATTTCATTTTTCTTTAAAGGAGAAAGCACCAACTAAATAGCACAAGTGATATCCTGCTAACAAATTATGGGCAAGTTTACTATGACATAATTGCTTGATGTTTCTTGGCACAGTCATCATGATGTAATAAAAGAACTTAACATGAAACTTGTATACAGCTACAACTAAAAATATAAATGCAGAAAAATATCTGGAAGCCAAATTTAAAGCAGGATTTTAACAGTTATAAGCCAATAGCAAAACTATCTGTGTAGACTTAACAAAGTTGTTACATAATTACATAACAATAAATTTTTAGTAACTTCGTGTCAATGTACATGTTATAGAATAACAAGACTCATAGTTTCATAAAATTGTTAACTTCCAGCTGAAAATAAAAGAACTACACAAGATTTTATGACAATATTTAGTCATAACAGTTATAAACAATACTAAGGTTTCATTTTTAAATAAGTCTTAAAATAAATTTAAATTGGGCACATAATAGTCATGCTGTGAGCCTGAGGATATGTTGAAGTGCATGTTTCATAAATATAAAAGTTTTCATGCAATTCAAATTTACCCCCATATGCCAACTTTAAAAAAAGTGCAACTGCACTGGCTTCGAATTGCAAATATCCATTCATTCCAATACCAAGTCTAGTCCCCCAGAAAAAATTACAAATCTCCATGCATTCTAAGACCAAGTCTAGTCCCCCAGAAAAATTACAAATCTCCATGCATTCTAATACCAAGTCTAGTCCCTCAGAAAAAAATTACAAATCTGTATGCATTCTAATACCAAGTCTAGTCCCCCAGAAAAAATAACAAATCTCCATTCCAAAACCAAGTATAGTTCCACAGAAACAGTATTACAGGGGTCACAATGCAAATGTTATATACATTAAAATACTTTCGGTTTTATTGCACATATAAAGTTTGGTTAAATTTGTTTTTAAAATATATTGCAATTGCAATTGCAAGCTTAGTACTGCTTACCTTTGACCCCATCAAAGGTGTCCCATTGGTGATGGCTAAGAATTATAACTCACACATGATGTCACCACAGATGCAACACAACTAAACCTTTTACGAAATTATGCACTGCTGTTTCGGAAATGTGGTAATGGACAGACAGAAGGAAGGTATCACAATATCCTAGACACATTTGAAAACGTTTGGATATAACCAGACAGTTTGAAAGATAGAAGGAGGAAATCACAAAATCCCTGACACATTATCAAATACTTGGGGATAACCAGACAGATTATAAAGTACTTGCTCCTACTACACTGATGGTGGGAGCAAATAAACTGAGTAATTTTTCTCAATGTCAAATCTATACTAGTTTAGAATAAAAAATAACTGCAATTATTTTAGTATTAAGGAAAAATGGCAAAATTGGTCATTACTGAATTAAAATGAATACATGTAATTGGGACTATGTTTCAAGCCCTTCAACTCTGGGAACACTTGCACATTATATAAAAATTGTGTAAAATAGATGAGCATATTCTTTTTTAAATAATTAAAAATATATATTTATTTATATAAATGAACTAACTAAAGATTCCCATGATTTATCATTCTAACAGAAAAGCAAGCTGTGAACTAATCCTCTTTTGTTCCATGGTGCCATATATTACGTCACAATTCCCTCTGAAACTCTTTTCGATAAGTAAACAGAAATGTACTGCAGAAGTAGAGTTGGCATTATTTAAAACTTTTGGTACATGCAAATTATTAATTAAATAGTGTAAGACATATAAAACACTGTACAGGGCTTACATATATGACAAAATCAAGGTAGGAGTACCTTTACAATTAAAAAACAGTAAGTGTTTAAGGATAAATTGTTTTTTTGCTAGAGGGAAATGTTTGTGTTGAGATGAAATTACCAAGATATGAAGGTCTGGGTTGGATAAAAAGTAAGTAAAAATAATAAACAGATGCAAATAGAAAATTTAAAAGAAGTGAAATGTAAGACACTAGTTTAAATGATGTTACCTGATTAGGTTTAGTTAATTTTGGTATGAAAACTACACAGAATTGTAGAAAACAAATCTGATAAATGATGTTACCTGACTAGGTTTAGTTAATTTTGGTATGAAAACTACACAGAATTGTAAAAAACAAATCTGATAAATGATGTTACCTGACTAGGTTTAGTTAATTTTGGTATGAAAACTACACAGAATTGTAGAAAACAAATCTGATAAATGATGTTACCTGATTAGGTTTAGTTAATTTTGGTATGAAAACTACACAGAATTGTAGAAAACAAATCTGAAAAATGATGTTACCTGACTAGGTTTAGTTAATTTTGGTATGAAAACTACACAGAATTGTAGAAAACAAATCTGATAAATGATGTTACCTGATTAGGTTTAGTTAATTTTGGTATGAAAACTACACAGAATTGTAGAAAACAAATCTGATAAATGATGTTACCTGATTAGGTTTAGTTAATTTAGGTATGAAAACTACACAGAATTGTAGAAAAAAAATCTGATAAATGATGTTACCTGACTAGGTTTAGTTAATTTAGGTATGAAAACTACAAAGAATTGTAGAAAACAAATCTGATGACTATGACAAAATAAAGGAATCTATAAAGGACAAAAGAACATGCATGTCAATATACAGTAGCATCTATGAAGAACATGACTACAACAGTTCATGGATGAGAATAATGGATGTGGAGAAGGTGGTGTGAAGAAACAAAGCTATGCTTATAAAAAAACTCGACACAAACTGTATATTCTAGATGAGCTAAGACACAGAAAATTTTGTACCTCAAGTTTGCTGGAATCTTGCCAATCTGTTTTAATAATTTAGGCTGACCTGCTTGGTACAGTCAATTCCATCAATAGTCATCATGGTACAGTCAAACTCATCAATAGTCACCAAGGTACAGTCAAACCCATCAATAATCATTATGGTACAATAAAACCCATCAATAGTCATCACGGTACAGTCAAGCCCATCAATAGTCATCATGGTAGTCAAACCCATCAACAGTCCTCATGGTACAGTCAAACCCATCAATGGTCATCATGGTACAGTCAAACCCATCAACAGTCCTCATGGTACAGTCAAACCCATTAATAGTCATCATGGTACAGCCAAACCCATCAATAGTCATCATGGAACAGTCAAACCCATCGATAGTCATCATAGTAAGTCAAACCCATCAAAAGTCATCATGGTACATTCAAACCCATTATTAGTCATCACGGTACAGTCAAGCCCATCAACAGTCATTATGGTACAGTCAAACCCATCAATAGTCATTATGGTACAGTCAAACCCATCAATAGTTATTATGGTACAGTCATGCTGATCTGCAGTCATCAGTCCTTCTTATATGTATTTGTGCAGTCAGACCCATCTGTAGTCACTGGTCCTTTTTAAATGTATTGGCAAAGTCAGTCCCATCTATCATGTTATAGTCACCAGTCCTTTTTATATGTATTGATACATATGTATTGGCACAGTCAGACTCATCTATATTCAAAAGTCCCTTTTAAATGTATTGGTACAGTCAGACCCATCTACAGTTACCAGTCCTTTCTATATGTATTTGTTGTTGTTGTTGTAGTAGGGTTTAACAACATTTTTCAGCATATGATAGGCTATACATGGCGGCCAGTACTGTTGGTGAAGGAAGAATCCGGGAAAACCCCTGGAAAGAACCACCTACCCACAAGAAGCTACTGGCAAGCTTTGTCACAGAACTACATTAGCTGAATCTTAGTCTCAAACCCACGCAGACAGAGGTGATATGGCAGTAATCCATAACAAAGAGCACTTTAGACCACTCTGCCACTTGAGGCCCCCTATATGTATTGGTATAGTCAGACTCATTCAAACCCAAATAGTTGTCACAGTACAGTCAGACCCATCTTGAGGTCATCATGATACAATCATACCCATCTAGTCATCACAGTACAGACTCATCTCGAGTCATTATGGTACAGTCAAGTCCATCTATAGTCATCAAACTTGTTAAATGATTGATCCCAAGCATAAAAGTCCTTGCTGCATCTGTGATATATAAAGACATCCTATCCCATTCTTTGTTGTTTTTATTATTTTGTAAAGACATTCTATCCCATTCTTTATCATTTATATTGTTTCATATGAAGACACATAGATGGAATTAAGCTCGTTACATGTTTTTGTCATCTTCAAGTCCATAATGTTATGAACCCAATTTGACCTTCATGGTTGAAACAGCTCATATAGATTGCTATTTTACAGAGGTGAATGGTTTGGCAGTCCTATTATTGTCATTCTACATGCATGTTTAATGTTTGCTATTTTACAGAGGTGAATGGTTTGGCAGTCCTATTATTGTCATTCTACATGCATGTAGAATCAAATACCTATATATATATGCCAAAAAACACTGGCAATCTTTTGGCAAAATCTGAAAGGCATTATATAAAATATGTTTAATAAGGATTTTGACCCTGGATGTCCACCAGCTGAGTCATCATTTGCACACTGAGCTGAGTCACTAAGAGAATCACTAAGTATCCATCAAGAGGCGTAAACATAAGTGTATGAAAAAACTTTAAAAGTCAAATTTTTTATCACTGTTACCCTGACCTCAAGGTCAGGAGGACAGAAACCATGTTGCTGAATTGAATTATCATAGCTTTTTTTATGGATCATCCCAAGTATGAAGCAAATCAATCGGGTATTAAGGTAAACCGAAACCTTAAATCATTTTCTATAATTGTGATCCTAACCCAAGTTGTTAAATTAGTTTTAAAATATGCCGAGTTTGTGTAATGAAAAGCTAATAAACTTAAAAACTTTGTATCTGCAATTCTGTTGGACTATGCAATTGACGTTTTTTAATCTTGAGAAACTTGATGGAGGGGATCATGAATAAGATCACAGTAAATCAACAGAATCACATAAATGTGTCTTAAAATATACATTGCTTTTTTGTTGTTGAAAGTACTAACTGACCTCTCAATTTTAAAATATTTATATGGATAATTAGAAAAAAAATGCCATGTTTTTTAAAGGAAATTTTAAAGAAACAAAGCAATATTTTGCTGGGTGAAAAAGTTTAAAGGCATCTAAAACACATGTCAAACAAATGATGTTGCCATAGTATTGGTACACACAGTCTGGATGAGATTTATCAGTTGTCACAGAATGCAATTAACTAATATGTGGTGTTATTTCATCATACAAACAACTCAAATAAAATTTGTAGTAATATATTTTGGACATTTACCAGGTTTATGATGCTTGATTTCCTTGGGAATACTATATACAGTACATGTATTATGTTTCCATCGGAATACTACATAAAGTCATGTATTAAATTTCCATGGGAATACTATATACAGTACATGTATTAAATTTCCATGGGAATTCTATATATAGTACATGTATTATGTTTCCATCGGAATACTACATAAAGTACATGTATTATGTTTCCATGGGAAATTATATATAAAGTACATGTATTACATTTCCATGGGAATACTATATACAGTACATGTATTAAATTTCCATGGGAATACTATATTCAGTACTTTTATTACATTTCCATGGGAATACTATATACAGTACATGTATTATGTTTCCATGGGAAATACTATACACAGTACATGTATTATGTTTCCATGGAAATACTATAAACACTACATGTATCACATTTTCATGGAAATACTATATACAGTACATGTATTAAATTTTCAAATCTACTTAATTACTGAGCCATACAAAATCTAACTAGACTTCATAAGCAACAAAATGTATGGCATAAGACAAGTTGGCTGATAAGTAATTAATTTGTATCTTGTTTGATAAATCAGAGCCCCAAATCTTGTGTAGATACTGATGGATGATTTGTGGATATGATGTCAATGTTTGTTAAATGTGCAACTATTTGCTGACAAGTCTGTCACGACATATCAGTGTACATTATATGTGTCAACAGGCAAATATTTTCCACCCTGCTCAGGAATGATATTAGGAACACACCACCCTGCTCAGGAATGATATTAGGAACACAAAGATGAACTACAACAATAATGGCCCCAAAGGTTATGATATAAATTGCTCTTCCAGATTCACAGTTGTAATTGAAAACAAGCAAGTAAATCTGCTTTGTCTTTATCAAAACTATTGCTCAATAAGACTGCAGTTAAAAGCTAATCATGTTGAGTCAGACAGCTAGTATAGAGAGTACTGGACTTTTCTACAACTACATCCTTATTCCTACCTACTTTGGTAGCTTGCAACCAAATGTGAAAAAATGTGTTACAATATTTACATAATTTAATAACAAAAACAAAATCAGCTCAGGGATTATGCTATGCTTAGCCAATGTTGCAAATTGCAATTTTTTTCCTTATTGGTGAAAAAATTTATTATGTAACATCTTATTGGTGAAAAAATTTGGTTGTTAAAACTTGTATGTACACTCTTGGGTTAGGAGTTGAGAAACTGAAAGGCATCAATGACAGTAAGCCACAAACATGGATATATAATTGCACTGGAATCAACTGTAACATACACAAATCCTTTACTCATATTGAGAAACCACCCTAACACAGCACTGTCATATCATATCTGCTGTGCTGATGTCTGGCCTTAGATCTTTGTGCTGTAATAACCATGCTACCTGAATAGCTACAATCAATCAACTTTGAAATCAGGAATGGGAATAACTACAATCTAAAAGATAGCATTTTTTTTCCTTTTTGAAATATTTATCAGAAAAAAAAGTTTTGCTGAAACTTCAAAAGAAAACTGATTATCTCTGAAGCACTGATTGTTCTCTATATAATGTACTAAGCAAATGAAACAAAAATAGCTGGCTCCGACAATGCTGAAGAATTATTTGCTTTTGCTGCAGCAATAACAAACTGGCATTTGTTTGGTCCATCAAAGAGTGCCTTATGTGATGCCTTCAGTAATACATGAACCTTCATCAAAGCAAGCCGAAGCCATCTGATCAAAGAAAGTTGGCAACAAACTCAAATAAAAAGTTTCATTTTTAATAGCGTTTGGAACATATTTATTTTGCTGTTAATATTTCCTGTTTGCAACATAAAAGTTCATGCTTACAATCGCAACCAATGGAGGTTTAAACATCCAATTAAAGTGCCAATATTTTTAAACAATAGACATCTGGCAATTGAGTTAAATGAAGGTGGGACAGCTCACAAGAATGTTAAACATTTTTAGTTTGTTCACATGCTTTCATTTCCCTATGAAGAGCCTCATCCCCTTGGTAGCCTCAGCATCATGGTAGTTGTCTCTGGCTGACCAAAATCTAGGTCAATTTAAATATAAATGTAGCATATAAACAAGTACAGAGCCATGTGCTACGAAAACAATAAATATCAGTGAACTGTTTGTTGACAATGGGATGTCGATCAAATGAGGAACTACTGTTTTTTTTTATATATATGTTATACATTTTAGCTGTGTTTTCTAATAAATGGGATGCGACTAATACATAAATTTTCTAACATATGATCAAATACTTGAATTCATGGATTTTTCATATACATGTATATTATTTAATATGTTGTGAAGTGTACTACACAAATGTAAGTTGTCAATATACAAGTGTATTTCAGACTAGGCTTAGTTGTCTTTATTTAATACAAATTTTCATTTTTGTTCTGTTTAAATCCTAGTCACTGACAACAGGTCAACTTTTAAAACTTTCACTTGTTTGCAAAATTTCATACATTTTCTAAAAATTTACAAAAAATATTGAGGTTGGCAGTATGTTTTAAAACTTGAAAGCTAGTGCCATCCCTGTCAACTCAATACCAGATACCAAAATGAAAACTGATCAAAGAAGATGACATTGGAATTGGAAATAATTGAAAAAGTAGAAATGATGGTCATATGATTTTAGCATTTTAAATTTGGTTTTATTTAGTCTATTTCTGTGGACAGGTTAGTTTTAAATTGATACTCCAATTACACTGCAACAAACATTTTTGTTAGGTTCACTTTCTTCTAAACATGCAAGACTTGTATACATTTGAGAAAGGTTTTTGTATGAACAACACATGATGAGCAAATAGTCAAAGTGATCATCAGGATTTACATGAATGACATCTATATACTATTGCTGTTATTTTGAAGAACCTATAAAAACTTCAGTAAGAACCACTGACCCATGGGAAGCTATTGGCTATTGGCAAGCTTTCTCACTTAACCCATATTCACCAAGCCTGAAACTTGAATTCACATGGACAGAGTTGAGATGGCAATGGTAAGTAAAGGCAAGCATTTTAGACCACCTGCCCTCCTGAAGCCCCAATACATCTAATGAGCAAAAAGGTTTACACTAGCATCAAGTTTAATACGAAGAAAATCTAATAATTAGCAAATGGACAAAATGATCATCAGTTTTATATGAATGGCATCTAGGAAGCAAATGGTTAAAACGATCAACAGTTTAACATGAACAACATCTAATGAGCAAATGGTCAGACTGTCATCAGATTTTACATGAATGACACGTGATGAGCAAATGGTTAAACTATCAACAGGTTTTACATGCAAGACAATTAAAAGGATGTGTGATTTAAAACAAATTATTCCAAAAAATCATCTGGTACATACTCCTATAACTACTGTGTAGAAATCAAAAGTAGCATTTTACAGTTTGTCCATAAAAATGTTAAGCATCAGGCCATGAGCTTAAAGAGATCCGGTGAAAGCATGACTCAGAAAACTAATAAGTATGTTAAGTACATTAAGGATCACTCATTCTGATGGCAATTAATTTTTAAAATTTATAGTGTACGTCTTAATCTTTACAAGATAGCTTTCTATCCACTGCATTTTAATTAGCAACTGTCAAAGAAAATAAGCCAAACATCACTGTTGTTCATTATAAGCTGTGAAATAATTGTGACAGTCTGAAATTCTAATTAGATCATCTACTTATAATTACCAATATGTCCGAAAAGTGGTTCAAAACTGGAAGAAAAACATGGAAAAGGACCAGTCAGGTATCATAAGTATTTTGGTGAACTCCCCATCTAAATCTGATTTAATGGTGCTGTTATAACAAGAATTTCATGATGGCCACTACTGTGACCACATTGGACATCAGATGAGTATATCTTTTTCATTTAGGACAAGCTAGACACCATAAGAAGTCTATTAGTAAAAATCTTGTGCTGATATAACCATCCATTCTGGAGAAGTAGCAATAACAAGATTTTCAAGCTGACCAATGTCCAAGCAGCACCAATTTTCATTTAGGACCAACTAAAACAGGCGATGAATCTGTGTGTAAAATGTCATGGCAACCCTCTAAATAATCTAGGCAAAGTATTGATAAGAAACTTTTGCTAATGGACACATGATTAGCAACAGATGAAAGACCAACCTGGCAGCTCTTCTGGTCTATGACTGGTACAACTAAAGAAAAAAACAGTAATAAATCATGTAATGAATATGGGACTGATTTGTTTTTAAAACTGCACATGTATGGGACTAAGGTCATCAGGCAATTGTAAAAGTCAGTAGTCACTTGTATCCAAATTGTACATTCCTGAGTAAGAAAACAGACTTACATGTTAATTGATGGATGCTAGATATAAGAATGATGTACCAGTCTCAGGTCTGTGTCTATCCATATGGTAGAACCCTGAGTAAGGATATCAAGTTACATGTTAATTGATGGATGCTAGATATAAGAATGATGTACCAGTCTCAGGCTATCCATATGGTAGAACCCTGAGTAAGGATACCAAGTTACATGTTAATTGTGTGTTTTAAATGTGCTTAAATACATTCTCAGAATACTCTCAAACCCTTTCAGAATTATGATACAGTAATAGATCATATGATAAAATTAACCTGAATCCAGTTATAATCATGAAATTCCAAAAGATATGAAAAGGTATATTTGGCATTATGCCTAGTGGCTCTTTGCACGTTGTATCAGTGGCAATGTTAAATATTTTTCTATGGACAAACATAAACTTTCAAACATAAAAATGCCCTGAATTTTAGCATGCAATATTTGTTATCCAAATGCCATGCATTATTCTACCCCAACCTTCCAGTCTTCATGACTAAACATCATAGCAAAATACAGATTTTTTGAGGCCATTTCTCCCTCTAACATTGCCAGTCCAGCAAACAATCCTTTAGTTCCATCTGACTGTCCTATCCTCCAATCAAATGTCACGTCTTTCTCCTCCACCTGCACACTGACACGCACCTTGCCATTGGGCAGGGATTCTGTTTCGAATGTGAGCAATGAGTTTCTGCTAAGGGCTGGAAGCTTTGTCTTCATCTCCTGACCATCAACAAATACAGAGCCTGTATGAAAGAAAATTTCTTTGTAGTATGAACTAGCTATTTTCTAAAAAATTTAAAAACTTCTAAATGAGCATAAACAAAATTGGCATTTTTCTCTGTGGGTGCACAGAGTCAATAATGATGTAGTAAATAAAACCAAGGTTCCTGAAAAGAAAATCTCCAAAATCAAAAACTTAATATCTATCTTAATATTTATATGAGTAAGGAGGAATTTTCTCTACATAACTTTGCATATTATTAGGTTACATAAAAAGAGTGCAGATTTAGTGAATGCTTAGTTTTCACACACATCCTGGTGTCAAGAAGATAATAATAAGATAATGAAATCTGTGAAATTTAATTCAAAGATGTATACTGTATGCTTTTGTTTACAAATCAAATCCAACAGCAAACAACACAGATCCTTATCTGCCATATCATAATGCACCCACAAATCTGGGTCTATGGTAATTCTTCTACTGCTTACTCCTAACAAACTGCACAAAGAAAGAGCTGTTGGCATATTATGCAGTTGGACTTGTCTTTTAAGCAAGTATATATACAACAGTTATTAGGCATGCATTGAAATAATCTAACTCCACTTGCATTTGAAAAACAAAGCAAAGAGGATAAATTTCCCAGTGACATTAACCATTAATATCTGACCTTCATTGTGATACAATGGATGCCAATTTAAAACCCTAGGTCTTAAACTACATGTATCTAACAGAAAGATGCAAAACCAACAGGTTACAAAGTGAAAATTTACGAGACACTTACGGTATTGTGAATTAAATCTCAAATAATAATAAAAATGTCTTATCACAAAAGCACAGATTGCTCCAAATGACTTGAATGTCCCATGTAACACAATGATACAATCCAGAATGTTTTTGAACAAGTTCTTAATGTTTATGAATGAGTTCTCAGTAATCCTAAATCAGTATTTTGGTCCAAAAAGTCTATAAGCATTTGTAATTCCAATGAATAATTCAAACAAATGATTCCTCTCAAATTATATTAGAACATTAGTACAAATGCTGATCATAGCTTCGCAAAAGACTGATATGAAATAGAAATAAATAATTGTTTATCAAACCTGTATTTATACATATTTCTCTTGACCTGTGTCACAAATACAATGTTCTGGAAAAATAATCGTTAAAAAAAACTGACAAATGACTTTGACCTTGATGACTGGAGACTATGTAAGGTATGCAACACAACTTCTAGTGATATATCAGGGTTCCAAATTTTCATCACTTAATCTAAAATATCTTTAAACTGATACAGCAGAAATAAATGTGTCGCAAAACTTCAAAATACTGAAAGTATTTACATATCACCATGACAACGATGATAAAATCATACATGATATATCTTGCTATGATGAGGATGGAGTATACCAAGTTTCATTTCCCAAGTCTTAAATGACTCTGATGTTAAAGAAAAGGAAGGAAGGTGTGATGGAAAAAACGAGATATTTGATCATGATCTTGACTGTAAAGCACCACATATAAGAGAGGTGAACAAAATTCATCACATTATTGAAATGAATCGAAAATTACAGAGATGAAATGAAAAGAAGATGACAAATATGGACCCGTGATAATGACCTCAAGACAGCATCTCAGATACAGCTATGACAAACCTAAAAAGTGTATCTCTTATTTCTCTCAAACAGCTCTAGTGTCTGAGACCACAAGAGGAGGTGTGACAAAAAACTTAAAATATTAAACTATGACTATGTCCTTGATGATAGCAACTGCAATTAGGTATGAAACACATCATCCCATAAAAGGCTATGAAACACATCATCCCATAAAAGGCTATGAAACACATCATCCCATAAAAGGCTATGAAACACATCATCCCATAAAAGGCTATGAAACACACCAGCTCATGATATGGTTTGCAATATAAAATTTGAAATGTAAATATGCCAATTTCATCACTTTATCTCAAATTGTTATAAAGCATCATATTAAAGGTTATACAGCACTGAGGAAAGCAGAGTCATTTGTTTTTGATCACTGTATTCATTTCAGACTGATCCAAACCAGCAACACTTTAATTACGAATGCTTTAACCACGAACCACTGCATCTCCATACAGAGATGGATGGATGGAAATGCAAATAATATATTCTCCTCTTTTTTGCAAAAGTGTAGGGGACAACTAAGACATTTGAGATGCTTTGAGAGTTTATAAAATCTATCAAATAAATGTTAATTTCAGCACTATCTGTGATCCAGACAAAATGGCTTGTGAAGGTAAATGATCACCATTATAAATAATATAAATGACAAGTACAGGTGACATTCGACTGTCACAGATGAAAGAAAAGTACAGATATTTAGAACATGGAGTATCAAAAATGTTTCATTCTACCCTGAAAGCATGGGAATTATTTAAATGTAGCAGTTACATTCTATTCTGAAAGCATGGGCATTATTTAAATGTAGCAGTTACATTCTACCCTGAAAGAATGGGAATTATTTAAATGTAGCAGTTACATTCTATTCTGAAAGCATGGGCATTATTTAACTCTAGCAGTTACATTCTATTCTAAAAGCATGGGAATTATTTAAATGTAGCAGTTACATTCTATTCTGAAAGCATGGGCATTATTTAACTCTAGCAGTTACATTCTATTCTAAAAGCATGGGAATTATTTAAATGTAGCAGTTACATTCTGCCATGAAAGCATGGGAATTATTTAACTCTAGCAGTTACATTCTATTCTAAAAGCATGGGCATTATTTAAATGTAGCAGTTACATTCTATTCTGAAAGTATGGGCATTATTTAACTCTAGCAGTTACATTCTATTCTAAAAGCATGGGCATTATTTAAATGTAGCAGTTACATTCTATTCTGAAAGCATGGGCATTATTTAAATGAAGCAGTTACATTCTACCCTGAAAGCATGGGCATTATTTAAATGTAGCAGTTACATTCTATTCTAAAAGCATGGGAATTATTTAAATGTAGCAGTTACATTCTATTCTAAAAGCATGGGAATTATTTAAATGTAGCAGTTACATTCTATTCTAAAAGCATGGGCATTATTTAAATGAAGCAGTTACATTCTACCCTGAAAGCATGGGCATTATTTAAATGTAGCAGTTACATTCTATTCTAAAAGCATGGGAATTATTTAAATGTAGCAGTTACATTCTATTCTAAAAGCATGGGAATTATTTAAATGTAGCAGTTACATTCTATTCTAAAAGCATGGGAATTATTTAACTCTAGCAGTTACATTCTATTCTAAAAGCATGGGAATTATTTAAATGTAGCAGTTACATTCTATTCTGAAAGCATGGGCATTATTTAACTCTAGCAGTTACATTCTATTCTAAAAGCATGGGAATTATTTAAATGTAGCAGTTACATTCTGCCATGAAAGCATGGGAATTATTTAACTCTAGCAGTTACATTCTATTCTAAAAGCATGGGCATTATTTAAATGTAGCAGTTACATTCTATTCTGAAAGTATGGGCATTATTTAACTCTAGCAGTTACATTCTATTCTAAAAGCATGGGCATTATTTAAATGTAGCAGTTACATTCTATTCTGAAAGCATGGGCATTATTTAAATGAAGCAGTTACATTCTATTCTGAAAGCATGGGCATTATTTAAATGTAGCAGTTACATTCTATTCTGAAAGCATGGGCATTATTTAAATGTAGCAGTTACATTCTATTCTAAAAGCATGGGCATTATTTAAATGTAGCAGTTACATTCTATTCTGAAAGCATGGGCATTATTTAAATGAAGAAGTTACATTCTATTCTGAAAGCATGGGCATTATTTAAATGTAGCAGTTACATTCTATTCTGAAAGCATGGGCATTATTTAAATGTAGCAGTTACATTCTATTCTAAAAGCATGGACATTATTTAAATGTAGCAGTTACATTCTATTCTGAAAGCATGGGCATTATTTAAATGAAGCAGTTACATTCTACCCTGAAAGCATGGGCATTATTTAACTCTAGCAGTTACATTCTATTCTGAAAGCATGGGCATTATTTAAATGTAGCAGTTACATTCTATTCTGAAAGCATGGGCATTATTTAAATGTAGCAGTTACATTCTATTCTGAAAGCATGGGCATTATTTAAATGAAGCAGTTACATTCTATTCTAAAAGCATGGGAATTATTTAAATGTAGCAGTTACATTCTATTCTAAAAGCATGGGAATTATTTAAATGAAGCAGTTACATTCTATTCTAAAAGCATGGGCATTATTTAAATGAAGCAGTTACATTCTATTCTAAAAGCATGGGAATTATTTAAATGTAGCAGTTACATTCTATTCTAAAAGCATGGGAATTATTTAAATGTAGCAGTTACATTCTATTCTAAAAGCATGGGAATTATTTAAATGTAGCAGTTACATTCTATTCTAAAAGCATGGGAATTATTTAAATGTAGCAGTTACATTCTATTCTAAAAGCATGGGCATTATTTAAATGAAGCAGTTACATTCTATTCTAAAAGCATGGGAATTATTTAAATGTAGCAGTTACATTCTATTCTGAAAGTATGGGCATTATTTAACTCTAGCAGTTACATTCTATTCTAAAAGCATGGGCATTATTTAAATGTAGCAGTTACATTCTATTCTAAAAGCATGGGCATTATTTAAATGAAGCAGTTACATTCTACCCTGAAAGCATGGGCATTATTTAAATGTAGCAGTTACATTCTATTCTAAAAGCATGGGCATTATTTAAATGTAGCAGTTACATTCTATTCTAAAAGCATGGGCATTATTTAAATGTAGCAGTTACATTCTATTCTAAAAGCATGGGAATTATTTAAATGTAGCAGTTACATTCTGCCATGAAAGCATGGGAATTATTTAACTCTAGCAGTTACATTCTATTCTAAAAGCAAGGGAATTATTTAAATGTAGCAGTTACATTCTGCCATGAAAGAATGGGGAATCATGGGAAATCTTATAATATAGCAGATTATTCTGCCCTGAAAACATAATTATTTCATTCTTCCTTTAAAGCAGGAACAATCTTGCAATGTAACATTCTTTCTTCCCTTAAAGCATGCAAGCTGCAAGGAAACATTGTGAAAAGTCAAATCAAAATAGGTTATATTTATGGGCTTTATGAGCACTCTAGAATGAGATCACAGTGTCATGGTGTCTACATTCAACATGCAATTTATTCAAGCTAACTGTGCCCTGGTACACAAAAAAATATTATCTAAGAATTTGTTTTTGATAGTGGCAATAAAGAGAATACATGTGTCAGAAGAGGAACATAAAGGGGTGTACACATGAGTGAGGTTAGACAGGTGTTTTTGGACAAATTGTCAAGATAATATAGACTGAAATACAGATGTGTTTTGAATCTGAAGTGAACAGGAGTGGATGGGAGGGATGTTCAGTTTGTGGTATCCTATGGATGATTTAAGCAGTGTTGTTTAGAGTTTTCTGAAGTTTCTGACATAAATACTGAAACTGAAGTGCACATTTAAATGCATAATGATTTAATGTCCAGAAAGAATGTAGTTAAGCCTGTGCAGTATTTGACAAATATAACCTTTACATACAAGTGACAAGTTCATCTAACTTGAGGCCTGATATATAATTGATAGAAAGAAAGCAGGAATTAGATAAAGTAAATGCAGTATTTTATAACATAAAGGAAAATAGTTTTATTTATTACGGTTTCACCTGAAATTAGTACAGTTTAGACTTGTTCAATAAACATGTATTTAAGTCACAAATTTCAAGTAAAACCGATCTAAGAGTTCTATAAAAATGTTGATCCTTTATAATGGTGACCGTTGACAGCTTATGATTTGCATTACAAAGTGTATTTCAAGAGTACAAAGTGATGGGACTAAATGATGCTGACGTAACAAGTAGGTGACATTATATGGAGGTGACCCCTAACACTTCTCTAGGTGTGCATGACCTGCAGAAGTTTCTAACTAATACTGAACAAAGACATGGCTCCTGTACTAAGCCATTCATATTTTTGATTCTTTGCAAACAATCTATATAGAGAAAGAAAGATAGAAATAAATAAATAAATGGATAGGGAAAAAAAGGGATAGTGAAAGAAAGAAAGAAAGAAAGAAAGAAAGAAAGAAAGAAAGAAAGAAAGAAAGAAAGAAAGAAAGAAGGAAAGAAAGGAAAAAGGAAAGAAAGAATGAAAGAAAGAAAGAATTAATAAATAAAACAACATAGTAATTACCATCCATTGCTACACACACTGCCTCTGGTCTCTTCAGAGTATCTGTGATATTACTGGTTAGGGTAAGTCCAATACTGTCCATTGGTGATTTCTCCCCAGTATCCATCACTCGAAAGGCGATTGGCTGACCAGTAGAGTAAATGGGTCCATCTGAGTATAGAACCTGACTGATTCCTTCTGATGTCCTGGTGGCTGTCTTGTTTTCATTACTATAACTATAGCCCTCAGTATTATTACTCCATTCTGTGTAAAGAAAAATGGCAGAATATATTACCTTTGTTGGAATGAATTAGAATAGCCACTAATGTTATATTACCTTTGGTGGAATGAATTAGGTTGGCTACTAATGTTATATTACCTTTGGTGGAATGAATTAGGTTGGCTACTAATGCTATATTACCGCTGTCAGAATGAATTAGGTTGGCCACTAATGCTATATTACCGCTGTCGGAATGAATTAGGTTGGCCCAAATGATATATTACCTTGTTAGAACGAATTAGGTTGGCCACTAATGATTGGTGGTCATGTGACTCCAGTCTAGACTTCATTTATCTGATGAAGGCCCTGTGAAAAGGTCTAAAGTCATGAATTTGTTTGCAACAGAAAAGTATCTATTCATGTTCATTAACTATAAATAGCTGTAGCAGGTAACAATATTCATTCCAGAAGATATGTAATATGCTGTTTACAAGTGACCTTTACAATCTACAATCATGGACAAAAGTTAAATACACAACAGAAGTACATAACACCTCCCATCATAAAGAAAAAGAAATAAATCAGATATAATTTACATAGGACAATGTCTTATGAATGATACAAAATAAAGCAGCATAATACTTCTATAAATATGAATGTGCATCTACAATCAGGTTATCTCTTCCCTTGATGTTCCTAATGTAAATCCTGCAACATCAAACTCTACCTCAACAATCTCATAATTTTATTTTACATTTTCTGGATGAAAGTATTGGAATTTTGATCACTGAATACAATAACTGAATAAGCTAATATACACTTCAAAGTGTTGTAATACCAGTATCAAATCCAGACATTCCTTCTTGATTGTGGAACAATTTCTCAGGTATGTTTACATGATGTTTGGATGATGTTTGGATGATGCACATCAGTTCTGTCCTCTTCTGTCAATATTCCAATAATCCCTACCTCACTTGCATGAACAGCCATTTATAAAAACTGACTGTAATTTAGAGTTCCAAGAACTGGTGCACTTTTAAGTATGGCTGTTAATTTACCAAACACCTACAAAAATATCAAATACAAATTTCCTGTGGGTCTGAGTCTCAGATTTGGTCAATGTGGGTATGTGAAAAAGTTTCCAGTAGCTTCCTATGGGTTGGTGGTTCTTACAGGACTTTTCCAGGTTCTAACTTCTTCCTCTACTAGTTATATAGGCCACCATGTATAGCTAATCCAAAGCTGAGAAATGGTGTTAAATCCAAAAGAAACAACCACCAATGTGTTTAATATGTGTATATATTTCATGGCAATCCTGCAAATATGTTAGGAAGCATGGTGATAACTTGTGCTACAAGATGCACAAATGTCAGACAATAAGCCATCCCATCAACTCTCTATGATAGAAATAGGATAGAAACAGGTAGAATGGGTTACTTCAGCCAGATATTGTTGGCCAGCGAGGAATTGTGACCGTACTGGTGAAAATAAAGGTTAATTCGCTGATTGAATTTAGGACATGGTCATTTAAGAGTTATGCATTGGTACGTAACTGTCTTTTGAATGCATATGTGTAGTTTTTCAGTCTTCCGATTCTGAAGCGATAAAAGACTTGTGAGAAAAAGTCGAATCGAGCGAAGGGTTGTGGTCACGCTTGCATTCCTTGTGTTTATATATATATATATATATATATTATTGATAAGGGTAATTTATGTTGACAGACATTTTGCAGTACATTACTGATAAAACGTCAGACTCCTGTGGTCAAATGCTGCTGACAGCATCTCTCAATACGATGTGTTGGTGTAGATGACATTAATAAACATAGTTGCAATGTTGCAGCTAAAAAGTCCTTCCAGCAGCTTCCTGTGCAGATCGATGAGCTCCTGGATATATGTTATTATCTAGAACTGAGTGATAAAAGAGTGCGGGAGTTCAAGAATTGTCAACTTCTGCATAATGATTAAGTCAGGAAAATCTTAAAGTTTCTCCTGGAAAGTGCATTAATCGTCTTCTAGAGCTGTGGGTGACACTTAGTGAGTTTATAGAGAAAATGTATTTAGAAGAAAAGGCAAAGTCACAAGGCTTCAGCAGCTGCTTGTGAGAAGGCAGGGACAGATGCTTGTGCTGTAATTGTTGATAGCTGGTTCAGGCAGAAGAAAACAAAGTCGTCACCTGCTTCGAGCCTTAGCAATGCCAGGCTGAAAAGAATAAGAGATAGCCTAAAGTCAAGACGTACCCTTGCATATTGCCAGTTTTTAAGCTGGATTCATAACAGTTTTGACATACCCAACAAAGCTCTACAGCATGACAAGCCCCTAATTCACAAGACCAGAGAGATTTTACTATCCATGTACAGAGAATTCCTTTCAATTGTTTTTAAACCAAAGTAAATTGCTGACAAGACTGACATCACAGCAATTGACGTAAAAGATGAGAGCTTGTACATTCATTGTCAAGACTTGTATTTTGGTGAGGCAATCAAACTTCTAGACTTATGGGGTTCATGAAATTACAATCCAACTTTCTTTTGGCATGTCTAGTTTATTTTATCAGTTTCATTTTCCCCATAAGTGCCTCGTAATCCCTTGAGATTTCAAAGAGAGCCTTCCATTTATGTAATAGATTAACAACAACTAAGAAGAAGAAAAAAAACTTTTATATGTTGTTAGTAAACCAGATATACAAAAGTTGCAATGTACATTACATGAGCATTTTCCGACCTGCCAACCCTACTGAAAAAAATCATGAGAATCCAGACTTTTGGATCTATCTCCCGATTCCCCTATTTTTAAGAGAAACTCCCGATTTTTCAACTCTTAAAGAAAAGAAAAAAAAGATCTGTACTTTTTTTAAATACAAAATTTAATTTTCCGTTTCCTGGTTTCTGTATCTGGTTTTGCCGTGTCTGGTATGTTACATAGTACTTTACCATATTCAGCTTAATTTCCAGTTTTCATCCACCAGTTCAAAGAGATTGTCTCACAGTGTGGTTGACCCCATCAGCAAATCTCAGCAATATAATGGATATGTTTCTCAGCAAGAAATGAAATTAGAGGAAAAGGAAGTAACTGATGACTTGTAACCTGCCAGGAAAAAGAAATGGGATCAAAAGTATAGAAGTGATCGGGGGAAGCAGTTTGCTTCCATTGGTCCATCACCTCGCGGGGTCTATCATGCATTCTGCCAATGCCGCTCACAGCATCTCTTGATACGATGTGGTGGTGTAGATGACATTAATAAACACAGTGCAACAGCCAAGCACAAATGGTGTGAAAAAGATATTAGCATGAGGCCACTCCAATTTTCCATGATGGTGATGTGATTGTTGACAGCTGGTTTAGGCAGAAGGAAACAATTCATCACCTGTTTCAAGCCTGAGCAATGCCAGGCTGAAAAGAATAAGAGATAGCCTAAAGTCAAGACGTACCCTTGCATATTGCCAGTTTTTAAGCTGGATTCAGAACAGTTTTGACAAACCCAACAAAGCTCTACAGCATGACAAGCCCCTAATTCACAAGACCAGAGAGATTTTACTATCCATGTACAGAGAATTCCTTTCAGTTATTAAACTGAAGTACATTGTTGACAAGAGAGACATCACAGCAATTGATGTAAAAGAAAAGATCTTGTACATTCATTGTCAGGACTTGTATTTGGGTGAGGCAACCGGCAAACTTCTAGAGAAGATGAATTCTGAAGCACAGTTACAGACAAGAATGCACTGTAGTGCATTTGTGATCAAATCACTGTCATATATTAAGGAAAAATTTCCATTAAAGGATGACTTGCTCATTCATGCAAGTATTGCAGATGTGGCTAAACAATCTTTAGCCACATTTAAGGACCTGGCCTTTTTCTCCAGCCGAATGGAAGGAATCAACACTTATGATCTGCCTAAAGAGTTTCACCTGTACCAAAGCTACAATGTAGATGCAGATATGAATATGGAAAGAGCAGATCATCAGTGGGTTGCTCTCAGGAAAAAAAGGATGGATCTGGCCAATTATTGTTTCCATCCCTTGGGAGAGTAATGGTCTCAATACTTTCAATACCGTACAGCAACAGCAATGCTGAGAGAGCATTCTCAATGGCAAGAAAAAACAGAACTAGTCAAAGAGACGGCCTGTCTGCATCAACCCTGGAAGCTATTCCTGTTAGCAAATTTGGCACCCAAGGACAAATAAAAGATGAACTTTTGCAGAAATGCAAAAATGCAACATACAATGAACTGAATTAACAAAAATAAACAACTTTTTCATGACATATACACATTATTCTTGTACCTACTGATTTTTTACCCTGAATCCTGATTTTTGATGGTAAGCCTCCTGATTTTGATTTGTTCAATGTTGGCAGGTCTGGTTTATAATTTGCGTTGAAAAAGTAGATTTGCCATAAAGTTGTTTGGGTTATTCATATGGAAAAAAATGACAATCCCATTAACGGAAATGTATTCAGCCTTCAAAATATTGTTGAGCCGAGAAAAGCAATAGAAGAATACAAAGTCGGGGATTTGGTGTCAGCGAAGTTGCCGAGTTTTGGAATAATGGAAGGGATCATTGGAAAGATTGGGGGTAAGTTAATTTCTGTTTTATTGTATTACATTAAATTAGAAAAAGACATTTACTTGTATTGGCTTTCGTATATTGTCTACCATACTAACGTACGTGAAAAATAAGGTGCATTTTAATATATACAAATATAAAAGTGCATCATTCTTCTATTTTCCAGCTTTCAACATATATAAGAATTGTTTTCTGATTTGTAATTTCGAGATGAACTTGAAGGCATTGAGTCAGGTACAGAATATAACCTTGAGTATATTTTTTATCAACAATTTCAAATGATTTTCCCAAATACCAAAAGTAGATATTTTAATAATAGTGTTGGGTTAATACCTTGTTTTCTTTTTTTTAAAAATTAAATTCAAAACTAAATGATTCCGAACATGAATTATAAATTAAAGGCTACAACAGTTACAGTAGTGTTATATGTGTACTAATTGTTTTATAAATTCATCACATTATATATATTTATTTTTTTATTTACAGAATTGATCCAGAAGAAATGACCATATGTAAAGGATGCAATGATTAACAATAAAATCAGCGAAGTACTGAAAGCCTTCAAGAAACCAGGATTAAAATGCATAGATGATAACCATTATGCTTTTTTTCCCAGCAAATTATGCTTGCTGCTAGTCTCTTATGGATTACACTTTTTTGCTAAATTAAAAAATGAACTTGACATAGAGCAATAATTTTATTTGGTCATTTTCATCTCTTCAATTCCACTTTAAAAATTGAGAATATTCTTCAAAAGGTGACTGCTGCATAATAATAGCACAAGAGTTCCTTCCTTGTTAGCTATTAGCAACTGTATGCAACCCATTTCCAAGAAACCATGGCTTACTTCCTAAGAGAACATTGCCTTAAGCACTGATTCATTTTATTCATGAACTAGTCAGTTTGAAAACCAGTCTATATTTTTCAAGAAAAGAGAGTCAGAGAAACATTTTATGGTTTGAGTTGTGGATGTTATATGACGTATTACAGCAAATGGATCTTTTCAAACTTAAAAACGTTTAATCAGGAGACAGGAGAAATCAACACTGCAATACAAACTTTGAAGAATACGAGAGTTATGATATACAGCACTAATTCAGGCATATAATATATAGTTTACACTTTTTTTTGTCAATTATAATAGCAAAAAGTAATTGTACCTCTTGGGCTTTAGTAAGTATGGAAATGGATGAATATTTCAAACTAAAATGTAAAATTTAGCATTTTAAAAACATAATGGGCATTCTGGATATTTTTGAAAATTTCATTTGTGATGAACAAAATTTAAAATATATTAATGTAATCATTTGCTTCATGATATAAATTTTTCATCTGCTGGTTCTTTATGCTAGTGGGTGTCCGAGGTACCCTCAGACAGTACATCCTAGGACAAGCTCGGACATTGTAGTATAAAAACCTTAGACTTTTACCTCGGACAGTAACCAATACTCTGAGGTTTTTCCTAGGAACATTTGTCCAAGGTTTCCTAGGAAACCTCGGAAAATGTTCAGCCAGGACCCTGGCATGCAGGAGAATTATGTTACGTCAGATCAGGATCTTTGTTGTTTGTAGCCTGACTCGACATTATAAGTGAGTATTTATGGTAAATTAATGTTCTGGGCATCTATGGTCTTTAAAGTGAGTCTTAAGATCAAAATTTAGCTCTCTTTGATGATCACTGGGATGTAATACTGAAAAATGATAAATGTACCTCTCTTTGATGATCACTGGGGTGTAATACTGAAAAATGATAAATTTAGCTCTCTTTGATGATCACTGCTATGTAATACTGAAAAATTATTGGCAAGATGGATAGCTGATTATGCACAAAAACGGTTTGCATACATTTCAGTTCAATGTACATTCTACTGAAAAAAGCTGTTCTTACACATTGATTTTTGAGAAATTCTTTAATATTCTGCTTTTTGAACAACACTCGTATACTTTAATTCTCAAAAACTCAATATTACACCATTTGACGTGTACCAATAAGTTTGGTACAAAAAATAATTATAATTTTAATGGAACAACTGCAAAACATTTTAAATGGTAGAAGTTATGGCATATTAAATCTTTTGCATGGTTATACACAGTGTTAGTTTTCATCCTTCAAGTTCAAAGATGACCATGACATCACTAAATGGTTAGGTTTCTGAGACTGAGTGGCTGATCAGGACGATTTGTGATTTGAACTGTCTTAGGCACACTAGACAAGAGGTGCTGCTTGCCTATTCACTACAAAATGCCACTTGACATTAGACAAGATATGCTGCTTGCCTATTCACTAGATGATGCCACTAGACTAGACAAGATATGCTGCTTGCCTATTCACTAGATAATGCCTTTATACACTAGACAAGATATGCTGCTTGCCTATTCACTAGATGATGCCACTAGACACTAGACAAGATATGCTGCTTGCCTAATCACAAGATGATGCCACTAGACAAGAGATCTTACTTGCCTAATCACTGGATGGAGTGCTGCAGTTCTGAGATTTAAAGTGCTCATGCTTCTACACTGAGTCTGCAATTCACTGAGTCCATTCCGAGTCTGCAGCTCTAGTATGGATGAGACTGCAACCGCTGGAATAATCCTGTATGAATCTTCCCAAGAGTCATGGTCAATATTGAAATTAATGAACATATTACTGATGCATGTTTATAAAAGCTGGAACTTTGCATGAGTCTTTCAGTATCCACTGACTCCTCCTTTTTTCTAGTTCCCAAAACTCTTTGCTAACATTTTTTGCTAATGTAACTGACTTGTACTGATTTATAATCGATTCACTGTGCTTATTTAGATTTTAAGAAAACACATTTAGATGCATCATGGGAACTTAAAAGATCTGCATGTCTGTTACAATTAGAGATCATTAAACATACGGACCTGGATACTGAAATTAATAGCTAGGAAAGCTACCATAATTACTGGTCCAAAGGTAAAATGACTAATCTTGGGATAGTAGGCTAGAGTCAAATTCAGGTGCTAGTTTAAAATACAATACAATTATTTCTTATGTTCTTCCATCTTATGTGTTTTTTTATACAATATTTTTTCACAAATATTAAAATATAGATCTGTTATGTATTTCATTTTTATTTATTTATTATTTGTTGAGATTCATTATTATTTTTATAACTATCTGTAAATTATAAGATGTAAACATCATATTTCATTGGAATCAAAAAGCCTGTCCATGCAACCTATGATTAAATTGCATACTTCATGACTTCACAAATCCTGTAATACATGTATATAACGCTTAATTCAAGCTATTAGCTATTGCCAAGATATCTAAAGTTAGCCATAAGAAAATAGAACTAAAATATTTAATAGTTCAAAATATCATGAAATGTTTTGTAAATTTTTGCTCAAAAAATCATTAACAGTTTTAACCAGAACATAATCAATGATTACACTGCTAGCTTGTATTATGCTTTCAGTAATCTTCAGCAGTCAATGTATAATCATTAATTATCATTAACACAAAATTCTGACTAAAGTGACCTTCACCTATGAAATGCATGTCCCAGTCACATAAAACATATAAAACTATACAATATTAATATGAGCACCATGAATGACATTATATGCCTGCCCTGTGTTTTATGGGTTAGGTAAATAAACAACCACTTGACCTTTCCACCCAAAAATTTATAGAGCTCAACCCAAATTATATAAAAGCCATCCACAATGTTTGATAACTATCTAAGGTGGAGAGCTAAAGTAATTGTGTGGACATCATTTGTCTTCTCCTTGTCACAGTGACCCTAACCTTTGACCTTTTGCCCCCAAACTGTCAAGGTTTTTCATACCCCAAGTGCATGACATCCACAAAATAGATCGTGGATATTGTGCAGAAACCATTTTTCTTCTTTCAGTCAGTGACCTTGATATTTAGACCCTGAAATCAATATGATTCTTCATTACTCCAATTGCAAGTCATTCACAAAGTTTGGTAACTGTTGATTCTGGAAAGCTCGCATTATTGTCAGGTAATGAGTTGGTAACAGAGACGGATGGATAGACCAAGCGATGGACATCACAACACACTTGACTTCAGAAAAAGTGAAAAAGAACATTAATCTATAGTATCAAAGAAACTGTACTACAATGAGCGTATGTATGTATGCATGCATGTATGTATTGTATGTATGTATGCATGCATGTATGTACTGTATACACGCATGCACACATGTATGTATGTATATATGTATATATGTAGCCATCCACAAAGTCTACCTGCTTTAGATGGAGAACTCAAGTTATTGTTTTTTCAAACCATTTTATTCTTTCAGTCACAGTGAACTTGACCTCCAAGCTCTAAACTCTGAATTGACAGGATTCTGCTTTAACCAAGTGCGGCCCTGAGTGACTGAATGTTATAAAGCTCTCTCCATTACGGATCACTGCCATTTCACCTCTATCTGCATGGGTTTGAGTCTTAGTTTCGGCCAATGTGGGTATGTGAGAAAGCTTGCCAGTAGCTTCTCATGGTCAGTGGTTCTTACCGTGGGTTGTCCCCGGGTTCTTCCTCCACCATTAATACTGGCTGCCATGTATATCAAATCGTGTGCTGAAAAATGGTGTGAAACCATACAACAACAACAACAAAACTTTAACCAAGTGCAAGTCATCTATTAAGTTCAGAAACTAAAATTGTCATGGTTTGTGAAAACTGCCACTTTCTTTCATACATTAATTTATTGACTTAGGGAATGGTCTCTAATGTTTCACCTGTTGTTGTTGTAGGGTTTAACAACATCTTTCAGTACAAGATGGGCCATACATGGCGGCTAGAATAACTGTTGGAGGAAGAACCTGGAAAACCCAGTGAAGAACCACCAAAAAATGAGAAACTACTGGCAGGCTTTCTCATGTACCCATGTTAGTTGAGCCTGAGACTTAAACCCATGCAGACAGGTGAGATGGCAGTGATCCAGAAGAGAGCACTTTAGACCACTAAGCCACTCAAGAGCCCCAATGTTTCATCTGGTGGGTCATTCAATTTGTGGATTTAAGGTATGGGTCCTAATTTTCCACCTGGTCGGTTATTTATTTTGTGGATTTATGGTATGGGTCCTAATGTTTCACCTGGTGGGTCATTCAATTTGTGGATTTAGGGTATGGATCCTAATGTTTCACCTGATGGGTTGATCAATGTGTGGACTGTAGCAACCATGAAATCCAGTAATAATTGGTGTATTTTATCACTGTCCACTAATAGAAGCCAGATTTCACTGATACAAGTCACAAGCTTTCAGTGACCTGGGAGTGACAGATATCAATAGCACAGTTACAAGCATGCATCAATTATTACCTTCACTGGCCATTACATATGAAGTAGGGCATAACCGACTTTTGATCCGGAAATCGGATTCCACCGGATAGTATGAACTTCCGATTAATCGGAGTCAGACAAGGCAGGAACGACCGATTCGGATAATAAAAATAATAAAGTTGAATTTCTATAGCACCGTGTCTAACACTGCGTTTCATTCGATAGTGCGTTTATAAAGTTAAATAAGAAGTCAGAAAAGTCCAATATGGTCAACACTACCACGCTGTGAGACAATCTATTTGAACCGACGGGTGAAAACCGGAAATGAAGCCGGATATATGGTAAAGTAATAAGTAACATGCTAGACACGGCAAAACCAGATACCAGAAACCCGGAAACGGAAGATGAAATTTTTTAGAAAAAAAAAAAACGGATTTAGCATTTCCGATTAATCGAATCGTATCCGGAATCGGAAAAATTTCATGCCCAAAATCCGGAATCGGAAATCGGTAGAAAAATGCTAATCGGTTATGCCCCAATATGAAGCATCACATAAAATGCAAGCAGTCTACTCATCTAACATTACTCATTTACATTTTATCTCTTGAGATTATTACAACCCAAAATGTACAGAAAGATGGCATGAAAACAACCAGCTCGAGCTTCCAAAATGCACAGGTCAGTTTGGATCACAGGTCAGTTTGGATGTATACAGCAAGCAAAATTCACAAGAGAAACATAACAATATTAGTAAATAAAAAATGTAGGTCCTATTGAACTTCTCTGGTTTCAAGGGTGAAGTACAGAGAGATGCACTAAATCAAACAAAACAGCATCCAATAAATGAACATTAAATTTCAAAACACTGAAGCATGCAATACTGGCCAGAGAGCCCTCAATTTGCAATGTAAGTAGTCATAATCTAAATGGAAAAACTTAAAATAAGCTAAGCCAGTCGAATGTGAATGGAAGGTCACATGCAGAGATGTATACAATCAAGTAGTTCAAGTAGTGTAAACAGTGCTTTAGAAATAATATAAAACAAAAACTTAAGTAATCTTTGTTAAGCATAAATGTTGGAAAAATAACCATCTTTTGCAAATTGTATGGTAAAAAACAAATAGGTAATCCCAAATAGGTAAAAACAAATAGGTATTCCCAAATAGGTAAAAAACAAATAGGTATTCCCAAATAGGTAAAAAAAACAAATAGGTATTCCCAAATAGGTAAAAAAACAAATAGGTATTCCCAAATAGGTAAAAAACAAATAGGTATTCCCAAATAGGTAAAAAAACAAAAAGGTATTCCCAAATAGGTAAAAAAAACAAATAGGTATTCCCAAATAGGTAAAAAAAACAAAAAGGTATTCCCAAATAGGTAAAAAAATAAATAGGTATTCCCAAATAGGTAAAAACAAATAGGTATTCCCAAATAGGTAAAAAAAAATTAGGTATTCCCAAACTCAAGTTTCACTATTCTAGATAGGGTGCAAGACATGCAAACTAAACTTATCCTAAACTGGTCACTGTGCTTAAAAAAAAAATATGTTCATTTTAATGATTCCTGGTATTTTGTTGTTGTGGGGTTTAAAGCCATTTTATAGCACACGATAGGCTATACATGGCAGCCAGTATTAATGGCGGAGGAAGAACCCAGGAAAATCCCCAGAAAGAACCACCGACCCACGAGAAGCTACTGGCAAGCTTTCTCACATAACCCCATTTGCTGAATCTGAAACTTGAACTCACGCAGGTATAATAGTATATATACAAGATGTACACACCCTATATGATCATAGACTCGATGCATAAGCTTTAGTGATGGGAATCGGTCAGAAATTCATAATCGATAATCGGTTTCCCTTAACCAACTGATCATCAATTATAATTGGTTACTAAGAGCAAATTTAAATTTTTGTTATACAGTTATATCTCTGATCAAGAGTTCAATATGTTTATAAATGTACAGGAATAATCTCTTTTAATGACATGTATACTTTAACCTGACAATAATATTACATTGGGTGTTACTTTTGTTCAACAACTTTGTTAAATGAACAAAACTTTTTATGGCTGATTTAACAGAAATACTGCTACAATTCCCCGAAATTCTTTCGTTCATATGTGATGTATCTATAATTTAAAGTATTGAAGGACATGATTTTCTTGTTTGTCATTGTTTATAAATACTACAAAAGATGTTGCAATGTAACTGAAACAAATCAACAAAATGTGTTTAAATTTACTAACTCAACAATTTAACAACTTGACCATGTTATAATGACTATATGTTCCTAATTATGTATCGTAAGGTTTTTTTATTTGTAGTTGTGAAGGGATTCATAAATTTCACTCCAACTTTAGTGGCTGGGAGTTTTACTAACCTTTGTGTTTTGCATACACCTAAAAAGTAGTCTTCCTTTTACACACAATCGATTATGGAGTTTCACAATCGATTATCTTATTGGTTTGCTCAACCAACTGATGCTCAATTATAATCGATAATCGGAACAACACTAATAAGCTTAATCATCAAGAACAAACAAATAATGTACAACATTAACAAAACACACCCTCACTAGCAAATAGGAACATTGAAAACCACATAGAACTGTTGCCTTGGACCATGGAAGAAAGAATGGTTTAGATCCATCAAGTCTGTATATACTGACATGGCTTATAGCTAAGTGTGGATGCAGATACTGGGGGTAGCACAATAGCTCTCCTGTACTTCAGAGTAGTAAGCTAAGAAAGAAAAATTGACAGCACTTACATTTGACTAAAGTGTAGGATAAAGCTAATGACCTATATATAAAGAATGTGCAGGTAGGATATTTTTTTTTTATTCCAATCACATATTTTTGGTAATAAAACCAAATGAAGATCACAGCTTGTAAGAATAAAACTACCATTTAACACAAATCTGTGGTTTAAATCAAAATTTTAATGGAAATATTTTTTGCTTTAAACGCACTTACTATAATGGGGAATGGTTGTCATCGCAACTCTAGGTACACTCCAAGGACTCCAGTCACTATCTGCATCACTGCGACCTCTCACCCTAAGAGTATAGGACGTATTGGTTCGCAGATGTTTCACAAGGCACGAGTTTTGTGGTCCAACATAAGCTGTGTGGAATGTGACATTGGCATCTGTCGTATGCTTCACTGAGCCATAGCAGTACTGCAGACAGAACTGGGTTATTTCTGCTTCTTCAGTAACCTACAATTTAGAAAGCAAATTATTCAGTCAATTGTTTCCCTGAGAATACTTACCCAATAACATTAACATTAGAGTTATAAACTGACTACCTCTAGAATCCAGTCCCACTGAAACGATGAACAAATTTGTCTTTTCTATCTCAAACTGACAATGGGCAATAACTCTTGCCATTTATCCACCCTTGCCATACTAAGTGTTGCTTTTTAAAAGCTGAACAATATAACATGGATGCTTGCATTTGGAGTAATATGATCTGATAAGTATTCTTGGTGAAACATAATTTACTTGATAAAGTTGCTTTCTTTTTCAAATATGTTTCCTAACCTAATCACTTTAATTAACACATTAACCCCTGGACGGTTTTGATGTTTGCGCATGAAATGTGAGTAGGAAACACATTTTGGGGACTATTTCTGAATACAGTGGAGCCTTGACTTACGAGTGTCCCAACTAACGAGTTTTTTGAGATACGAGTCGTCTCTTGGCCGATTTTTTGCTTTGAGTTGCGAGCTAAAATTCGGGTTACGAGCCAGCTTCAGATACCCCACCGTTAGTTGGCGCAGCGAACGTCACAGTGAACGCATCAACATCCGCCAATCATCCCGTGTCTCACTCGTTCACTTTAAGCAGTCAGCTCGCAGTGGAAGCATTCGTGTTGTGCTCGCATTTGTGCTTGCGGTTATTTTGCAAAGAAGCAGATGATATGCATTGAATTAAGAAAGAAATTATGGAAAAACATGACCAAGGTGGGCGTGTAGTCGACTTGACGAAGCAGTGCGAGCGTAGCACTTCCACGATCTGCACCATACTGAAGCCGAAGGAGTCAATAATGGCTATCACGCTAGCCAAGGGCGTTAAAATAATTAATAAACAGCTGACATATCTCCATGAAAATATGGAGAAGCTGCTGATGGTGGGTTGACGGAGAAGCAGCTCGCCGGAGATACCGTGACGGAGGCTATAATCTGCGAGAAGGCACAAGCTATTTACGCTGATTTGCTGCAGATTCTCTACCTTCTACCCAACATCACCCCTATCCTGCAGCCCATGGACCAGCAGGTGATTTCTAATTTCAAGAAGCTCTTTACCAAGCACCTGTTCCGACGCGGATTTGAGGTGACGGAGAGCACAAACTTCAACCTTAGAGAGTTCTGGAAGGACCATTATAACATCAGGATATGCTTCAGAATTATCGGATTGCGGTGGTTTTGGAGGTCCAGAACGGATTAATTCCATTTCAATTCATTTCAATGGGGAAAATGGATTTGACATACGAGTAATTTGAGTCACGAGCTCCGTCACGGAACGAATTAAACTCGTAAGTCAAGGCCCCACTGTACATCCTAATACATTGACTTCCAAGCAATATTCCATTAGACAAATGGCTAGTTGTGCTAAAGAAAATGTTTTTCATTGGTTAGTTTGCTGGCACATGAGCAGAAGGTGAAAATATGGACTTTTTTTTTTGCTTCATGGACCCATAATTTTCGTATGGAGAATACTCTTTATTCAAAATGTCCACCTTATCCTACTTTTTGCACATGTTCACCTGTCTGTGTGCGCTTCAGACCAGTCTGCCATAGATCTGAGGTCATAAAGTCTAAAATCTGGAGACAAATTCAGATTCTGACCAAGGGCGAATTTTGGGTGAGAAAAAAAAAACGGGTCCGAAAACTTATAAAAAAGCTATATGGTCATGCAAACTAAGACTGCTCTATCAGACTAAAAAGATAATTATTGAAATCTTCGCTAAAAATATATTGCATCTGTTTGCCCTTTCATGACAGAATGCTGACCAGGATACCGAGTCTGCTATGAATGTGTTTGATTTGTACAATAATCTCATGTGCTAGCAGCACTGATGCAGAAAATATCAAACCAGTGTGCGTACAAAGGGAAATTTGGTGAAAAATTTGAGAAGGCAAGTCACCACTACTGAGTTGTCTGACATCATCAGGACTGACTTATCAAAGAAAGGCAGTTTCACCAGTCCCCATTTAGATTTTTTATGAAGTCATATGTCCTGTCATGTGTACATCACTTCTTGTTGGATTTTTTACAGGAATTCTTGTCATCAGTACACTGTGGATAAAAACACTGGGATGGGTAAAGGTTGGATTTATCCCAATTCACAACAAAACCAAGATAATAATAATAATAATAATAATAATAATAATAATAATAATAATAATAATAAATAATTATAATAATGAGGATTTCGTATAGCGCCTAATCTTAAGACTACAAAACGAAAAAAACACAAAAAAACACCATGAAGTTAGAAAACATTAAAAAAATGCTGAAAATATTTAAGGTAGGAAACATTATTAGGTCTTTTAGTTTGTTCTTGCAGTCAAAAAAGGTGAGTTTTAAGAGCACTCTTGAAAGGGATCACTGTAACTATGTGTCTAATTTCAATGGGCAATTCATTCATTGCTGTGTCCTGGTATGCAAAAAGAATGTTGGACTTCTTTTTCATAATGGAAATAATGAGTATATGATTGTCATAACATGAGCATAAGTATCTTCCTGGTGTGTACACATGGGTGAGGCCAGATAGGTATCTTGGACTGGAGTATGTCAGTGGAATGTAGCACAGAGAACAAATTTTGTGCTTGATTCTGGATTGAATGGATGTCCAGTGTAGGGTATAGAGCAGCGGGGAGGTGTGCTCTGATTGTGGTACTCTAAAGATTATCCGAGCAGCTGTGTTTTGAACTTTTTGAAGTTTCTGGACTAGATACTGAGACGAACCAGACAGAATTGAGATACAATAGTCCAGTATTGAAAGTACTAATGAACAAACAAGTGTTTTAGTAGCTTCAACTGAAAGATATTTGCGAATGGAACTGATGTGTCTCAATTTAAGATATGCAGAAATGCATAAGTTCATGACATGTTGGTGCCATGTATGAGTAGTGTCCAAAATAACACCTAGGTTTCATACTGACTGCAAATTTAATGTTGGTGTTGCTGATATTTTTTGTTTGAGGTAAAGGATGTGAATGAGAAATTCTTTGTTCTGATCAGAATGGCCTCAGTTTTATCATCCATCATCTGCAGCTTGTTTCATGTCATCCATGATTTCACATCACAAATGCACCTCTCTACTCTTTGGATGGTAGCATCAACTTCAGTTGGGTGGCTAGATCTGTATATTTCGGTGTCATCAGCGTACAATTGGTGAGACACTGGGTGATGATCTATGACACCTGAGAGCAGCTGAGTGTATGGAATGAAGAAAGAGGTCCATGAACAGACCCCTATGGAACACAACAACACAGATCAACTGGGCTGGAGTGTGATCCATTTGCAGATACAATTTGTGTCCTGTTGACTAAGTAGGACTTGAACCACAGTAAGACTGTATTGTGAATACCAAATACATGCTGGAGACGGCGAAGTAATGTATCATGGTCTATGTAACAGAATTGTTACCGAGTGGTTGGTGGATTAAATAAACAACACAAACACAATATGAATGATAATGATAATGAAAATTTATGAAATAAATTATTAATGAAAAAAAATGATGTATCAACACAGTAACTCATGCATTCAACCCTAAATCACATTTCACAACCATTCACAATTTGAAAATAAATTAAATATTAATACAAAATAAACACAGATCCAAGGAATCTCCTGGACCAAACACAGATCCAAGGAACTTCCTGGACTACACAAATGTTTCAAATAAAATGGAGCCTTTACAAAAGTTGTATTAATGCAAGTATAAATTACGATAACAAATACAAACATCAAACTATACTATCGCACGTATGGATCGCGACAACAAGTACAAACATCTACATTTATTTTATCAAGTTGCTAACTGTTATTGAGATTCATGTAATCCCTTGAAATACTACTGTGATTTAAAGTAACTATGTGTAAATATAAAAATGTATTCATTTGTAACTACAATTGCAACACACGTGTCTCGACCCTGTACAACCGTAAGATTCACCAACTGTTGAATCGCCGCCCAGCTTCTCCGAATACCTAGGGTTGACCAATACTTTTATCGGCCACTTGCCCTTCACGGATCCACTACAGTTATACGTAGAGACAGCATACAGCATCTAATAGAACCATCAGTCCCAAATACTTAGATACTACCCCAGACGTTTACACCTCTAGACAGCTCTGACACTCGGACATTTAGACTTCTAGATTTCCGGATATTTACACATCTCGACAGACGTAGACGGACACACAATCCGACAGACAGACAGTCAGATACCTCGATTTGATCGCACAATTAAACAGCATAATCACGGCACAATCAATCACATTCAGCTACAATTCAGAGACATTTAGAGACGTTCAGCTACAATCAGCTACAATAAAGAAACCAAACTAATAATAGTTGTTTCTAAAACAATTTAAAACTTACATTACGCTATTGCATTTAAAGTCTAATAGTGACTAGTAATTCCAAATATTCAACGTTTTAAATCTGCATTGTAATAAAGGCATCATTACATGAAATGATAAAATGAATAAAATTCACAATAAAACGAAATATAAATTTAACACTCACCCCTTTGGCTGGAGAAAGAATGACGAGCTATCTCTCCTTTGATAAGATACTTTTGGACTTGTAATTTTATAAGTATTATTCTGCCTTATATATCCTCAAATAGGTGAGCAGAATTCACGGCACAATTCCCGTGCACCCCGTGATTCTAATGTTCCTAACTTCAAGTGATTTGTAGTCAGGCACATGCAAATCGCTACACGTCACTTACCTTGAAAAACACTTATTCACCCCAGGTAACGCATGTACGACGAAACAAAAAAAATGGTGAAATTGGTTTGTAATTCAAGAAGAAATAAATTCAATTTTCGCCTAATTCTGTGACATTCTACTGTGTCAAATACTGCAGACAAATCGAGGGTGAAGACTATAATCTTTCCACTATCCAAAGCAGAGGGAATGTCAATAACTATTTTCAGACGAGTAGTTTCAAAACTATGGCAAAGGTGATATGCAGAATGTACATTGCTAAAAAGACTTTGAATTCAGATGAGATACAAGTTGTTAAAACAACTTTTTCTAAGATCTTTTATATGAACGGGATATTAGAAACTGGGAGGTAGTTCTTTAAGTCGTTATGGTCGCATTCTGGTTTCTTCAGCAGAGGCTTTATAATGGCAGTTTTGAAAAATGATGGAAATTCCCCAGATGAGAGAGGTGATGTTGGAATTAGATCAAGTTCACATGACTTTGGTGCACTCTTCATCACAATTGTCCATACCAAATCCATAGAGACAGGTTAAAATGCTCCAAACGGTTGTCACTAAAAATCTGTATCACAACTGAATGGTGATGATGAGTCGATTAAAATTGTGTTGTCAAGCATTGTGACCCTGTCAACTTCTTCTACAGCGATGGCAGCAAAAGCAAAAGATGATTCAAATGTGACAAGAGGTAGCTTTTGATTTTGAGGAAAATAGAACTTAGCATATGTGTTTGGAAGAGATCGTCGAGATATGCCACCGTTGCCATAGAGGAAGTTGACCAGAACAGGGTCACAATGCATTGCATAATTTAGCAAAGACCTAGGAGTTCATAATTAGGCTGAAAAGAAGGTCTTAAAATGGATAAACTTATTTCCAGTAAACAAACAAATGCCAGGTGAACAGAAGGCATCTCTGAGATTGGGACTGATGGCATACTTGTTCCTTTGGATGAAGATTAAGATGACTGACCATCTCTATATTGAACATTGGCAGAAGAATTAACAGAGGTGACTGAAGTCCATGATATGTATTAACTTGCCGTTGGCCTTTTTGGTACAGAGCAGAGATGAACAGAATTCAGGGTATAGTTTTTGTACAATCTCTATGCCAGTTCTTCAATGAGCAACTGTACCTCCTGCTTAAGAATTTCATCCTTCTCCAGATCTGATGGTACATCCATTAGAAGGGGATATAAAGAAAGAATAGGGGTTTGTATAAACAAAATCAAAGTCCATCTTTACAACTGTAGAGAGATTGTATAGAGATGAAGGTGTACTCTTGGTGAGATTGATGGATCTATCACAAAGATCCATGAAATTGTAATTGGATGAAGTCAAAGGCAAGTTAGAATAAAACATCTCTCTTCAAACTCTCCATAACTGTCAAAGATGAAGCTGCAGGCCTGATAACATGGATGGTTCTTTCAGTAAGAGTGAGATGGCTGGATGGCCAATTCATTTGGTAGGATGATTGTTGATGGTTCTGGATTGTGACATGACAGTAAAGGATAGATTTGGTTTGATCAATTACAAACTCCATGCACTCAGACTTACTGGCTGGAGGAGATGCTTGGGTTTGTGGGAGGACTTGCACCACCTGTGCTATTGAAAAATGAGTGCCTTTTATCCCACTGTATCATAATCACTTCTGGAAATTTTCAAATTTGTGTTGTCATCACCCTCTTTCATTGCCTTGTCTGACTTTTGTCAAACTATATTCTTTACACTCTCACATAGTACACACACTGCATGGTACTGACAAAATACATTTTGCACATGCAAAGCATGACACATGCATGTTTTCTTTGCCATGAACCTGTTGCATTTATTACACTTCCTCAACTTGTTTCACTGAAACTACAAGAAAAACAAAACACAACAAAACTGCAAAAAATGAGTCATGCATGTAAACTCACTACTAAGTGAGCATACAGGGAGCATTAGGCAGTGTGCAATAAAACCATGCATAAATGATAGTGTGATGCACCATGTGGTCTAAAAATTGCAAAGTCTGAGAAATTGTCAAGATTTCCCAAAATACTTGTAAAATTCAATATATAATATTTACCACCTGTTTAGAATGAATATTAATACAAATAAATCCAAAATCTTGTATGGGTGGTTTGAATTTAACTCAAATTTAGCTTTGGATTATTAATAGGAAGGGTCCCAAATGATGATGTAGTATGGAAGCCAAGCTTAAAAACTAGCAACAACTGTTGGTGGCAAGGGGAGATAATGGTAGAGAGTTAAGCTCTTTGTTTAAATGAGCTTGACAAAACTGATTTGGAATGTAGCAGGCTTAAATCCTTAACATTAATGTGATCAGGGAAGGAGGACTAGAGAATAACATGCTTAGTGAAACAATTCTGATCTGGAAATCAACATCACTTGCTGCTAGAATATTACAAATTGACCTTAATTCAGATTTACATTTAGCTACACTGCTGTAATATTTTAAAATGTCAGTATTAACCCTTTTTATTCAGTCCAAGGTTTTAATTGACTGAGAAAAGTCAGAAGTATTTTGCATATAGTGAAATCTATCCCTGTTACCACCTGCATATTACAACCACCTTTCTCTAAAGGAATCATTCAGTAGATAATATTTATATTAGAAATAAATACATATGTACATGTTTGTAGAGACCATCTATCTGCATAAAAGCCAAATTTCCAAGGACAGTCTTTGTAGACAGATCTGATATATTAATGAGCAGTTACTGCAAAATACCATTAAACAACAGACACCATGACTTCAGCAAGATCTTTAAATCCCTAAAAAAACGGTTTATTTTTTTCAAAAATTGACAAATTTTCCTCAGCTGTTTGTAAGCACAGATGGATTTATGATACTATTATAATATACACACTATGTAAGGTGTATGCACATTTCTGTGATGTAATATTTAGTGTATCCACACTTCTGTGATGTAATAATTAGTGTATCCACACTTCTGTGATGTAATAATTAGTGTATCCACACTTCTGTGATGTAATAATTAGTGTATCCACACTTCTGTGATGTAATAATTAGTGTATCCACACTTCTGTGATGTAATAATTAGTGTATCCACACTTCTGTGATGTAATAATTAGTGTATAGATTGTCCTCACATTTGTGATTCATTTATAGAGCCTAATTTGATCCACACTTTTAATGCAGTGAATCCATGATTTTGTGTTGTTGTATTTCATGTATAGTGCATACACAATTTTGTAATGTCATAATTAGTGTATCCATACTTCTGTGAAATATTTAGTGGATAGTGGATCTACACTTTTGTAATGTCATAATTAGTGCATATTTATATTCACACTGATGTCAAATTCAGTGCATAATTATGTCCACATTGATGTCATATTTAGTATATATTTATATTCACACTGTCATATTTACTACATAATTATATTAACACTGTCATATTTACTACATAATTATATTCACACTGATTTCATATTCTGTACATAATTATAACTGTTGTCATATTCTGTGCCTAATTATATTAACATTGATGTCATATTAAGTGCAAAATTTTATTTACAATGATGTCATATTCAGTACATAATAATATTCACACTGAAGTCATATTCAGGGTATAATTACCGGTATATCAACACTTTTGTATATATTATGATTGTTTATGTCCTAATGTCTTTTCATCCATCCATCTGTCCATGGGTTTATACATATATCCATCTGCCACACCGTTCTCATTTTAACCTGAGCTCTAATGTTGGAAATTCAAAAACATTTCACGAGCAATCAGTTTATTCTAACCAAATGATTACTGATTAAAAATCTATTTATTTGGATATATTTGGTCAAAGCCAGGGCTATTTTCTAAAAATCTATTTATTTGGATATATTTGGTCAAAGCCAGGGCTATTTTCTAAAAATCTATTTATTTGGATATATTTGGTCAAAGCCAGGGATATTTTCTAAAAATCTATTCATTTGGATATATTTGGATAAAGCCAGGGATATTTTCTAAAAATCTATTCATTTGGATATATTTGGTAAAAGCCAGGGCTATTTTCTAAACATCTATTCATTTGGATATATTTGGTCAAAGCCAGGGATATTTTCTAAAAATCTATTCATTTGGATATATTTGGATAAAGCCAGGGATATTTTCTAAAAATCTATTCATTTGGATATATTTGGTAAAAGCCAGGGCTATTTTCTAAACATCTATTCATTTGGATATATTTGGATAAAGCCAGGGATATTTTCTAAAAATCTATTTATTTGGATATATTTGGTCAAAGCCAGGGCTATTTTCTAAAAATCTATTTATTTGGATATATTTGGTCAAAGCCAGGGATATTTTCTAAAAATCTATTCATTTGGATATATTTGGTAAAAGCCAGGGCTATTTTCTAAACATCTATTCATTTGGATATATTTGGTCAAAGCCAGGGATATTTTCTAAAAATCTATTCATTTGGATATATTTGGATAAAGCCAGGGATATTTTCTAAAAATCTATTCATTTGGATATATTTGGTAAAAGCCAGGGCTATTTTCTAAACATCTATTCATTTGGATATATTTGGATAAAGCCAGGGATATTTTCTAAAAATCTATTTATTTGGATATATTTGGTCAAAGCCAGGGCTATTTTCTAAAAATCTATTTATTTGGATATATTTGGTCAAAGCCAGGGATATTTTCTAAAAATCTATTCATTTGGATATATTTGGTCAAAGCCAGGGATATTTTCTAAAAATCTATTCATTTGGATATATTTGGTCAAAGCCAGGGCTATTTTCTAAAAAGCCCTAAGTTTAAAACAGGAGAAAAGAATTAGTACTAAAATTTAACCAAACTTTGTATTGAAATTGAATCAACTGAATGCTTATTTCACTGAGACAAACAGTCATACATATAATTATATTGCTATACTGTATATACAATACATCAATTTAAATTATACAATTTTACATATTGCACTGACATTAAGTTCATTAGGATACAAAGTATCTAACTTATGAATCCAATTAAAAAAATTATGAGTTTATTCATGTCACCATGCACAATATTTATTGGCATGAAAGAAAAGTTGAGTAGAGAGTGATTATTGGTGTTAAAGTGTGTTGAAATATTAGAGGAAAACTGAGGATCTCTATAATTTCTTATATCAAAGACTAGTGTATCTTTTAGATCCTGTCATATACAAGTGTTATGATGATGCATGCATATCATTTATGACATTATGTAATGACGTAATTATTTTAAAATAAAAGACGTCATCCGTTACTTTCAAAACATTTTGTGCCTGAAGAAGCACAGATGCAAAACTAGTTGCACAGAATGTTTGGCGATCTGGTTTTTTTTAATATATATCACACTTGTTTCATTGAGAGTAACTAATGTTCAACTAATTCAATTATTTAGTGTAGCAATTCCTAATTCCATCCAAACTGAGTGAATCAGGGTAAACATTATTACACATCATGTTACTACAGAGTAGATGATATGACGATCAGAACTGGTAATATATTTTACAAAGATGAGCTGATGACAAGATAAATTTGAAATTCTAAATAAAGTCTTGTTGGGCAGGGAGGGAAGCCTTGGTGGGCTGGGAGGGAAGCCTTGGTGGGCTGGGAGGGCAGAATAATAGGCAATTGAACAAATAACAAGAGAGTGGACCTTTGTGATGACTTTCATCTATTTCTAGTTCCAGTGTAGAAATGATTCATGTAATTCAAGTGAAATCACCATGCATTTATGTATTATATGCTATGTGGCCATGCTTATTGTGTGCCTCCTCACCTCTGCCCATCTGATTAAAAGACTGCCTGGCATGGGTTCTACATCACAGATCTGAACAGGTGCCCGTTCAATTACTCTACCCTCTTTTTGCAGAAGCAGACACAGCTGATCTGGTAGACCATTAGAAATCTTCACAGACAGCTGAGCTACATCACACAGACAGGGTATCTCCGGTAAACTGAAATTTTAAAATACAAGGCTCAAGTGGACCTGATGAGGATTACCTGCCTACACATCAATTGGCATTCTTTTATAGTATTTAAAAACACATTATATATGAATAAAGTTACAATTAATCTACTGAACTTGATAAAAACCAATATTCATGAATAGTGCCAATATGCCACTAAAAAAACTCATCCTAGATCTTAATGATTCATATACCAAGCAATCATAAATTTTAAAGATATGATTTACATAACAAATCATAGATTTTAAATATCATAATGATATGATTCACATAATACGGTAAGTAATCCTAGATTGTAATGATAAGATTCACATAAAAAGCAATCCTAGAGCTTAATGATATAATTTTAATAACTAATATTATTAGATCTTATCAATATGATTCACTTAAGTAATCCAATATCTTAATGATATGATTCACATAATAAGTAATCCTAGATCTTAATGATATGATTCACATAACAAGTAATCCTAGATCTTAATATGATTTTAATAATAAGTAATCCTAGATCTTAATGATATGATTCACATAAATAACCCTAGATCTTAATGAGATGATTAACAAGTAATTCTAGATCTTATTGATATGATTAATAAGTAATCCTAGATCTTATTGATATGATTCACATAATATGTAATCCTAGATCTTAATGATATGATTAATAAGTAATTCTAGATCTTGTTGATATGATTAATAAGTAATTCTAGATCTTATTGATATGATTCACATAATATGTAATCCTAGATCTTAATGATATGATTAATAAGTAATTCTAGATCTTATTGATATGATTCACATAATAAGTAATCCTAGATCTTATTGATATGATTCACATAAGTAATTCTAGATCTTATTGATATGATTCCCATAATAAGTAATCCTAGATCTTATTGATATGATTCACATAAGCAATCCTAGATCTTATTGATATGATTCACATAACAAGTAATCCTAGATCTTAATATGATTTTAATAATACATAATTAACAGCTTGATAGTGGGAGATCAGTGGTGTACAAAAGTACTAAATATTTGAAAATTTTGCATGCAATGACTGATCACCAGTCTACGCTTGATTTTCATCAATGCAATATTTGTTTGTTTTTAACCATAGCTAAAATTAAGTTTCAATAGTATTGGCCTAATGTATATTCCAGATTATTCTGAGTTTTCTCTGACACTTCCCACCCCATTTTAATTTTACATATTTAAACAGTTATGTTGGGGAATAGGGTAAGAGTGTATTGCCTATTGAGATGTTGAAATTCACTGCCATTGTGAAGTTCTGGCATAGAGTAGACACATACAAGTGGGGATAGGGTAGATGCATACCAGTGGGCATAGGGTAGATGCAAACCAATAAACATAGGGCAAATGCATACCAGTGGGCAAAGGGTAGACACATACCAGTGGGCATAGGGTAGACGCAAGCCAATAAACATAGGGCAAAAGCATACCAGTGGGCAAAGGGTAGACAAATACCAGTGGGCATAGGGTAGACACATACCATTGGCCATTGGGTAGACACAAACCAATAAACATAGGACAAACGCATACCAGTGGGCAAAGGGTTGACACATACCAGTGGGAATAGGGTAGATGCAAACCAATAAACATAGGGCAAACGCATACCAGTGGGCAAAGGGTAGACAAATACCAGTGGGCATAGGGTAGACACATACCAGTGGGCATAGGGTAGACGCAAACCAATAAACATAGGGCAAACGCATACCAGTGGGCAAAAGGTAGACAAATACCAGTGGGAAAAGGGTAGACACATACCATTGGGCATTGGGTAGATGCATAACAGTGGGTATAGGTAGGGCCTAACCGGAAATCGCCTCGGACATTCGCTTTAATAATAAAAAATTTCATTTTATAGGCGATATATACGGTATAGGTACCCGAAAAGTTTAAGCTTCGCATATGATAATGAAACAAATGGTACTCTCCGGCTCACCTACTACTCGGTTCATGCCCAGATCCGTCAAATAGTACATCCAAATACTCGGATTTGGTACTCGGCGAAAATTATCTACACGGTTAGGCCCTAGGTATAGGGTAGATGCATACCAATAGACATATGGTAGACGCACACCAGTGGACAAGCTTATATTAAGTCATATCTGCATCAAATTGATAGATAAATAATTTATTTGAGGAGAAATTGTGAGTTTTATAGATATTATGTCTTTAATCCGAAGACAGACAAAATGAAACTATAGTGTTCTTGAAATTTGACCTAGTACTTGCTATTTGCAATGCTAGTCACATGACTATACACAAATCCCACAATCTACAGGCCACATGTACCAGAAGTCCAATAGTCAAATGATGTCATCAATAAATATTCTTGTGCAAAATATTGAAACTATTAAATGAAGGTAACAGACTCTTTGCAAAAGATATGAAAGGACATTTAATCCTTAACATCGATAAGAAACCTGTTGCTGCCACAGCAAGCTTGACAAGCCAGATACATCCAGATGAGAGCATGTCAGAGTGATAGTCACATGATACAACAAAATTATCATGGACTGATGCTCTATTCATGTATTTATTTTGTTATTTTCCTTTCTTTCATTTATATTAATACACTGTAGGAAATAGTCACCTGTCAGACTTAGCCCTTGTACCAGTACTTGATTGTGTGGACATGGGCAATCTAAGGTTCTACTGGTCCTGGGCCAGTGATTCAGATTTTTTTCTTTTTTCAGGCCTTGGAAATGTAACCTTTCTGTAAGCAAACAGCTTTATCAATCTGATATCATGTTACCTAATTAATACACCAAAAAATAATTATGGTCTTAATCAGCCATAATCAAGAAAAGAAAAGACTGGCCTCATACATGTGACAGGTTTCTTTTTGCAATGATGTAAGATTATTGGGTCCTAGAATAACTAGTGCTGGGTTAATCAATTAACATACAAGGGTTGTGAATAAACGCATGGCTGTCAGTGCCAAAGAAACATCAAAGTTATTAAGGTACTTTTAAAATGTAAAAGAAATGTGAGTAAATTAAATATTCAAATATGTTTTTATTTTTTAATCTGCTTGTCTGCATAGACTCACCTATTCAGATTTCCCGCCTCTGGTTTGTCCTTAAATCTCTTTAATCTCTCTATATCTTTCCCTGGATTATTCGCTAAAATATGTTTTCCTGCCAAACAGACAAGGTATTACTCATATAAAAGCAACCCCTTAATTATTTGCAAAAATATGTTTTTCCCACCAAACTGAAAAGGTATTACTCATATAAAATTAACATTTAAAATATTGTTAAAAAAACCATGAAAACCTAGAATTACATATCTACAGCAGAACATGAAATTTTGTAAATTTTATTCTATTAACTGTACTTTTCATAACTGAATACGAAAATTCTAAATGTTGATTCCAATTTCACTGATTTCCATGGTACTCATAAAAAATTACATGTAAATAAAAAATGTTTATTCCATTATCATTCATGAATAATTATAATATTCAATCTGAACATATCAATCAGTTAGCTGTACAAAAACAACTGACTGGAATATTCAATATGAACATATCAATCAGTTAGCTGTACAAAAACAACTGACTGGAATATTCAATATGAACATATCAATCAGTTAGCTGTACAAAAACAACTGACTGGAATATTCAATATAAACATATCAATCAGTTAGCTGTACAAAAACAACTGACTGGAATATTCAATATGAACATATCAATCAGTTAGCTGTACAAAAACAACTGACTGGAATATTCAATATGAACATATCAATCAGTTAGCTGTACAAAAACAACTGACTGGAATATTCAATATGAACATATCAATCAGTTAGCTGTACAAAAACAACTGACTGGAATATTCAATATGAACATATCAATCAGTTAGCTGTACAAAAACAACTGACTGGAATATTCAATATGAACAGAAATGATCAAAATTATTGAAGCTAACAATATTACATACAAATATACTTTTATTGTTCTGTGCTGGGTAGCTATTGGATATCCAATTACTCATTCACAATGCCTAATGCCTGAGAGTTAACGCTAAGGGATTTCCAATTACACATTCACAATGCCTAATGCCAGAGTTAACAATAAGTGATCTCCAAATACTCATTCACACTGCCTTATGCCAGAGAGTTAACATTGATTGATATCCAATAACTCATTCACAATGCCTAATGCCTGAGAGTTAACACTAAGGGATATCCAATAACTCATTCACAATGCCTAATGCCTGAGAGTTAACACTAATGGATATCCAAAAACTCATTCACAATGCATAATACCTGAGAGTTAACACTAAGGGATATCCAATAACTCGTTCACAATGCCTAATGCCTGAAAGTTAACAGTAATGGATATCCAAAAACTCATTCACAATATAAGGATGAACAAAGGACTGAATGGAGACAGAGAAAAAGAACACATTGCTCATGAAATAATTTTTTTTTTTTAAAGCTGATAACACATGCAAGTGTACACAATCACAGTGCTACATTTTAAAACAAGAACTTAAATGTCCTCAAACACATATTAGTAAACCCAGTTTATGGCTATGTGATCTGACTTTAGCACCATTATGTCTCTCTCAGTTGTTGTTGTTGTTATTGTAGGGTTTAACGCCATTTTTCAGCACATAATAGGCCTTATATGGCAGCAATTATTATTGGTGGAGGAAGAACCCGGGAAAACCCCTGGAAAGAACCACCGACCCACGAGAAGCTACTGACAAGCTTTCTCACATAACTACATTCGCTGAATCTTAGACTCAAACCCACGCAGACAGGTGAGATGGCAGTGATCCATAACGGAAAGCACCTTAGACCACTTGGGGCCCCAGGTCTCTCAGTAAAATGAGCTATGTTGACATAAGTGTGTGCTTCATGCAGAATATCTTTTGGAGATGGGGATTAATATAGTTATTCTCAGCAATGAAGAATGTAACTCATCGTCAATACACTGTCTTGGTAATTTGCATGTGTATACTTCATTTCTTATTCAAACTATCTCAATTTTTTTTCCCTTATCTGGAAGAAGATTCTCATTTTTCTCAACTTTGTTGTTCTGTAATACATTTTTTGAAATGATAAATGATGATTGGATGCTGTGTCAAATTATCTTCATAATATGCTAACTGATATTATGCAGTTTAATTTTTTCATTGATTAAAGTTTGACATTTCTTTACAAAGAAAAATAGAACGTATTAGTGAAATCTTTAATCACGAGGATTGAAATTCAAATACAGTGATTTTAGAAAGAAAAATAGAATGTATTAGTGAAATCTTTAATCAGGAGGATTGAATTCAAATACAGTGATTTTACAAAGAAAAATAGAATGTATTAGTGAATTCTTTAATCAGGAGGATTGAAATTCAAATACAGTGATTTTACAAAGAAAAATAGAATGTATCAGTGAAATCTTTAATCTGGAGGATTGAAATTCAAATATAGTGAGTTCTCTCTAAACTGAATGCCATGGGATTGCAGATTATTGACTGTCGGAGGCAGCATCTAAACGGAGATAAAAAATTGTTAAGTAAATAATACTTCTCTGATGATACCTACATGATTACATTAAATGTTTTGGATATAAGCATGTTACCTCCCAAATCCTACCATAATGTCCATTTCAAACAGTTAAAGGGCAATAGCTCTTGCACATTATCTACCCTTGCCAACACCAGGTGTTGCTAGCTTTTAAGCCAAGAAACATGTTAATGAGGATGGTCGTATGGCAGGGTGGTTGCGAGGGTTTTTAAGAAATATGAATACTCTCTCAGAAACCTTATCCTTAAAAATGTGTGTGTACTTCAAATAGGTTCCCTGATCACATTAATGTTAAGAGGAAAAGGTACCAGGAAAACACAATGCTGAGCATCTGACATATATCTTGACTATCCTTCTAGGAAATAACAGATGGATTTCCCTGCAAATGTTAATCCGTTCTTCTAATCTTACAAGTAACGCAGCCTAGGGTCACCTGATCCATGACCCCCATATCCGGTGAAGCAGATGATTAGGGAAATCTTCTTCAATGACAAAATTTCACTGATGAATTCAGCAAAGCTAATAGGTTGTGTTGACCTTTAAAATGGGTCTGGTGGTCATTTATGCCACCACGACTGGATCCACAAGATTTAAAGTTTGTTTCTGTGATGCGAAATCTCTGAGAGAGAAAACTGGAGAAAGTTGACTCTGCATGGCTGCCAACAGATTCTATTATGTCTTGGACTGAAATGTTCCATTTGAATGTGAGGCTTTGAGATTAATTTCATGAGGCTAGTTTGAGATCTCAGAGTATGCTGAGTGTATAATCCACTTCAGCCATTAGGATAGGGATTGAGGGATGATACCCTGCTTCCATAATGGGAGAAAAAGTCCCTTGTCAACACATGCCTGTGTACACTTTAAGTAGTGCTTTTGCATGACTGCCATGTAAGCAAGGGAGTGAAATATGACTGATTCCTATCAAGCCTGGTTGCAACAAGAGGAACCATCCTTGGGTCCATGTAACTCACCTTTCATAAATATGCTATCAGGAATTATGCTCTGTAGGATAGTAGCTTCAGGAAATTGTGGGTAAAGGCTTGGATTTCCCTGACTTGAGCCAGGTTACAATCCAGCAGAGATTCCATTTAAATGATTTTAGAAACAAGGTGAATGAGTTTGAATTGGTTCTGATCAAAGATGGCTAAAACGTCTGATAGATCTATATCATAACAGTTATTGCATCTGATGCCAGAATGTGTCAGCAATAATGGAATGGCAGCCTTTGATGGTAATTGGGGCCAACTGTTTATCTTTATAGAGCCATCAAATGTTGGTCATTAGAGGGACCGAAGTCCTCAACGATACAATTTGACTGATTCTGCAACAATCTCTGAAAACCAGCCACTTAACCTAAAATGCCTTCAGGGGACACATTCTTACTTATGAAATTATATTCATAATAAAAGCTTTAAATTCCAGAAATGAGTTTGGTCTTCCATAAAAATAGCGGGAAAAAAAATTGTAAGGGGGGAGGGGGGCCTCCCCAAATGGATCGAGGGGCAGCACCCTGATATGTTGATCTAGGTGGCAGAAGGCCCCTGGCCAAAAATGCATTTTACACTTTATAAAAACTGTTCCTGGTGCAACTTCATAAAATAAACCAAAATAATCAGTTGAAAAGCTAATAAACTTCTTACCAAAACTGTTCAACTTTACTTCAATAATTTCAACTGCTCCAGTGGCTTAGTGGTTAGAGCATCCGCTGTGGAAGTCATGGGTTTGATCCCCCGCCAAGTCATACCAAAGACTTACAAAATTGGTACTAACAGCTGCCTTGCTTGGCGCTCAGCATTAAGAGGTTAGTGTGAGGACTGGTTGGCCTGGTGTCAGGATAATGTGACTGGGTGGGACATCATGCAACGTGTCTGCTAGACATCACTATAAAATGCCTCGCTGCAGACATCGTAGCGATATGACTGAATGTTTTCTAGAGCTATGTTAAAAATTCTTATCACACACACTCGACTCATTTTTTCTTCTTGTATGATGAAATCTTGAACCAGATAGTTTTGAAAAAAAACATTTACAGGTATTGTTCCTGTGGTCTTACAGGATTTCTTAGTGAGTCTGCACACTGCATGAGCTTTAGTTGCATATCTATGTGCTTTTTTCTGAAGGTCCGTTTTGGGCTAATGAACTGAAACTGTGAAGCCCTATTATACTCCTGTTAAGCTATTAGACCTCCATCTGATTTTGAATGTGTCTTACCCCAAGTAATGTATTAAACTGATGCCTTATAGATTTCTTTATTTATTATTGCGAATTCATACTAATAGTTGATCAGTTATGAACAAAATGTCTGATTTTGTTATTTTCCTCATGAGGTACCTACCTTCTTCCATGACGTGAGCCGCTGCATCAATGCCATGATTGATAACTTCACCACAGGCATCCAGTGGTTGGAGTGCTCTCTGTTCTATTGCATCTATTTCCAACATAAGCTCCCCCAACCTCTTATTAATTGCCTTTTCAAAGGATTCCTTCAGCTGGGCAAAATGTTCGTGCAATATCTTTCTTGACACAGCAGCACTCTCGGACACCTGTGTAAATAACGACTTATCATGTAAGCAATTCATGAAAAACATGTTACCACCAAACCATTAAAACATTCGCTCTTTTGAAATAAAAATGAATACAGATATATCTAGCTTGACATCTAATTTACTGTATATATTAATGGAATACATGTCTGGTCCCATTGAAAACAACACAGATACAGACTGTTGCTCAATAATGCACAAGCAGATATTGTACATAATATCTCTTCTATTTATTTGTACTAAAATGCACCAGCTGAATCGGTCTAAGTTCTTTGACATCAAATGTGATTTTATGCAAGTATATTAAGCAATATTTCACTGCACATGTATCTATGCAGTATCAAGTAGCTGTTATTTCCACAAGCTGCCTTAAATCATTATGTCGTGAGATAAAAACAGATTGAGAAAATGAGAAAACATGTAAGGTATTCAAAAACAATGTTATTACATAAAATGAAGGAATGAATAGAAAATTACACATAAATGAAAATTAATTTAATCCTTATTCAAATATCTTTTCAAAATCAATAATTTGAAAGTCTTTGTGAATGTACATCTCATTTTAAGCAACAATGCTTAATCACAATGAACAGAAGGACTGTGTGTGTGTGTGTGTGTGTGTGTGTGTGTGTGAGAGAGAGAGAGAGAGAGAGATTAGGATTTTTTAACGTAGCTTTAAAAAAAAATTCCGGTTATATCGCTATGTTGTCTGCAGTGAGGCAGTTTAAAGTGATGTCTAGCACTGGGGCATATTGCCGCAGACATGTAGCATGATGTCCCGCCCAGTCACATTTTCCTAACACTAGGCCGACCAGTCCTAACACTAACCTTTCATTGCTGAACGCCAACCGAGGCAGCTGTTAGTACCATTTTTTGAAGTCTTTGGTATGACTCTTACGGGGATCGAACCAATGACCTCCCACATCCGTGGCAGACACTCTAACCAATAAACCCGCGGAGCGGTCTATAAATTAATATGAGTACAGACATTAATTATGGCAGAGATGTAAAGCTCAAACTTCACTGCTTTTCAGACAAAACCACTGAAACAACGTCATGACACTCAAGTAGACTGGTACACACAAATGTTTGTCAGGTAAATATCCTGAAATTGTTGAACAAACAAGTCCAATATTCTCAAAGCCATGAATAATTAGGTCAAATTTTTTGTGTGAGATGCAATTATCCATTCAGAACGGACTCCACTGACAATTTCTTAAAGTAAAGTCTAGTTGGTTGAAGTTGGTTTGTACAAAAGGCTGACTAAAAAAAAGGAATGATTCCATTGTTTTTAGTTTAGCTGAAACTTCACATTTTGATGGGCTCTCAACACATCCAATGTTGATATTGCATGATCTCAACACATTCAATGTTGATACTGCATGATCTCAACACATCCAATGTTGATACTGCATGATCTCAACACATCCAATGTTGATACTGCATGATCTCAACACATCCAATGTTGATACTGCATGATCTCAACACATCCAATGTTGATACTGCATGATCTCAACACATCCAATGTTGATACTGCATGATCTCAATACATCCAATGTTGATACTGCATGATCTCAACACATCCAATGTTGATACTGCATGATCTCAACACATTCAGTGTTGATACTGCATGCTCTCAACACATTCAATGTTGATACTGCATGATCTCAATACTGGATTAAACAAGGGTCAGCTGGTCACATTTGAAATCATGACATTGGACATTATCCAAACTGAAGAAGATTTAAGTCGATTTGTTACCATCTTAAAATCACTGTGTCAATGCCATGGTAGTCAGGAAGAAAGCAAAGGTACACCTTTATGGACAATATTTTAAGTAAGAGATCATACACATGTACTTCAATAACCAAAAGTACCTCAGTGTTATTGTCTGCATTAGCTACCTTTGACGATGAGTGGAAGTGATTTATTTGGACAGGTGATGGATTTGTGCTCATAAAAATACATTTAAACCACTAAAACAATAGTCATATGTTGTTCCCAGTGTATTTTTCTTTTGTATAGTTTATTTTTAGGTATTTGTTGAGGTTAATCAATGAAATTAATTACCAACAAATATGCTAACTTTTTAACACGCAAAGCCATAAATTTAAGTACCCATGAAAAATGTCTTTTATAAACACAAAAATAAATGATACAACAGTACTGCTTGTCAGCTTCTGTAAATGAGGTATTTCAAGTGATGAAAAGTTGAACTGCTAACTCTGATGACTGGCTGATGTGATTTCTGATGTGTGAGTTGTTTATCATGCATGACAAACACTTCAACAGTTAAAAATATTGTTATAACACTGCAAGTAGTACACTGGAAAAATCCTCAAATTACAGACTTCTCCAAAATGGAGTCTTTCATAAAATTCTATATATAGCAGTAATTTTCATTAGTGGATTGACATAAAAATTCAGTAAATAAGTTTGCTTTCCTCAGTAAAAATCAGAAGCTGCTTTTGATGATGATTTTGGCCTTTAATTACACTGTGTGTGATTAGGATTTTTAATGTAGCTTTCACAATTTTTCAGTCATATCACTACAATGTCTGCAGTGAGGAAGTTTTATAGTGATGTCTAACACTGGGGCATCAAGCAGCGAACATGTAGCATGTCACATTATCCTGACACCAGGCTGACCAGTCCTAACACTAACCTCTTAATGCTGAATGCCAAGCGAGGCATCTATTAGTACCATTTTTGTAAGTCTTTGGTATGACTTGGATGGGGATTAAACCCAGTACAGCTCATTGAGATAATTTAGAACTCCGCATGTATGTACAGCTCATTGAGATAATTTAGAACTCTGCATTTATGTACAGCTCACAGAGATAATTTAAAACTCTAAGCATTAATGTACAGCTCATGGAGTTATTAAGAACTCCGCATTTATATACAGCTCATTGAGATAATTAGAACTCAGCATTCATGTACAGCTCATTAAGATAATTTAGAACTCAGCATTCATGTACAGCTCATTGAGATAATTAGAACTTGGCATTCATGTACAGCTCATTGAGATAAATTTAAAACTCAGCATTCATGTACAGCTCATTGATTTATTTAGAACTCAGCTAGGTATAGGACATGAAAATTGAAATACCAGTTTTTGCAAGTAAATCAAGCTTATTTTCAATGGAGATGCATCCAAGAATGATAAAAATTCAGTCTCAACTGTCTCTGTGATGCAGCGTGGTGTACTTTTGTGACATGAAAGGAGTGGGGTGTGGACAATTCTCAAAATGCAATTTTGTCAATTTTTAAAAAAACATGGTCCTATTTAATTTCATGAAAATGAACAGAGTCTACAACTCTAGATTGTGCCAGAAAATATGTTTATAGCTTCAGTTTTAATTAGGACAAACAATGAAAGCTATACCAAATCACATGTGTCATCAGCCTGCTGAGGAATGTGTGTACCCTTTTCCCGAACCCATATTTATTTTCATGAAATCTAACACAACTGTTGGATATTCATGACAACTGTTTCATGTTTGTATAAATTATTTCAACACAAGAAAAAAAATATTGCCATGCTTAATAAATACAAAAAAATTGGAAATTTGTGAAACAACCCCATATCATTGTTTACATCATTCTTTGTCATTATTTTGAATATAGCTTTCTAGGACTAAATTCATACAGATATAATCTTGCCATGACACCGTTCATTTAAACAAGTTTGATACATAATTTGAAGAAGATATAAACACTATTTTTGCTTATCTGAATGAAAATCAATATAGATATATTTATGAAATAAATTCTAGAAGTTATTAAATTGAGTTTTGTACACTAACCGACAATGGGGTCAATGCGCTAAATATTTGAGGGATAATTTAGCCTACGCACCAGTCATTGCAGATATGGCTGAACTGACCAGATAGGACTCCTGAATTGAGACTTTGTACGGTAAATAGAGGTTACTCAGAAATATGAAATATACATGGTTATATTCCAAATTGTTGGAAGCTTAAGACCTACTGTGTTTATTAGTATTACCTCCTCTTAATGTATGAAAATAAAACTTTTAAAATTTTCAACGCTTCGCAAAAATACTTATGTTTTCTTCCATGGGCCGCTTAATACCATAAACAAGTATCCGGATATGTATTCTGTTGGGTTCCAATGATTTTACATTCAAACGATCCAAATTTATCTCAAAATATGCCGTAACAGCAGACCAATGTTCTGGAACCAAAGTGACATCAGAAAACGGGAAGCCAGAAATGGTTATTTCCTCTGTCAGTCCTCTACCTAACTCAGCATTCATGTAACTCAGATAATTAGAACTCAGCATTCATGTACAGCTCATTGAGATAATTAGAACTCAGCATTCATGTACAGCTCATTGAGTGAGTTTAGCACCCAGGATTTAAGTATGGCTTACTGAAAGAATTCAGCACCCTGTCAATAAGTATGGCTCATAGACAGAATTTATCACTCCGCCTTTAAGTATGGTTTACTGAGAGAATTTACCACTCAACACATAACTACAGCTCACCGGGAAAATTTAGCACTTGGCTTTAAGCAGGACATTCCTTATCAGCTGGTGATTTACCAAGTTACAATTACTTTAATCTGACTACTTTATTAAAATAAAAATCATGTAGCTGGTAGAGGTCACAAAATCACCTGCCTACTTCAGCAAGTCACCCTCCAACTTTAAATATAACGGAAGGCCCTGTTTAAGGAGGGTTCACTTAGCAAATTAGACACCCAAAGTATTGAGAACACTGATGGTCTGACATAATAATTAGACACCCAAAGTATTGAGAACACTGATGGTCTGACATAATAGTTAGACATCCAAAGTATTGAGAACATTGATGGTCTGACATAATAATTAGACACCCAAAGTATTGACAACATTGATGGTCTAACATAATGATTAGACACCCAAAGTATTGACAACACTGATGGTCTGACATAATGAAGTGAACTTAATTTACATACAATCAGAGAGAAGAAAATAACTTCAGAAACACTGATATTGATGACCTTTTTGCTATAAAAAATCATGATGCACTAATTAATCTTTAGCATTTTTGAAAAAATCATTCATGTGAGAATTTATAATAGAATTTGAAACATTACTGTGATTTCCATTAAAACTAGATTCTGCTACCAAAATTGGCACCATATATATGGGAAATAACCACTATCAGGTCTCATTAACTTGTTAAATTTGGGTTGTGTCTCTTGACATACAAAATTGGTATGAAAGACTTTAGACTCAAAACTTTGCTAATTTTATTATTGTTTGGGTTTAATGCTATTTTTCAGCACAAGATGGCAGCCAGTATATATGGTGGAGGAAAACTTGACAAATGCCACGAGAAGCCACCAACCCACAGGAAAGCTACTGACAAGCTTTCTCATCAATGCAGAGAGAGGTGAGATGTATGTGATCTGTAAAGGTGAATACCTTAGACCACACAGCCAATCAGGGCTCTGGTTACTAATCATAGTACAGTAGTCCCCCTCTTATACGGCCACCCCTTCTGCACTGGGAAAGTGGCCTTATAAGACGGGTGGCCATTCCAGAGGTGGGCTAAATTTATTATGAGAAGTAAATGTGTATGTAATGTACGTAGTAAGAAAGCTACATACTTCAAAACATTAAATATCTTCGTCTAAATGAAACATGAATCATCAAAAGGTTCTTTTTCTTACAATAACAAACTTATGTCAAGTGTACAAAATGCAGTCTTCGTAAAGGAAGCCATAATGTGTTGTTACGTGATTTTTCCGGTCTTTGTCTGGAACCCTGTTTTTTTATTTTATGGTTCTCTGTGTGTGCCAATGTACAAAATCTATTTTTAGCCTATTCTGACCCTGTTATGATTTTAACAATTATGTCTGGTTATAATCATCAAAGAGAAGAACTCGACAGGTGTTAAACCCCAAACTCTATCATAACATTATTGAGCCATTTCCTGTAAACATCGGGATAATGATATACTAAAAATCTTTAGTTGACACTTTTAACGGAGACTTGACACTCGGAGACGTGTATCTACGATAGAGATCATCAAAATTGCTTACCTTATGTCAAGATTTGAATTAATTAATGGTTCTGGATACATTTGAAGAAACAAAAGTGGCTGTTCATGAGGGGGACATTTTACATTTTTTTTGTACTAAAATGCTGGCCGTGTTAGATGGGTGGCTGCTCTTGAGGGGTACTTTTGAATACAAACTCGACAGTGCCGAGGGACTCTGGCCGTAAGAAGCGGGTGGCTGCTGGTCAGGGAGGCCGTTCAAGAGGGGAACTACTGTAATATCAAACAGTTTATTACTATTACTAGTAACACATACTAAATCTGATAAAACTGAATGAACAATATACCACTGATATTGAAAGACTTATATCCAGCAAAGCCACAACAGTTTTAGTTAATATGCATGTTTTTGGGGTTTTTTTTTTAAATTAATTTTAATTGGGTTACTCCTGGGTGATAAAGATGACGTATTTGTTTTCCAAGGCTCTGAATCTCTTATAATATACAATGGTTTTATAGTAACTCAGCAACATGAAATAACACAGCTAACTGAGTGGCCCACCTGGTCTTTGGCCTCTTGCAAGGATGAGAGAAGTTCCGTCAGCTGCAGCCTCTGACTGTGAGCATTGTCCAGTGTGTCAATTAGATTCTGTACTAGTTCCTCTTCTTCGCTCATTTTGACATCCTATCCCCTTCCTTTTTACATTCTGAAAAAGAACAAGTACTTTATCTCTCATATTTAAAATAACCTGTCATCTCATTCTTTTATTTAGCTTCAAGCAGCCATTTTATTGCATTAAATCCTGTCTTGTTTACATATTGTGCTGGTTAAAAGCTACAGAATCTGTTAAATGCATGACCAATATGATAGCATTATAATGCATAACCAATATGATAGCATGACAAAACATTACCAATATGACAGCATGACAATGCATGACCAATATGATAGCATTATAATGTATGACCAATATGATAACATGACAATGCATGACCACTATGATAGCATTATAATGTATGACCAATATGATAGCATGACAATGCATGACCAATATGATAGCATTATAATGTTTGACCAATATGATAGCATTATAATGTATGACTAATATGATAGCATTATAATGTATGACCAATATGATAGCATGACAAAACATTACCAATATGATAACATGACAATGCATGACTAATATAATAGCACTGTAATATATACAAATATATTAATACTGCAGAAAGTGTTTAGATAGCTTCATTTCGTTCAAGATACTGAGTATCCTTTTAACCGATTTTGGTATTTCCTGCTTCTTTGTATTCCAACCAATATCTGAATTGCCTCTGACCCTTGACACCCCATTTTTAACCCTTAAAGTGGAAGTCGCAACATTAGTTATCCTATCGGTTGATGTGTCATAGTGCTTATTGTGACTTTACTTCTAGGTAAGCTACAATGTACACAGTCATCCTACTGCTTCAACTAGCCATGACTGCTTGTAAAACTGTATTTGATTGGTTTATAAAGCCCCAAAACAAGCATTCTGTTGTACTTTACTATGCATTTAGTGAATAAGTGTTACAAAATACTTGCTTCTGAGGACATGGTACCTGTAAAAAGTTGAAATGGCTGACGCTGAATATAATAGTGTTTTCATACAACAAAATACTGGTTTCTTATAGTGATAATAATAATGATTTTGAAGAATTTGAGAAGGATGAAATTACTGGAACTGGCAAAGTGTTGATAGAAATACCCATCAGTGATTTTGAGCCAAGAACTGACATGGACCTGGAGTGTGATTAACATGCTCACTTGTTGTGAAAAGTGGCATGCATGACAACCACCATTCACTGGTAAATCAAAATTAAAAGTCACGATGGTGAATACTGAACCTATGGACTATCTAAGAATTTTGTGATGACGAGTTATTACATTTGATAGTTGTTGTAGGGTTTAATGCTATGTTTCAGCACACGATAGGCTATACATGGCAGCCAGTGTTATTGGTGCTGGAAGAACCTGGGAAAACCCCCAGAAAGAACCACCGACCCACGAGAAGCTACTGGCAAGCTTTCTCACATAACTACATTAGCCGAATCTTAGACTCGAAACCACGCAGACAGAGGTGAGATGGCAGTGATTTGTAACGGAGAGATCTTTAGACCACTCAGCCACTCAAGGCTACTACATTTGATAGTAGATCAAACAAATCGTTATGCAGATCAGAGAGTTCATGGGGCAGACTTGAAGGAAAACAGTCACATGAAGAAATGGCAGCCTGTCAAACCTGAGCATCTAAACTTTTTTTTGTATTGATTATAGCAATGGGTGTGGTACATAAATCTGATCTTGTTTCCTACTGGTATACTGATGATGTGATATCAACCCCATACTTCAGCAAAATCTCAGTATTGGATAGATTTCTAGCTATTCTAAGCAATTTACACCTGATGGACAATGAGAACAATCAAGGTGACCCTTTACACAACATTTGCCCAATGATTGAGAGAAAAAATATGAAGCATTTGCTGAGGTTTATTCAGAAGATATGAACCTCAGTTTTGATGATATTAGAATAAATAACAGGTGAAAATGTTTCATGAACATTTATTACTGACTCTGGGGGCCTAAACTTACCTCTGACATTCATGGAGTGGATGTTTTGAAAAGTGTCACCTTTACTTGACCTGTGATTTTCACAATTTAGATTAACATTCTGACAGACAATACATGTAAATAGTTAACTACCGGTACTAAAGAATATATTTCTTAAATACATTTGAACTTTTCCATTAAAAAACAAAACAAAAATACAGATGAAATACACTTATAATTTATTATTTTACCTGTATTTCCACCTGTACATGCAAATATATTTTACTTACACGTGTCTTACTGCTAATTTTAAAGTTTAGACATCCAGCATCATTCATCATATATAGTTTGTGTATATTTACTGAAATACATGCAAGTTAAAAACTGCAGATTTCTTTCTTTTTCTCAAGCAATTCACCACTGAGTGATCTTGCATTGCAAAAGAATATAGCGCTTTAAGAGTTGGACATTAATGTTGGCGTGTGGGGTCAGAGTTCATTGCCTATCAAAATGTTGGAATTTGCAAACACAGTGTTGAAATACGTAGCCACTTTTTTGCCCACCTAGCAAACTTGAACAACATCTGATGGAGATATACCTGCAGGAAATCGAAAGATATATGATTTATTTTCTCAAAAAGTGCAGGCATAGCATGTTATATTTATAATCCGTTGACAGACGAGACGAACCTAAACTGTTCCTGAAAGTCGGTATAGATATCACCATTTGCATTCCAAGTCATACAACTACACAAATATCGCAACCCAAAAATAAATATAGGGTTAATATCTTGCATCGTAGAACTAGGTATGCTGTAAGAAATCCCATATTCGCAATGCTTATACTATATCGTGGATGGGTGGGTGTTACCTTATGACTTATAGACAATTCGGCCCAACTTGGACAGAAAATAAGACAATTCGGCCCAACTTTAAAGACAATTTGGCCCAACTATGAGAGAGAGAGAGAGAGAGAGAGAGAGAGAGAGAGAGAGAGAGAGAGAGAGAGAGAGAGAGAGAGAATGAGATGCCGAGCATTTTGCCAGTTGCTGCAACATCAGCATCATACCAGTTAAGTTTGTTTTATTCAGTATCGTCAATCATAGTTCATCCTTTACTCCAAACAAATTAGAAATGAATAAACTGATTACTAGTCTTAATTACGGTACACATTATCTTTCTTCCCTTGAAAGCTGCTATTTTTTTAAACAAATATACACACATGCAACGACTACATCCGAATGCATCTGTTTGTGTGTGCGACTCTCTCTCTCTCTCAAATGAGAAAGAAAATAATTGCCTGAAAGAGATAAAGTGAAACAAAGCAAAATACATCAGCCCATATACATAAGACTCACCAGCTTGAATGCACATACATATCAACATGCACGCAAGCAAGCAAGCACGCATGCACCACACACACACACAGATATATATATACTTTCATACATCACATATCAGAATATGTTTCCCAAGTCTTGACAATCCTTTACCGAAGAGACTTGCAGAATGGAGAGACACATTAAAATTGAAGCTGCATCAATTTATTGCTTTTGATACCCAAATTCACTAATGAGGCACAAATCAGTGTTGCTGACACATTATCACTAAAAGTAACAAAGGAAAATGTTTTCAGATGATCAGGTGTTGAGTTCTTGCGCATGCCCACAAAAATATAGATATTCTGAAATTTGAAGTTTTAAACTTGAAACATAAGATAAAAACAAAAAATACAAAATTTTAGCGACTAAGTAAAATACTGTGACTGTTGCCAGAACCTAAGGAATTAAGTCCAAGTAAAAGAGCCGATGCAGAGGTGTACAAATTTATATCTGATCCCAAGAAGACGGAACCTTGTTAGACGAAAACTCCTTGTATGCAATGCAGTTTTGTCTGAAACAAAAGCGCTAAAGCAGTCACGTTCTCTAAAATGACGCTGTGTTCTATATCAGATTATTTATGGGTTGAATATTCAAAATGTCTGATGTCAAAATGGAATTGATTAACAATGCATTTCCTTCATGTTAGTGAATTACACACGTTACCTAAACAGTACACGTGAGCGGACTCTTTGCTTTCATCGGCTAAAAATATTGTTTTCTATAGGTATTTAAGTTCGAGCCATTTTAATTGCACACAAAAGTGTACATTTCAGTTGCTTGAACTTTAAAATATATCTGTGTTTTACACTACGACACATGTTTCCTTTCTATGTTACAAAACATTTTTAAAAATACATGTTATTTTTCTTTTTAAATTTCATGAAAGCACTTAATTAAGTTTAAAAATGTTATTCATTTCATCTTCTTATAAAATATAAATTAAGATATAATGATTATACAGTCCTACCCGTTTATCTCGACATCCTCGGGCCCGAGGAAATATTGTCGACAAAGGCGGATGTCGAGACAAGTGGGGGGGAGGGGGCTGAAAAAAGATAAAATTTAAAATTCGTCAGCAAAGGGTGACCTGTCCTCAGTAAATAGCATTTACACTTTGAGAAAAAAAAAATGGAAATTTTGAGTACATGAAGACAGAATCAGTGTGAAATACACTTGTATACTGACAAATTACATTTTGGTTACCTTTGTGTAATAAAATCCAAATAAAAATATTGCATTGATCACATCCTGATGCGAACAACGTCGGCATTAACACATGGTTGAGAAAAGTTGTCAGTTACATGCTTCATGTACATGTACTTAAATTGGCCTCGATTTTGGTCAGTCTGTTCCCATCTTATTGAGGCTACCAAGGGATGGTGCTATTCACAGGGAAATGAAAAACTGTCAACAATACATGTATTCTCCACAAAAACTTTTTTATCCGATGTTATGACGAACATTAAAGTGACTGCACCAATCACTTGTTGCAGCGAAGTTCTCCGCTTTTTCGATAATGCTTCATTGAATCGTTTACATGCTTCCTCCACGTCTTCAAATGTAGCAGTCTTGCTTCTTCCTTTGGGGAGCGCAGTTACATTCACCTTAGTCTTTCTTTATAGACTCTGCAGCTTTCATCCTTCCTGGACATGTTATTTTTAAATGAAAAAATTTCACAGACCTCTTTGCGAGATGTTCATCCCTTAACTTCATTGACAGTCAGATATTTAGTTTCCAAAGACTGTAAATTTAATTTGCATTTTACCCTTCTGTCAGAAGCCATCGTAAATGTAAATAAAGTTAAAAATGAAACTTTCACAGCGAAAATCACCGATCACTTTCGAAGGTCTCGGAAACACGTAATCCATATTTTCACACAATTTTTATATATGGGATTCAGAAAATCACATATACAGGAGCCCTCTGTACGCATCAATTTCCTGGATGGCAAATTTAAGGGCTTGCTACTTCTGCTTCGATCACCTGTTGATTGGGAAATTGTGTTCATTAATTGATCCTTTTTGCTGTGCTGATATACACCGCTCCCTCGATAACTCGCGCATAACGGGATCCAAAAACATCGACCGCACTATAAGCGAGGGCGCGAGTTACCGAGGGACCTATAAAAAAAAACTAATAAAGAGATGGGAGATCAACAGAGATGCGAAAGGGGGGGAGGTGCATTGTTAAATACTCGTTTTATAATCGTGCTGAAAATAACTGTGAATAAATATTTCTTTATAAAGGTGTTGTTCGTTTTTCTTTATAAATTACCTTTCATTTCTGGATAAAATATCTTGAAAAGATCGTAAAAACATACATTATTCCACGAGGTATCAGTACTCTTAACATGTGTATCGCTAAACACATTGTGTATTACGTCACTGCTTTTTTGTGTTGATTTGGATGCATTCTAGTTTTATTGTTTGTTCAAAATGAATCAAGATTTATTTTATCAAAAAAGATAATATTCATATCGAAAAATGACAACGTCGAAACTTGTGTTGATCTAAAACATAAAATTTTGCTATCACTAAATAGATACATAGATAGATTGATTAGATAGATAGAGTAAAATGTAAAAGAAAAAATTTACAAAGATGAACCATTACCAACCATGAATTTAATGGGTCTAAACGTCAGACATGTAAACAAAAAATATACATATAAATATTTAAATCATCCGATAGCATAGACCAGCCTCGTCACAATTATAAACTTGGTCGTCTGTATATCCATCACGGGTCAGTATCTCTCGGAGTTGGTTGGGATAACTAGATGCGGCCGCCTGATTTGCTGAGCGTATCTTTCCCGACAAAGAATTTTGTTTTATTCCATGTCGGCGCTGGAATCTCCAAAACCATCCATGGCTTGCCATGAAATCTGATTCAGTATCCATAGTTTTTGCCATTTTCTCTGCCTTGACCTTGAGAATTGTTCCCGAAATCTGAACACTTTGTTCACGTTGTTGTGTGAACCAAGTGTACACAGTATCATCTAATTCTGTGTCGTTTGCAGTGCATGCCAGTTTCCGTTTAAATCCATCATCAGAATCAACTTCAAGCAAATAATCCCGAAATTTCTGCTCATCCTTGAGCCAACCTCTGAGTGTCGACTCGGCAAGTTTAAGTTCACTACAAACTTTTGATCTTGATTCACCATCACGAACCCTCTCTATGACAGTAAGCTTTTCATTCACCGAGTACGCCTTACGCTTGATTCCCTTGCTCTCCATGATCACATTTACAAATGATTAGGATAAATTACTGATTAATATATACTTTAATGACAATAAGTACATACTATTTGAAACCATGTTCGATTGGTCCATCTAATTTGATTCATGTTATGACACGATATTGACCACAACAGTTTATGCATGTAGGATTTGCATTCCTTTGAACTTTTGTATTGTACGTCTTTTACCTGATTTGATACAAAAGACCGCCTTATAAAACAAAGCAGGTCTATTTTAATTCAGTTTTACAATGCAACAAACACTTCCCCAAGTCGTCGATCAAAACGCAGCCGGCAGTTAATTAGGTTCTCACAGATGTGCTCGCGGGCATCGATGTGACGGTCAATTGACTCTTTTCATGTTTGAATAGAAGAGGACATGCAAAGATTATACTGCTTACACTGCAACACAATGAAAAGATTAAAACACTAATTTCCCCTATACATATACAGTATTATTTTTTACAGTGAACTGAGAAAATATTTTTTTCTGATAAAATCTAACAAGATATGTGATTCCTTATTAAAACCTGAAAATTTCACGATGTTGATTCTAACTTTTCGGGCACTAACCGTCATTTTCGACGATAAAACGGGCTATATATCAAGGTTTCATTCACCAGTTCTGATCACGATTTTCTTTATTTTTAAAAAATATTTTCCTTAAAAAAAACAGGATCCACGCCGGACACCGCGTTATAAGCAGGTTCGCGAGTTATCAGGGTGTGAGTTATCGAGGAAGCGGTGTATTTACAATCAGAAAATTAAGTGGCTGAAAGACCCACAGATGCACATGCTGTCATTGTAAAAGTACATTTGAAGACCATGACCCACAAGCTAGGCGGCAAGATCAAAGACTTAACTAGCTGCAGAGTGGTGAGAAAATGTGCTATGTTTTTTTTTTTTAAAAATCTGACAGTGACATTAAAGCCTGGCGGCAAGATCAACTAATTGTTGATCAAAGTATTGGTCTTGATTGGCAGCTTGTTGACATAAATGTTTTGAAAGCAAAGGATTTGTTCAAGCTGGGACCAAGAGCTTCTGTCGACATATACGTTTTTCTTTTATCTTGACGTCGACATAGGCATGACAATTTGGACCATGGGACCGGGCCACTGCTTTTTTGTCGACATAGGCGGCTTGTCGAGATAAGCGATGTCGATATAAACGGGTAGGACTGTATCAGAAATGATCATGTGAATAATGATGTTCAGCTGTCACATACATTAGAAATAACTACAATGACGAATGTACGTGTTTAATATGGTTAATCAGGCATATTTGTAATAATTTCATGCTATATTTTCATGATCAAAAGGGAACCAAGAAAACTGAAAATGATTACAGATTTAATGAACAGTCCCTTGTCGTATGTATCTGATACATATGTTATATGTTTCGAGTGACTAAAAAGGCATACACATTGTAAACTTTCGCGCTAATATTTTGAATCAGAAACTGTTATAATTAGAATGGTATTAATTTGACAACATAATGTTATTGGTGTTTTGATTATTCATTATCAATTTAAATGAAATTTAAAATACAAGAAATTTTGGTAAAGAGACATCTTTCATTGTGCACATTTATTAATCTTTTTTGTAACTAATAACAGCAAAACGCAATAATGCTCTGAATTAAATTTATGTCAGATTATCGCAAAATACCTAATTATCCAATTTTCAACCATTTTCCCTGTATAATTTTAGTTGTAACAAATATGTTCAAATACGAGAAGATCTCTTGTAACATAGGTATTTTGCTTGAGAATTAATGTTTTGAGACCAAGTGGGCAAGTGCCTAACAAATCGACCTTCTTCCACAGGAGATGTGATGCATCTCATTATTGTCTACATAACTCCCAAAGCACCACGTCCATCTCTACTATACTACTTTTTTCTCCACAGTAATATTTGGCTTTGGGATGGTTTTTCCTAAAGATATCAGAAAGCTCCTAACCATTATATCTTCGACAAACATTTATCTTGTTCACCAAATGTTTCAAATTTTATTCTAAAACATATTATATAAGAATTGTCAAAATAAATAATTGTTAAAACTATTGTCAGTTGTATTTTAAAATTGGGCCGAACTGTCTTCCAAGTTGGGCTGAACTGTCTTCAAAGCTGGGCCAAATTGTCTTATTTTTGGTACCAGTTGGGCCGAATTATCTTGGGCTGAATGGTCTTGGGGCTGAATTGTCCAATAGCCTTATTTAGTCCTACATATAAGACCCGACGCTGATATTTATGTTTGGGGCGTCAGGGTCTTACTGCCTAACGAACACCGCTGTATAGTGTGTTTTGAACTCTACTGACAGAAGAATAAGAGGTGAAATTTTCATGATTATCACATACTTGGCACTAAATATCAACATTCAGAGTTATTGGTATACTTACTTTGTTGTCTTGATCGCAATCGACTCAAAATCTGACACTAGCAAATGAACACATTTTTATGTTCCTTTGACACGCATTTCAATTGGTTGCAATGCAATGGTGGCTGAGGAATGCCGAAGTAGGATTCAACAAGGCCGTTTTATTTTAACGAAATGAAAGTATCAAAATATCAAGTATTTGAACAGCAAGCAACATTTCGTTTCGTTCAAGAATATTTATTATTTGGAACCTACTTGAACATACTTCGGCATACCTCGATTACTGTCCCATTTCAACAAATTCAAACGTATGTCAACTGAACAAAAAAAATGCATCCGTTTGCAAGTGTCAGATATTGATTCCACCAGGATAAAAACAAAACAGTAAGTATATGAATTAAACAAAAATTAGTGGAAGAGTGTCGATATAGGTTGCCAGTATGTGTGATATTCCTGAAACTTTCACTACTCGTTCCGATGTCGACGACATCGGAACAGACTACACAAGGCCGTTATTCGGATCGTAAGACATAGTACTTATACAAAATCAACATGTGCTATGTCTTACAGGTAAGACTACCTTACCTTATACATTGTATGACAATAAAATTTTTAAAAAAGAAACAATTAAGAACAGGCTCAAATCGATTCCAAAACATGACAATAAGTACTGAAGTAAAATACCCAGTAGTGTGACTGAGTCAACGTACAGACAGACAGATAGATAGGAAGGCAGATTTGTTTCCACATTTTCATCGAAAATATTTTGTAACCAGAGCAAGCAACGTTTAATTAAAAATATTCTGATTTGAAGTAAAACATGATTAAATTCATACAACGAATGACTACTAAGTGCATACTAGATAGTTGCGGCATCCAAAGTATCACTTCTCCTCATCCACTGCGAGATTGCCTATTTTAGTGCTGTAATCATGGAGGCGGCCATTAATGATGAGTTCAGGGAGCATGCGTCAAAGTTCACAATTTCCGGTGAACCAAATCGCACAACAAAGAGGTAAAGGTGCTTGTTATGTACATATTCAGCTATTTCACCCTTCCTAATATTTCGAGAACAAAATTTGAAGGTAAGATACTCGTCAGTCTAGAGAATCTGAATTGGCAACTTTACGTTTAAGAAATATGCAGCAAGGCAAATAGTAAGACGTTACTGTTATAATTAAGTCTATATTGTCATTTTGCCCAGAAAATGTGGAGAAATAAGCTATCTGAGGTTTAGTAAAGCGTATTTTTGTACAGTTCTGAGGTTTAGTCAGGCGTATTTTTGTACAGTTCTGAGGTTTAGTCAGGCGTATTTTTATACAGTTTAACTTTGGGAACTGACTAGTATTAAATGATGAACTTGACCGAGCAGCCAGATCTATTCCAGCCAATTATGACTAAGTCATGCTTTCTGATCGTAAGTCACAAAACCAATGCAAACTGAAAAACGGGTTAATGGGGTCTATATTGTTGTTGTCGTTTTGACAAAACTTAATAAGAAATATATTAAAATTTCTCATCTGTAGTTTGTTTCATATTGAAATGAACATGTGGAAGTAAGTAGCATTAGTATGTTTACTAAATATCTCATACTTGAACATATGGTTATTTTAGTCATGACAAGAATGAATTAGACTTTTGTTTTGCTACACTATTAATGACAAATACAATACAATTTATACCTTTTAAAAATTGGTTCAGACTAAAGAGTTGCAGTCTGTGGTGTCTCTTTGATAAAGCAAGTTACTAACGATCAGGAAAAAAAAAAACATTTTAAGGAGTTAACTTTGCACATGAAAATCAGGAATAGGCCTTGGAACCCCAGGATCTGGACATTAATGTCTGCAATATTTGTTTTCCTCACTCTCTATAATACATACTTTATTTATATAAATGTTATGATCTAGAAATACATTTTTATACTCCATTTACTATCAAGTATATATAGGCATACAGATAACAGATTTTATTTACACTGTATAATGGACTTCTTTTTATCTCTTTGCCAGATGAAAAGCCTTCAGTGCTTCATTGAATTTGACCTGGATCACCAATCAGTACAATATTTAGTAAAGCAGGTGTAATATGGCTATGACTTAGATTGAAAATTTGCACTTGGTTGCCATGGCTTCCATTGGTGTTGTTGCAGGCAGCCAGAAAACTAGCAGACCAGTACCAAACCAGAAAGTCACAATGCCACATCCAAGTGGTAGCTCACCTGTACCTGGAAACTTCCCAGATGTTGTGGATGAAAATATGCGTTATGTCAACTCAGCTAGTCATGTGAACCTACTGGAAAATGAGCAAATTGTTGATACTGGTACACATTCCAGGGAAACAAGTCATCATAATCAATCAGGTTCTCATGATTCCCCACAATCCTTAGAACCATATTATTCTACCTCCAGGAGCCCTGGCACAGTGACTTCAACCCACACCACACAACCAGTGCCTTCAAGTTTCAGAACTGTTCCTCACAGCACCTGTATCTCTTCCTCAGATACCTCAGAAGAAACACATGGTCAGATGTTCCAGCAACCCACTGATAGTAGGCTCATTCGAACCCAGAATATTGGGAGTGGGATTGTTTTATCCTACCTGAATTCAGCGAGGACCAATGGTCTTCCAGATTTATTAGCCCACTCCCGAATCATACAGCCCCATTCACAAACCTCCCCTCGCCCAGTTGCCCAGAATCCTCCTGTGGTCCCCACCTCCCAAGTAACTCTACATCACAGGCCTTCAAACTGGGAACATGGTGTGACTTCTCAATCAGGACATAATGGCAGATCGCGGCGCCACTCACGAAGACATTCTCATCATCGACCACATACTTGTAAAGACTCATGTTGTAAATGTGTGGCAGCATTGACTACTTTTCGTTGGATTCTTGTGGTATTATCCCTATTAGGAGTGTGTTGTGTTGTTACTGGCATTGTGCTGGCTGCACTTCATGCTGCTGGAAATAGCTTCCTTTTCCTGGCAATTATGTTTATAGGTGAGTATTTCTTCATTATCACTTGAATAGATCTGAAATCATATGCTGTCTATAATTGAATATTAACTTTTAAGAAATTTTCCTGTACTTTATGGTTTTAAAAAATGTAGTAATGGATTAAATGACATGGTGCAAAAAAGAAAGCTTGTTATGTAACCTTTCCTGCTTTATACCATAAAAAATGTATCCTAATACTCAGTTGTCAGGTCTTAATTACCTTTCTTTTCCATTCAAACATAAAAGTATCGTGAATTCAGTGAGTCATATCTTGAAAGTATCAAAGCACTCCTAATGCTAAATTTGTCTTTTTAAGGAACTTATCATAGCATTTTTGAGGAAGTTGATATCCAATTCTAAATTTACCATAATAATTTGGTATTTATTAGGTCTCAGAAATTGTTGAAACATAATTACAGATGTATCAATTACACATCATCACACTTTCATTCCATATGACTCCCTCCCCCTTACTTAACTTCAGAATAGTGATCCAGTGGGTCATAACCAAGAATAGCATATCCGTGTGTGTCTTCATGATATCACAGCATATACATGTATACAGTTTGGTAAAGAAACGAGGCAGGAATGAAAAAGTAATAAAATAGTTGGATATAGATGGGTGGATTGATTAATAAGGTTGCAAAATCACAAGATAGGAACCATTTGTTTTCACCACTATCGGCATACATTGTATTAAGGTCCATCATGTCTGTGGGAACAAAAAATAGTGGTCAATGATAATATTGAGTGGTTGGTCATTCTCGTCAGAAAAACTATGAAAGTTTGGAAGAGACTGAAAAAGATGGACCTGCTTTGTGTTGATACAATTGATGATGTACAGCCTTCAATATGATATTTATATACAATATCAACTTGATGGTCTTTTTATCTTTGGAAGGTCTGTCACTTGGAAAGTGGTGTTATTTTACAAGTATTTCTAGTATATCGTTACAGAATTATAGACTTATCATATGTTCATATGCTTTTCAAGACCATGAAAAGATAAAAACAAATACTTTGGTGCTACCAGGTATTTGTTATTATTTTTTTATTCAGAAATTATAAGGCATTTCAGGCTGCTCATTTTGATTAGGAGCATGACTTATCTCGCTAACTATGCCATTTAGTTTTGTATTGCATGATTACTTTTAAAGCATGATGTTATTACCTATTTCATGTCTTCACATAAATTTGGAGGGCATGATGGCACTGTCTTCAAAACAGAAGAAACAATGCAATTTTCTTGTACAACAAAAATCTTGTTTAGAATAAATGTGAATATGAGAATGGAGATAACTTACCTATAGATCATTTGCAATGTACTGCATGCAGATACATCATACAATAACAACTTGTTTCTGTCATAGAAAATAGATTATTGACAACATCCACTCCCCTTCTACAAATGAACAAGATGGCTATAACTATGAACACATGTGGTTTGGAATCTACCACCTTGCTGATTTTGTGCTAAAAATTGTTTTGTCCTGTTGGAAGATTCATTTGAATGACATTCCAAATTTGTTCCCTATTTTCCATGTAAGTACTGTACTTCACAGATATCCCAAATCATATGTGAAGTGTGAAGTTTTTATATTGCTTTGTAACTAATTGGATTGAGTTTCAATGCCAATCCATCCAGCGTGTTATGCAGTGAACAAGCCACAGTTAGTTCTGAGTTCTGATTTGCAGTTATTGTTTTACCCAGGACTGGAGCGAACTATAAGTTATAACCATTAGTCAGAATTTAATTCTGCATGTATTAGTGAAATTATAGCTTTCAAATTTGATCCAAATAGACAAGAGATGAAGCAACTGATACATTCACATCAGGGTGGTTATTAAATAATAAAGTACGTAAATTGGGAATGTATTCTCTATGTTGGTATGTATTATCAGTGACTGTATATATGCTGACAGCATAAAATAATCAGAATGGACTCGTGGCAGATTTTGAACTTTTTTAGTTAATCACTTTTAGAAGCTGAGTGGGTGTTGTCAATAATTATTTTTTACTGACAGAAATGATTATGTGTCAGCTAGTGCTGTTCTGATCAACTGAAATACTTTGAGTTTCGTTAAGGTACCAATACATTTACAATTATTTCCACTGAGTTGGAATAAACCCAAAATATATAAATTTAATAATAGTTATAGAAATGATAGCATGCTAATACAATGACAATATGACAAATATTTTGTCACATTCATGCTTTTTTCCATAAGCAAACCGCTTTAAAAATGGCATGTACAAGTGTTATCTTTTTAAATTTGTGAAAGAAACAATCAAAAATGTGTGCCTGCTTTGGGTTTCCCCCCAAAAAAGGTAAAACAAATAGATACAATCTAAACCTGACAAAAGTGGTTTGCAAGTTGTGCTAAAAAGAATACACATTAAGTTGTTTATAAATGATGTGTACATGATCTAGAATGAAAGTTTATTGTTTTGATTTTATGATCTTTAATTGGTGATTCTTGTCATAATAGAGAAATAATATACCGTTTTGTATTATAAAAGAGATCTAATAGGTCAGTCATACTTCATTTACTTAAATTTCTTATAAAACGTTATGTAAAAATAAGTCCAATCAATAACAGTAATTAGAGCAATTGGGAGGTTTTTGCATGTTTTATATTCATTTAGGGTTTCAGATAAATTATGCAAGTTCTTTGCAGTGCCAGCATCTAATGTTTCTTCTAAGAGGATTTTCAGCCTAGCAGGCAATCTTATAAATAAAATGTGATCCTGGATCAAACCAGAATATGTGGATATGAAAGTTTTTCTCCATAAGAATATTAAAAGTTGTACAGTCTTGCTCAGAATGTTCATTCAGCTGTACCTACATGTATTAAAGGGGCCCCGAGTGGCAGAGTGGTCCAAAGCGCTGTCTGTTATGGATTACTGCCATCTCACCTCTGTCTGCGTGGGTTCGAGTCTAAGATTCAGCTAATGTAGTTATGTGAGAAAGCTTGCCAGTAGCTTATCGTGGGTCAGTGGTTCTTTCCGGGGTTTTCCCCGGGTTGTTCCTCCACCAAAAATACTGGCCGCCATGTATAGGCCTATTGTGTGCTTTTTTAAACTGCTAGGATAACCAGTTCGAAAAACGTTGGATGTTCTTTTTTTTTTTTAACAATTCAACCCAATGTGAAGTACGAAACTGTTCAGTGCCACCTGTATCATATTTAGCTAAATGTTTCTCTTGCACTCTGATTCTTGTGATACAAATATTGCTAAGCAACAAAATATTGATACTGTAAAGTCTCATTTTGAATCTGTAGACACATAGGTAAGGCCCTGGCATTGCTGCATTCTACATGTAATATATAGTGTTATTGTTTATTGAGTCCTTAAACATTCTCACATCAGAAATGCACCTCTCTACTCCTTGGATGGTAGCATCAACTTCATTTGGGTGGCTAGATTTGTATATTTTGGGTGTCATCAGTGTACAATTGGTGAGACACTGGATGATGACACTTGAGAGTGGCTGAGTATATAGATTGAAGAGAAGAGAACAGATCCAAGCACAGACACCTGTGGAACACCACAACATAGACCAACTACATTTGCAGATACAATTTGCATACATGCCAACCATTACGCTTTTGGCGTAATCATTACGCTTTTTGCCACTAAATTCCACGTTACGCGTTAAAGTTTATAGATTACGCTTTTTCGATATATCCATCTTGCAAAAAAAATAATTTTTTTTCCGTTTTTATTGGCATTACTTTATTTTTTACATACTGTTTTATTTTTAATTAATAAATACCCCGCTTCTACATAACTACGATATACGAGTATACTTGTCCGAGGACTTTCCTAATATTCATGTTCTATTTATAGCAACTATCATGTTACTAAGATACTTTCAAACTTTCGACCTCATATTCTATTTATAGCGGCTTAGTGAGGAGAGAACAGACTGGTTTCTATTTTGTTTAAATTATTTTGCACATACTCTTTGTTCTAATTTTGTATAGTGCAGAACCAGTCTAAAAGTTTTTTTTGCGCTAAAAAGTATTAAAAAATTCTCAATGCGTTTATGAGTGCAAAAAATATCTCTTAAATAATTTCACAGATGGGTTAGAAAAAGTCAATAATAAACAAAGCAAAATGTAATCAATCCTCCAAACACGACGAGGGCATCATCACGTGACGTCTAATCGTTGGCGCTAAATGGCTTCAGATGTTAAGATGGATTCTAGTCTTTGTGTATGTTAGAGCACATTTTTTTTCCCCCAAGAATTTCGCAGATGGATCAGAAAAAAGCAAAACAACGAGTCCTCCAAAGATTCAAAGATGAATATATGAATGACATAATACAGCGTTCCATTCTATGACAGCATCATGCTCATTGCAGACTGCAGAAACGATTTTAGCATTGGTCAAGGTGGTAAATTTGATGTGGAAAAACACATGAAAACAAGGAAACACATCGAATTAGCTCGCCCTACGAACTCTAATAATAAGGTAACTTCTTATTTACAGCAGAGCTCAAGTGCAGACTTGAATACTATAAATGCTGAGGTGTTATTTACCGAGTTTTTAATAGAACACGGACTACCCTTAGCGGTAGCAGACCACGTTGGTCCCTTGTTCAAGCGAATGTTTCCTGATTCGAAAATTGCGGAAAAATATGCTTGTGCAAGAACAAAATCATCTCACATTGTTCGGTGCCTAGCAGAAGATACTTCACTTAAAATTGCAGAAGCAATGAAAATTGGGCCGTTTAGTGTTGCCACAGACGGGAGTTGTGATTATGATGATAAAAAGTTGTACCCAGTATGTGTTAGATACTTTGACAGTGAAAAAGGCAAAGTCATGAGTGTTCTTCTCTCTTTACCAGAATTAACAGTAGATTCCACTGGACAAAACATTTTTGATTTGCTTGACAATGTTTTGAAGAAACATGACATAAGTTGGCAGAACTGTATGGGGTTTGCAGCTGATAATGCATCAGTGATGACTGGAATTCATAAAGGAGTTGCATCCTATATTTTGAAAATGTCTCCATCAGTGTTCATAACAGGTTGCCCCTGTCATTTGATGCACCTTGCTGCTGGTAAGGCTGCTGATAAATTAGAAGTAGATATTGGCCATTTATTAATAGATATCTACTATTTTTGGGAGAAAAGTAGTAAAAGGAAACAGGCTCTAAAGTTGTTACAAGATCAGTTTGATCTTGAAGACTATAAAGTTATAAAGCATGTGTGTACAAGATGGTTATCCCTTGACAAATGTGTTAGCCGTTTACTTGAGCTTTGGGATGCACTACAAGCATTCTTTCAAACTGAAAGTGATTCTGCACAGAGAAAACGTGGTGGAAAAGTGAAGAAGAGTGGTACAAAAGCAGAATCTGTTATTGCAAGTCAGAAGAGAACAAGAGATGAACGAATAGACAGACATACTAACAATAAAGAGATTGGTGTAGCAGAAAGAAAGAAATTTAAATCCATGGAATTTTTATTTGAGAGGCCTCTATCTATCCAGCTAGAGGGCCTCCAGGCTCAGACCATGACTGTGAAAGATAAATCTTTTGACATAAAATTTCATCAGCCATCTGGATCAGGTTCTTCAGAGTATAAATCTGTTAAAAAGCATACTGGATCTTCTCATAATTCCAAGGGCAAAACTAGCAAAGTGGATACTAAGATGGCACAGAAAGAAAAAGAATCTGTTCACTGCTTTGAAGACTCTAAATGTGAGATGGTTTACAAAAAGCTTAATGATCCAGTTACAAAACTGTACTGCTTGTTTATGAAGAGTGCCATTCCATTGTTTGATGCAGCAAATGTTGTCGTGCAGAAAGAAGAACCATGCATTCATATTATGCACAAGATTCTGTCAAACCAGTTGTCAGATTTGCTAATAAGGTTTATTAAGCCAGAAATCATCGCATCAGCCAAACTTTTAACTGATATTGACTTTCATGACCATGCAAACCAGAAAGATAATGAAGATCTAGCTATTGGTGCAGAAGCAAGAGAATTCATAGAACACAATTCTACTCTTCCTGTGAAGATGTTCTATGATAATGTTAGAGATTATTATGCTACAGCCTGTGATTTCATGCTCCATAAATTCCCATATGGAGATGAACTGCTTTTAAATGCTTCAGTTGCTTATGTAAATGAGAGACAGTCAAAAAGCTTCAAAAGTGTTAGATTCTTTGTCAAGAGATATCCCTTTCTATTGCAACCCTTGTCTAACTTGGATCATCTGGAAGAAGAATTCCTGAAGTATCAAGTTGGGATTCTACCCGACAATATACTTAATGCAGATAGAGTTGATGTGCAATGGCACCTCATTTCCCAGCTAAAAGACTCTATCACTGGAAGAAATAAATTTCCTCTTCTTTGTCAGGTTATGAAAGGAATATTGGTTCTTTACCATTCTAATGCTGACTGTGAGAGATTGTTCAGTGTTGTTAACAAAAATAAAACTGAATTCAGGTCCAGGCTAAGTAACCCGGTACTGAGTGCTCTACTGGTATGCAAAACATTCATGGCCTCAGCTGGTACAAAATGTTTTGAAATGCAATATGACAATCTGTTGCTTTCTAAAGCTAAAAGTGCTACATATGAACACTTGAACCATTAATGAATGATAAAAGACGAGAAAAGCAAATAAATCATTGTTAATTGTAATTGTAGTATGTTATATGTGGATTACTCTTTTTCTGCTTGGATTCCTCTTTTTGACCACTTGGATTACACTTTTTCCTCGTCAGGGGTTGGCATGTATGAATTTGTATCCTGTTGACTAAGTAGGACCTGAACCACAGTAAGGTTGTAGTGTGAATGCCAAATACATGCTGGAGATGGTGAAGTAATATATCATGGTCTATGGTGTCAAGTGCTGCAGACAAATCAAGGTGGGTGAGGACTGTACTCATTCTGCTATTCAAAGCAGAGAGAATGTCATTAACTACTTTCAGAAACGTAGTTTCAGTACAGTGGCAAGTGTGATATGCAGACTGTACATTGCTAAAAAGACTGTTTGAATTCAGATGAGATACAAGTTGGGTTAGAACAACTTTTTCTAAGATTTTTTATATGAACGGGGGATTAGAAGCTGGGTGGTAGTTCTTTAAATCATTATGGTCGAGTGTTGGTTTCTTCAGCAGAGGCTTAAATATTTACAATGACAATTTTGAAAAATGATGGGAATTCCCTGGATGAGAGAGAGGTATTAATAGTGAACAGTTAGTGAAGGTAATATTGGATCTAAGCACTCAAGCAGCAGTTATGTTGGAATTGGATCAAGTTCACATGACTGGACTCCCCATCATGATTGTCTGTACTAAATCCATAGAGACAGGATCAGATGCAGCTAACGATTATTGCTGAAATTCTGGATCGAACTATATGGTTATGATGAGTCAAATTAACTGGAACTCTCTGTGATCTTAGTACTGTAGTAGCATAATATGATGGATGATTCCGGATTACGGAGCAACTAAATAAATGTAATGTTTTGTAATTTTAGGCTTGAATTGAAGACTATCAGGTCAACATTATTACAGTCTAAATTCTCTCTTAATCTACTCACAGCAAGACCAATTTTATCATAGACACTAGTCACACTACTTCCTGTTTTGCTGTCTCTGTGAAAAGGCTTTTCAAAATCGTAGAAGATGCCCTTGTGGTTAATTAAAAACAAATATTAATGTTAAACAGGGGTATTTATTGGAGTCTATACTTTATTTGTTTAGCACTATATAAAGATCTCAATAACACTTTAGTTGGTGGATTAATTGCACTGAGTATACCTAGCGTATTACAAATCAAAACACAAGCTATAACCTTGACTGTCTAACAGCCAGCTGAGCAAGATTTGCCTAGTAAAGACCCCCCCCCCCATTTTTTTAATAAGATCACTTATGTAAATGATGTGCATTAATTATCATACAATCACTTATGTAAATGATATGCATTAATTATCATACAATCACTTATGTAAATGATATGCATTAATTATCATACAATCACTTATGTAAATGATATGCATTAATTATCATACAATCACTTATGTAAATGATGTGCATTAATTATCATACAATCACTTATGTAAATGATATGCATTAATTATCATACAATCACTTTTGTAAATGATATGCATTAATTATCATACAATCACTTATGTAAATGATATGCATTAATTATCATACAATCACTTATGTAAATGATATGCATTAATTATCATACAATCACTTATGTAAATGATATGCATTAATTATCATACAATCACTTATGTAAATGATGTGCATTAATTATCATACAATCACTTATGTAAATGATATGCATTCATTATCATACAATCACTTATGTAAATGATATGCATTAATTATCATACAATCACTTATGTAAATGATGTTCATTAATTATCATACAATCACTTATGTAAATGATATGCATTAATTATCATACAATCACTTATGTAAATGATGTGCATTAATTATCATACAATCACTTATGTAAATGATATGCCTTCATGGTCATAATACCACTTGTGTAACCAAAGGGCCGACATAATAATAATAACAATGAGGACTTTGTATAGCACCTAATCTTTAGAAGATCTAAGCACTTTATAACATCTATAATGATACGACTGCAAAAAACAGAAGAAAAACAAACACCATAAAATTAGAAAACAAAAAAATCCTGAAAATATTTAAGTCAGAAAACATTATTAGGTCTTGAAGTTTGTTCTTGCAGTCAAAAATATGTTTTAAGAGCACTTGTGAAAGAGATCACTGTGTCTTTGTGGCTAATTTCAATGGGCAGTTTGTTCCACATTGCTGGGCCCAGGTATGCAAAAGTTTTTGTTGTTGTAGGGTTTAACGCCATTTTTCAGCACAAGATAGGCTATACATGGTGGCCAGTATTATTGGTGGAGGAAGAACCTGGGAAAACCCCCAGAAAGAACCACTGATCAACGAGAAGCTACTGGCAAGCTTTCTCACATAACAACATTAGCCAAATCTTTGACTCGAACACATGCAGACAGAGGTGAGATGGCAGTGATCCGTAACGATGAGCGCTTTAGACCACTCGGCCACTCGGGGGCTCCCGGTATGCAAAAGAATATGACTTCGTTTTCATTGTGGCCTGGGAATAATGAGTATACGATTGACAAAAGAGGAGCATAGGTATCTTGGTGGTGTGTACACATGGGTGAGGCCAGATAGGTGTCTTGTACTGGAGTATGTCAGTGAAATGTAGCACAGAAAACAAATTTTGTGTTTGATTCTGGATCAGTTGGATAGCCAGTGTAGGGTACAGAGCTGCGGGGAGGTGTGCTTAGATTGTGGTACGCTAAGGATGATCTGAGCAGCTGTGTTTTGAAGTTTCTGGAGTACATATTGAGACAAACCAGACATAATTGAGCTACAATAAGCCAGTATTGAAAGTACTAATGAACACATAAGTGTTTTAGTGGCATTAACTGAAAGATATTTGCGAATGGGGCTGATGCATCTCAGCTCAAGATATGCAGCCTTGCATATGTTCATGACATATTTGTGCAATGTGAGAGTACTGTCCAGAGTAACACCTAGGTTTCATACTGACTGTATGAATTTAATATTGGTGTTGCTGATATTTATTGTCTGAGGTAAAGGATGTGAATGAGAAAATCTTTGTACTGTGATCAGAATGGTCTTCAGAATACTTATGTAACCGAATGGCATCCATTGTCAAAAAATTGCTTATGTAACTGAAGGGCCTCTATAACTAATTAGCTTGTTTTGTATTAGTCATGCAAATTTTGTATTTTTTACACTTTCTTAAAAGTACAATATTTTTTTGTACATTCAAAGATTTAATTTCAACTGTCATATAATTAATAGCAAAATCTTTTGTCAGCCATTTTGACTGCCAGTGATATAATCTGTTCATGGTGTGTCCTTGGGAAATGTATCTTACTTCAGTTGAAAGAGCACTATATTACCAGACTGCCACAAAGCATCAAACCAAATATATAAAGATTAAGGATACAATTGTGCAGAATTCTCAATGTTGGCATTTGTATTCCTTAGAGAAAAAAATCTTTCAAATTGGTCTGTTTTTTATCATAATAACGGGACTTTATGGTATGTTTCTTGACTGAAGCTTGATTTTTGAAAATCATATTTTGTGTTATTTATTTCAATACTTGTGTAACTCTTGGAACATGTTTTTATCCAATTATTTTGTTATTCGTGGCTGTAAATTTTAGTGATTATTTTTAGTTCACATTTGCCTACATGACAAGGGTTTGTTTGAGGAATATTAAGAGCTTAAAATTACATAGGATCTGGAAATAGATGCTTACAAATGTGTCGAAAGTTGCTAATAATAACCTTCTTAATAAGACAGGTTGACTTTGGGTTAATTTCTCATTTGCTGGTGGGTTGGATGGTTTTACGACAATTAAGTAACTTCCAATTGGATTGGCTAGGTTATATTTTAGTAGCTTGATCTGTCATATGGTGGTATGTTGTGAAATAAAGTCATAATAGAAGATGTATATAAGTAGAGAACTGAGCAATCAGATTTCTTTCCTATTTTTGAGTCATTCTTATTTCTTGTGTTCCATTCGTAACATCAAGTTTGGACTTTTCAGTGGACACTGAAAGTATTCATTTGGACTATAATATATTAGTTTGGAACTACTGATAATTATTCAAAAGAGTTCTGGGCAATGCCATTTTGATAAGATTATGATTCTTGGGTGACCATTACATTTCTGGTTCTGAGGTTTATATGGAAGTTTTCATTCGATTTTATTTTAAAATAACTCAGGATTATTTTGGATTTACTTCATAAAACTGTAACTTACTCTCATATTTTCATTTATAACTTTGATAAAACCGTTTTGTTTTTGTTTGTCTCCTTTTAGTATATGATCATAGAGCCATAAGACTAAGTTTCATAAGATATATTGGGGGCTTATCCAGGATATGTACTCAGGGAAACTTCATTGCATCTGCTGTGGGTATCAGAATATTTGTATTTGCAGGCCACGTCCCGCAAATTTTCTGAATGACCTGTTATTTAAGCTAGGTATGTTGGACAAGAGCTCAAATCAGTTAAGGTCAGTTATGTTTTTGTTATAAGAAGTGTATATTACTCACTTAATGTCTTGCCTACTTTTGAACAAGTGAGAAAATGATGGGAATGAAGGGTATTGGAAATTAAGGTTTGCTAATAGTATTACCAATTTTCAATTTATGATTTACACAGACATTATAAAATAATGTTTGTTATTTCATTTCATTTTATATGTTTGGGCTTAAATAAAATTGATGCATATATAAATACGGTAGCTTTATGAATTCAAACAATAATAGGAATATGTGTTCAAATACAAATGACCACATTATGTGCTTCTTGTTCTGAGTAAAGTTAGTATAACTGAAACATTTAATCCTTATGTCAGTGTGTTAGTTTCATTTAATTAAGATTTTTAAGAAGTGTTATGTTAAGGCACGTGTAATGAACCTAGCCTATTTGTTTGCCTTAACACATTGAACCCTGTCCCATTTAGCTCTCATAATGCATTGAACTTTGTCCCATCTGTTTGCCTTTACACATTGAACCATGCCCCATTTAGCTCTCATAATGCATTGAACTTTGTCCCATCTGTTTGCCTTAACACATTGAACTATGTCCTGTTTAGCTCTCATAATTCATTGAACTTTGTCCCATCTTAACACATTGAACCTTGTCCCATTTAGCTATCATAGTGCATTGAACTTTTTCCAATCTGTTTTCCTTTATATATTGAACCTTTTCAGTTTGTTTGCATTAACTTGTTGAACCCTGTCCCATTTGCATCTCAATGTACTGAACCATGTCCCATTTATTTGCTTCACTGCATTGAGCCTTGTTCCATTTGTTGAATCTTGTCAATTTTTTTGTATTAACATGTTGTACTTCCTCGTATTTTTTGCCTTAATACAATGAGCCTTGTCCCATTTATTTGCCTTAATACAATGAGCCTTGTCCCATTTTGTTTGCCTTAATACAATGAGCCTTGTCCCATTTTGTTTGTCTTAATAGAATGAGCCTTGTCCCATTTTGTTTGCCTTAACACAGTGAGCCTTGTCCCATTTTGTTTGCCTTAACACAATGAGCCTTGTCCCAATTTGTTTGCCTTAACACAAGGAGCCTTGTCCCATTTTGTTTGCCTTAACACAATGAGCCTTGTCCCAATTTGTTTGCCTTAACACAAGGAGCCTTGTCCCATTTTGT